>OW964550.2:13644888-14224891 GCA_943138885.2 Tholera decimalis
TTTATTGCGATGCGATGCGATTTAGAAGGCAAATAATTAATTATTTTTAAGTCCTTATTTAATTCTGTTATGCGTGTAGGTACAATAAAGAGTATATCTATATTTATATCTATATTGCATTTGTTTATGAAAGTAAATAGTTGATTAAAATATCTTGATTTGACTCTCTAATTGCATAGCTTATAAATAAGAAACCTAGTTTTGAAATAGTCTCGAAAGTCTCGTTTTTCCCGGGAATTTCGAGACCACGCCTAGTCTCGTTTTATTTTCCCGCGACTCAGTAATGTATCGAGACTGAAAGCCCTAGTGGTAATTTAGCTTTATATAATATGACTAGTATTTGCGTGTTGCGCGAGGTGCAAGCACCTCGCGTGCTTGTGAAAAAAACAAAAATAAAAAAATGGGGGGAGTGATGGGGGGAGATGGGGGGTTTAGTATTTGCGTGTTGCGCGAGGTGCAAGCACCTCGCGTGCTTGTGAAATAAAAAAAAATGGGGGGGGTGATGGGGGGGTTTAGTATTTGCGTGTTGCGCGAGGTGCAAGCACCTCGCGTGCTTGTAAAAAAAGAAAAAAAAAAGGGGGAGTGATGGGGTGGGGGTTTAGTATTTGCATGTTGCGCGAGGTGCAAGCACCTCGAGCCTCCTCTATACGAATCCGTAAAAAAAAAAATACGGGTCTCGTAGTTTCCGAGATACGATAGGGAGGGGGGAGAAGGGGGGTGAAAAGGGGAGGTTTGGCACTTTTCCCGTAGGTTTGAGAGTTACTTGTTTACGAATCTGTCAAAATATACCCACCTCCCCATCCACCATCTGGGAGAACAATTATGTAAGTGAGTCAGTCAGTCAGTGGTAATCGAGCTTTATATAATTTAACTAGTATTTGCGTGTTGCGCGAGGTGCAAGGACCTCACGTGCTTGTGAAAAAAAAAAATTAAAAAAATGGGGGGGGTTTAGTATTTGCATGTTGCGCGAGGTGCAAGCACCTCGCGTGCTTGTGAAAAAAAAAATGGGGGGGGGGGGTGATGGGGGGGAAGGTTGCACAAGTATTTCGACTAAAGCATTGCCCCTCTAAATGAATCTGAAAAAAAAAAAATTCCAAGTCTCTTAATTTCCGAGATCCGCCTAAAGGGGGGGAGAAGGGGGGCGGGGGGGACTTTCAAAAATGGTTTTTACTTTACCGAGCCTCCTCTACACGAATCCGTAAAAAGAAAAAAATACGGGTCTCGTAGTTTCCGAGATACGATAGGGGGGGGGGGGAGAAGGGGGGGAAAAGGGGGGGTTTGGCACTTTTCCCGTAGGTTTAAGAGTTACTTGTTTACGAATCTGTCAAAATATACCCACCTCCCCATCCACCATCTGGGAGAACAATTATGTCAATGAGTGAGTGAGTCAGTGAGTGGTAATTTAGCTTTATATAGTATAACTAGTATTTGCGTGTTGCGCGAGGTGCAAGCACCTCGCGTGCTTGTGAAAAAGGAAAATGGTATTTGCGTGTTGCGCGAGGTGCAAGCACCTCGCGAGCTTGTGAAAAAAAAAAGGGGGGGTGTGATGGGGGGGGGGTTGCAGAAGTATTTCGACTAAAGCATTGCCCCTCTAAATGAATCTGAAAAAAAACATGTTCCCAGTCTCTTAGATTCCGAGATCCGCCTAAAGGGGGGGAGAAGAGGGGCGGGGGGGGACTTTGAAAAATGGTTTTTACTTTACCAAGCCTCCTCTATACGAATCCGTAAAAAACGAAAAATACGTGTCTCGTAGTTTCCGAGATACGATAAGGAGGGGGGAGAAGGGGGGTGAAAAGGGGAGGTTTGGCACTTTTCCCGTAGGTTTGAGAGTTACTTGTTTACGAATCTGTCAAAATATACCCACCTCCCCATCCACCATCTGGGAGAACAATTATGTCAATGAGTGAGTGAGTGAGTGGTAATCTAGCTTTATATAATATAACTAGTATTTGCGTGTTGCGCGAGGTGCAAGCACCTCGCGTGCTTGTGAAAAAAATTGGTGGGGGGGTGATGGGGGGGTTTTAGTATTTGCGTGTTGCGCGAGGTGTAAGCACCTCGCGTGCTTGTGAAAAAAACTAAAGCATTGCCCCTCTAAATCAAGTATTTGCGTGTTGCGCGAGGTGCAAGCACCTCGCGTGCTTGTGAAGAAAAAGAAAATAAACAAAGGGGGGGGGTGATTAGTATTTGCGTGTTGCGCGAGGTGCAAGCACCTCGCGTGCTTGTGAAAAAAAAAAAAAAAAAAGAGAAGTGGGGGGGGGTGATGGGGGGGGTTGGGGGTGTTTAGTTTTTGCGTGTTGCGCGAGGTGCAAGCACCTCGCGTGCTTATGAAAAAAAAAAAAAGTGGGGGGGGGGATGGGGGGGGGGCGGGTTGCAGAAGTATTTTGACTAAAGCATTGCCCCTCTAAGTGAATCTGAAAAAAAAAATGTTCCAAGGCTCTTAGATTCCGAGATCCGCCTAAAGGGGGGGAGAAGGGGGGCGGGGGGGGACTTTGAAAAATGGTTTTTACTTTACCGAGCCTCCTCTATACGAATCCGTAAAAAGAAAAAAATACGGGTCTCGTAGTTTCCGAGATACGATAGGGGGGGGGGGAAAAGGGGAGGTTTGGCACTTTTCCCGTAGGTTTGAGAGTTACTTGTTTACGAATCTGTCAAAATATACCCACCTCCCCATCCACCATCTGGGAGAACAATTATGTCAATGAGTGAGTGAGTCAGCGAGTGGTAATTTAGCTTTATATAATATAACTAGTATTTGCGTGTTGCGCGAGGTGCAAGCACCTCGCGTGCTTGTGAAAAAAAAAATGGGGGGGGGAGATGGGGGGGTTTAGTATTTGCGTGTTGCGCGAGGTGCAAGCACCTCGCGTGCTTGTGAAGAAAACTAAAGCATTGCCCCTCTAAATCAAGTATTTGCGTGTTGCGCGAGGTGCAAGCACCTCGCGTGCTTGTGAAAAAAAAAAAAAAAAAAAGGAGGGGGGGGGTGATGGGGGGGGGGTTGCACAAGTATTTCGACTAAAGCATTGCCCCTCTAAATGAATCTGAAAAAAAAAATGTTCCAAGTCTCTTAGATTCCGAGATCCGCCTAAAGGGGGGGAGAAGGGGGGCGGGGGAGGGGACTTTGAAAAATGGTTTTTACTTTACCGAGCCTCCTCTATACGAATCCGTAAAAAGAAAAAAATACGGGTCTCGTAGTTTCCGAGATACGATAGGGGGGGGGAGAAGGGGGGGGAAAAGGGGGGGTTTGGCACTTTTCCCGTAGGTTTGAGAGTTACTTGTTTACGAATCTGTCAAAATATACCCACCTCCCCATCCACCATCTGGGAGAACAATTATGTCAGTGAGTGAGTGGTAATTTAGCTTTATATAGTATAACTAGTATTTGCGTGTTGCGCGAGGTGCAAGCACCTCGCGTGCTTTTTATTAAAAAAAAAAATGGGGGGGTGATGGGGGGGTTTAGTATTTGGGTGTTGCGCGAGGTGCAAGCACCTCGCGAGCTTGTGAAAAAAAAAAAAAAAAAAAGAGGGGGGGGGGGTGATGGGGGGGGGGTTGCACATGTATTTTGACTAAAGCATTGCCCCTCTAAATGAATCTGAAAAAAAAAATGTTCCAAGTCTCTTAGATTCCGAGATCCGCCTAAAGGGGGGGAGAAGGGGGGCGGGGGGGGGACTTTGAAAAATGGTTTTTACTTTACCTAGCCTCCTCTATACGAATCCGTAAAAAGAAAAAAATACGGGTCTCGTAGTTTCCGAGATACGATAGGGGGGGGGGGGAGAAGGGGGGGAAAAGGGGAGGTTTGGCACTTTTCCCGTAGGTTTGAGAGTTACTTGTTTACGAATCTGTCAAAATATACCCACCTCCCCATCCACCATCTGGGAGAACAATTATGTCAATGAGTGAGTCAGTCAGTCAGTCAGTCAGTCAGTGGTAATTTAGCTTTATATAGTATAATAATAACTAGTATTTGCGTGTTGCGCGAGGTGCAAGCACCTCACGTGCTTGTGAAAAAAAAAAAGTATTTGCGTGTTGCGCGAGGTGCAAGCACCTCGCGTGCTTGTGAAAAAAAAAAAGGGGGGGGAAATGGGGGGGGGGTTGCACAATTATTTCGACTAAAGCATTGCCCCTCTAAATAAATCTAAAAAAAAAATGTTCCAAGTCTCTTAGATTCCGAGATCCGCCTAAAGGGGGGGAGAAGGGGGGCGGGGGGGACTTTGAAAAATGGTTTTTACTTTACCGAGCCTCCTCTATACGAATCCGTAAAAAGAAAAAAATACGGGTCTCGTAGTTTCCGAGATACGATAGGGGGAGGGGGGAAAGGGGGCGTTTGGCACTTTTCCCGTAGGTTTGAGAGTTACTTGTTTACGAATCTGTCAAAATATACCCACCTCCCCATCCACCATCTGGGAGAACAATTATGTCAGTGAGTGAGTGGTAATTTAGCTTTATATAGTATAACTAGTATTTGCGTGTTGCGCGAGGTGCAAGCACCTCGCGTGCTTGTGAAAAAAACTAAAGCATTGCCCCTCTAAATCAAGTATTTGCGTGTTGCGCGAGGTGCAAGCACTTCGCGTGCTTTTTATTAAAAAAAAAAATGGGGGGGTGATGGGGGGGGTTTAGTATTTGGGTGTTGCGCGAGGTGCAAGCACCTCGCGAGCTTGTGAAAAAAAAAAAAAAAAAAGAGGGGGGGTGATGGGGGGGGGGGGTGATGGGGGGGGGGGTTGCACAAGTATTTCGACTAAAGCATTGCCCCTCTAAATGAATCTGAAAAAAAAAATGTTCCAAGTCTCTTAGATTCCGAGATCCGCCCTAAAGGGGGGGAGAAGGGGGGCGGGGGGGACTTTGCAAAATGGTTTTTACTTTACCTAGCCTCCTCTATACGAATCCGTAAAAAGAAAAAAATACGGGTCTCGTAGTTTCCGAGATACGATAGGGGGGGGGGAGAAGGGGGGGAAAAGGGGAGGTTTGGCACTTTTCCCGTAGGTTTGAGAGTTACTTGTTTACGAATCTGTCAAAATATACCCACCTCCCCATCCACCATCTGGGAGAACAATTATGTCAATGAGTGAGTCAGTCAGTCAGTCAGTCAGTCAGTGGTAATTTAGCTTTATATAGTATAATAACTAGTATTTGCGTGTTGCGCGAGGTGCAAGCACCTCGCGTGCTTGTGAGAAAAAAAAATAGGGGTGGGGTGATGGGGGGGGGTTGCACAATTTTTTCGACTTTAAGCATTGCCCCTCTAAATGAATCTGAAAATAAAAATGTTCCAAGTCTCTTAATTTCCGAGATCCGCCTAAAGGGGGTGAGAAGGGGGGCAAGGGGGGCGACTGTGAAAAATGGTTTTTACTTTACCGAGCTTCCTCTATATGAATCCGTAACAAAAAAAAAATACGGGTCTCGTAGTTTCCGAGATACGATAGCGAGTGAGGAGAAGGGGGGTGAAAAGGGGAGGTTTGGCACTTTTCCCGTAGGTTTGAGAGTTAGTTTTTGCGTGTTGCGCGAGGTGCAAGCACCTCGCGTGCTTGTGAAAAAAAAAAAAAAAAGGGGGGGTGATGGGGGGGGGGGTTGCAGAAGTATTTTGACTAAAGCATTGCCCCTCTAAATGAATTTGAAAAAAAATGTTCCAAGTCTCTTAATTTCCCTGAGGACACCGTAGAGCACACGGTGCAAGAATGCCCCGCCTGGGCAGAGCACCGACGTGTCCTCACGGCGGCGATATGCGGAGACCTCTCGCGCCCGGCATTGGTCGAGGCCATGCTGCGGGGCGAGAGGGAGTGGGAAGCGGTCGCCTCCTTCTGCGAAGTAATCATGCTATCGAAGGAGGAGGCAGGCCGCGTGAGGGAGAGGATGGCGTCCTCCCTCCAGCCCAGCCGCAGTGGTAGACGCCCACGGCGTCGGACGTCGGCCGACGATCTCCGGCCACCGTAGGCGCGGGCATGCGGACAGCGAGTAAAGGGCAACTCGCTGTCCGACCACGGACCATGCCCGGGTCGACGGCGCGTTGTGTTCCACGCGCGCCTCAAGGAGCGTCAGCAACATGACGAGGCCCCCTCTGCAGAGGGCCGAAGCCTGCCGGGGTCGTGGGACTTATCCCATTACCATAACCCCGGTACGTAAAGGGTTATTGAAGGAACACCGTGGATTTTAGTCAGTAAAAGTCTGACAGTCCCTCCCACCCTGCCCGGGGTGGGAGGACTTTTTTGATGATTTTACCAAGTTAAAAAAAAAAAAAAGTCTCTTAATTTCCGAGATCCGCCTAAAGGGGGTGAGAAGGGGGGTGGGGGGGGGCGACTTTGAGAGTTACTTGTTTACGAATCTGTCAAAATATACCCACCTCCCCATCCACCATCTGGGAGAACAATTATGTCAATGAGTCAGTGAGTCAGTGGTAATTTAGCTTTATATTGTATAACTAGTATTTGCGTGTTGCGCGAGGTGCAAGCACCTCGCGTGCGTGTGAAAAAAAAAAAGGGGGGGGTGATGGGGGGGGTTTAGTATTTGCGTGTTGCGCGAGGAGCAAGCACCTCGCGTGATTGTGAAAAAAAAAAAAAAAAGGGGCGGGGATGGGGGGAGATGGGGGGGTTTAGTATTTGCGTGTTGCGCGAGGTGCAAGCACCTCGCGTGCTTGTGAAAAAAAAAAAAAAAAAAGGGGGGGTTTGATGGGGGGGGGGTTGCACAATTATTTCGACTAAAGCATTGCTCCTCTAAATGAATCTGAAAAAAAAAATGTTCCATGTCTCTTAATTTCCGAGATCCGCCTAAAGGGAGTGAGAAGGTGGGTGGGGGGGGCGACTTTGATAAATGGTTTTACTTTACCGAGCCTCCTGTACACGAATCCGTAAAAAAAAAAAATACGGGTCTTGTAGTTTCCGAGATAATATTTTCAACCTGTTTCGGAAACGAATAATGTGTAAAGACGTTAAGCGCGTTAACGAAAATTAATAGCTAATAATTTTAACCTGTTTTTTCATTGATGAATAACAGTTAAATCGTTCACGAATGAAAAGTCGTTAAAAAACAGTTTATTGATTCAACACCCATGTCTATCTAGTTCGAAGTGTGGGCTCGATATTAATCTTTACTAGCGGCGGGCGAAACCGTTACTTTTTTGTCACTGTCATCGTTCCTGTTCCATAAAAGTAACAGTGACAAATCAACGTGACTTTGTCACTGCCGTCACTCACGTTACGAAATATGATTCCGTAGATCGTTCGTTCCCAACGTTCACTGTGATTTTTGTAATAGGAACGACAGTCACAGTTTTACAGGCTTAGGAATGTCGGAAATTCTTTTGAATAACTATGATATGTATTTATTTAACATTTATATTTACTTTTTTTTTTCAAAATGTTTTTTCGAAACGTAGCCGGATATTTTCGTAAAAGCATGTTTTACACAAGTTTTTACTATTGGTTCAAATAACAAATAATTTAATTATCACAAGTTCACATTTCAGAATTATATAAAAAGGGTTATAATATATTTTTTTTGCGTAGTGATACCCTCAAGTCTACAAAAATCTTATTTTATAATATAAACATAAGAATTTAATTTTATTATTTTGAGCAAATTAGTATTCAAGGCGCGAGGGAACCAGCCAGAAATACGGAATCATTCGCTATCTCACTCCTGAGTTACCCGAAAATGCCCGATTGCGCGTAGTACATCGTTCGTTAGATTTCGTTCCATGTCGTGACTCGTTCCATGTCGTGACTCGTTCGTGACTCGTTCCATGTCGTGACTCGGTCACTGTCGTGACTCGTGTCACTGTAGTGATTGTAGTGTCTGTGTTATTTCACCACTGTTCTTTTGGAACGTTGTTCCTTCATGATCAGTCACAGTGATCATTTGAGGAGCAAGATAACAACGTTATTTTTGTCGTGACGTTATGTTTCGCCCATCTTCAATCTATACCTACATGTTCTTATGGCCTCAAATAAAAGTTAAGCCGGCTCTACACGTTGGCCAACACAGTGGCGAATGTAGTGGCCAGTGCCTATTCGCCAACGTGTAGAGGGGGTGTTTGTGCATCTTGGGTTGTATTGGAATGATGGCCGACGAGTTGGCGCGAGATCCGTGTGGTGTCGGTTTTTTGCAAAAGATCAAAGGGTTGTTGGCCGAGTATTGGCTACCGCGTCCACACGTTGGCCGCGCGTTTAGTATGCTACGAGCTCCCAGAACGATCGCACGCACCCGATTAAACATTTTAACCGACTTCAAAAAAAAGAAGGAGGTTCTCAGTTCGTCTTGAACTTTTATTTTTATGTATGTTACCTCATAACTCGAAGTCAGCTCGACCGATTTAGAAAATTCTCTTTTCATTTGAAATGGTATACTTTCTAGTTGGTTCCATTGTTATGAAATCAGGATCTGATGATGGGATCCTGGAGTAATCGAGGGAACTCTTCAAATATTATAGGCACATATATAGCGTTTTGGTTATATCTTATAGTATCTTGTGCAGTTGCTCTCGAAAAGCACCATTTGGGGAAGTGGAACTGATGATGAAGACCACAGATGACCACCGAAACTACTCAATAATAAGTATTTCATGGATTGCGATTCGATTACTTGAATATGGATGTTAAGCACTTTATGTTCGTCATAATTCATATGGTGATGTAGAGCTGATGGTGAAGTACCAGGAGAACTCCTCAAAAATTAACAGCTCTGCATTGGGAAAAGCAATATTTTGTAAAAGGTGATAAGTAGTTGACATTTTGGCTTTTGTAACTGGATAAATTACAAACCGACCCACTAAAAAGCGTGAAAAAAACTTTTTAATAAAAAATAAAACCGACTTCCATATTAAAATACTACAAAGGCAAAAATAACTATAATTTCGGAAGGCGGTGTCAAAAAAAGAAAATACAAAACGAATAACACCGACTACCGAAATTAAAGTTATTTTTGGCGTTGTAGTGTTTTGATATGGAAGTTGGTTTTATTTTTTGTTAAAAAGTTTAGTCACGCGTCGGTGACAACTAGTGTAAACAAAATGTCAGTAATGACTAATAACGAAGAAACTTTTCGGTTTATAGAGCTCTACCAAGCCGTAAATTGTTTGTGGAACCCAAGAAGCAGCAGTTAGCGCCTCAATATCCATTTTAATAAATACGTCCGCACATTGGCCTGAACCGTAGCAAACTGAACGACCTTCCAACGTGTGGACGCTATCACGAACTCTTGGCCAATACGCTGGCCACTACATTCGCCACTGTGTTGGCGAACGTGTAGAGCCGGCTTTAGGTGTTAATGTCATTGTCATAATGTCATTTATGTCAGAAGGTAGCTGTCTATCAGCTGTCAACTTCCACGTTTGCTTCAGTTCTTGAAAAATATAGATTTTGTTTTAGAACAAACGAATCGTCGGGCACATTTTGCTAAAAAAGGGCAAACATGGCACAAACAGCGGGGGTTAAGCCCATGGCTATTGCTGGCCGTGTGGCACTTGAACGTGAAAGATGTCTAGGAATGACTGATACCGAAAGAGCTTGGCGCAAGCAGTGGTTGAAAGACCAAATCTTGGCCCCAAATGAACCTCTACATGTAGAAGAATACTGGAGAGAACGTACTAATGTATTCCGCCGCATCTACCGCGCGCCACTGGATAAGCTATATGCTGCTCTTACGCCAATCCTGGTGATGTTACATAACAGTAACCTAGTGTTTAAAATGATGAATGAAAATAAACACTAACTTATGATTTTGTTACAGGGCGCTTCACGAGCTGCCGATTATAGATACTTGACTGGAAAATTTGCGTTGTTTGGTTTTGGAATTCTTTGTACACACTACTACTTTAAATATGGTGGAAATGTAAGTAAAAATATAATTCTCAGTATAGGATAATGAGAGAAGTAGGAACAAACGAGTGCATTCAGAACAGGTGCTTTCAAAAAGATTTAGTAGCTGGCATAAACAAATTAACGTTTTTGTTGCCAAATTCAAATTCATTCATTTTCATAGTACACCTCAACTTTGTTTGGAAAATTTACTTAATATACACAATGATCTTTTTTAAACAAAAGAGAGGATTCTTTTATATAATTGATAGGCTTACGTTTGACCTCCATCTCACCTGATGGATGGGATGTTTCTATTTATTAGTTTACTTAGAATTGGACTCGTAATTTAGGTTGTGGGTCTTGGGCACCAAAAGTGATTAATTGGCAACAATGTTTAAGTGACAATAGCCTAATGGCTAAGGTCTTGGACTTGTGATCAAGAGATTGCAGATTCAAACCCCACCTATTACACTATTGCCATGATCTCACTCCTGACACAACTATATTTAGCTTAGTTAGGGATGCAACATCGTTCATTAAAAACATCGATATCAAAACATCGATGTTTTTAAAAGTGAAACATCGATGTCGAAAATATTGATGTTTATGAACGATACATCAATGTTTTTATGATGTTTTTTAAAATATTAGCAGGAATGATGATTTAGTGAGAAAAAGCGTTTTCCTATAAAAACAGAATTAGATTCGTATTGGTAATCATGATTACAGACAAGACAAATAATACAGTTATAATGTACTAGGATATGAAGAGTGGAAGAACAAGTAGAACAACAAAATAAGCAAAATCATGTAGTCAAAGATAATCAAATTTATTAGCAACAATGAATTTAACATAACTTATTAACTATTATTCGTTTCTCATTAAATAATTCAAAAACAATAATTTCGACAATCTACTTCCAAGCAATCGGTTTCTTTCTTGAGTAATAATAGCTCCAGCTTCAGAAAATAGCCGCTCACTGGGTACTGAAGTTGCTACTAATGGCAAATGTTTCATAGCCAATTTATATAAATAGGGAAATACAGTTTTCATATCATCCCAGATTTCTATAGGATCCCCTTTTATTGGCGTAACAGGTGATGACACAAACATATGAAATTCTGATTTCGCTTTTAATTCGTCCGTGGTTTTGTAATATTCTATATTCGTTATTTTTTCTTACTTGGCACATTTTTTGTTAGAAAAATACTTTAAAACTAAGTAAAGTTATTTTGAAAAGCGAAATAAACCAAATCGGTTATTTGAACCCATTTTTGGCGGCGAATTACCTTCATTAGTAGTTTCTAATATTAGTAGTCGTTATTCGATTATCGACTTAAACATTAGTATCTACTAATATTTAAGTCGATTATACAAATTAGTTGTTGTAGTTAATTCGATTATCCAGATCATTCGCAGTCGCGCATCTCTAACGTCTAACATGCAATGAACGAACGACAGAACGACTTCGCGCGCTGTTTGTTCGTTCCTTGCTCACTTTAAGCGTAAGAGTGAGATGAAAAATAGAAAAAACAAAGGCGTGCGAGTGACTAAGACTACATACAGATACTTACAAGGAGATGGCGCTGCAATAGAACATCGTTCATAAAACATCGTTCTTTGTGAACGATGTATCGATGTTTTCTTCTTGTTTAACATCGATGTTAAAACATCGATGTTTGTGAACGATACCTCGATGTTTTAAAACATCGATGTTTTGTTTTCATCCCTAAGCTTAGTTGGAGGGGTTAACGAGATTGCTAGTAATATTAATGCTACCCATTGCTAGTTCTTTTAATATTGTGGGGAGTGCCTGGGTTTGGTACGGTCGGCCAAGAAAGTGGTGTACCAGTTTTGATTTAGTTTCCCGGTCATCGAAAATTACAACAAGGTTCGTTATAAAAAGATATTACTGAAAGAGACAACATTATCATGACGTAAACCTATGTATTTAGTATTCATACGTCATATGTCACATATAAGTACATGACATTTTAACCTTTAGTATAAATGAAAAGGACATTAGTTTCTACAAAGCAATTGAAATGTTTCCAAACAAAAGTAATAAAAACTATTTAGACAACCGAATTCCATTTGAAAAAGAAAACTGACAATTGACATTTTGTCAAATATATGCAAAAAATCGATATATTTTCCGTGTTATTTTTCAATCAACTGCATATAAAATCATCTCAATGCCTGCCAACTTGACCATTGCCGAAAGAGCACAAATAATTGCCCAATTTAATGAGGGAAGCAGTATCAGTGCGATATCCCGGAATTTGAATATATCGAGGCGTTCTGTCCGCTTTTGGATTCGTCGTGAAGGAGAGGAGGGAAGTTTGTTGGATCACAGAAGAAGTGGTCGCCGGCCTGCACTCTCCAATAACGATAGAGAATTCATGAGACGGGAATATGAAATCAATGGTTTTAAGCCCACAAAACATTTTGCGGAGATGTTCGATGTGAGTGCCCAAACAATAAGGAATCATCTACATTACATGGGGTTGCACCACAGGCATTACGCCAAGAAAATATATTTGACGGATGCTCACAGACTTGCTCGTCTGAACTTCGCCAGAGAGCACTTAGAGTTTGATTGGTCTAATACAGTGTTTTGTGATGAAAAAACGTTTAAATCCAGTCAGCATGGACGTCTTCACCTTTGGCGATATAATTCAACACGGTATAAAGATGATCATGTAATCCCAAATAGAGAATCAGGTCGAATTTCCGTAAATATTTGGGGCTGGATGAGTACGGATGGTGTAGGAGAATTGTGTTCTCTACCTCCTCGAGCGACGGCTGTAAATTATATCGACGTGCTTCAGAATGCAATGCTACCGACAGTCCGTAATGTTTACCCGGAGAACGAAGTGCCACAATTTGATTTTGTTCAAGATAATTGTTCAATTCATAATGCGAGGATCGTAAGAGCCTGGTTTCGTTCACACACTGACGTAAGGGTAATTCAGTGGCCCTCAAGATCGCCGGACCTCAACCCGATAGAAAATCTTTGGGGCCTTATGGTCCAACGATGGTCGCATCAAAATGAAAGAACCAAACAAGCTCTTATTAGTCACTGTAATTATATCTGGGAGGAAATGCGGGGAACCGATATTTGCTCACGGCTTGTTGGTTCAATGAGGTCTCGTCTTTTAGAGGTTATAGAGGCCAACGGCGGTTACACCCGTTTCTAATTTTTAAAAATTTTCAATATCTTCTAAATATTACTATATATGCTACGTTTTTGTTTGTTATAAGTATTTTAAAATTGATTGTAGAAATTTAATAAAAGGATAAATCTATTTTTAGCTTGTTTTTTATTGATATTGTAATTACAAGTTTACAGAAATTGTAGGTTTGTGGACTCGCCTTGTGCCTTTACAATTTTATGTAACTTGTTGATTACAATTCTGAATTTGTAGATACAATTTCGTCATCAAAATCTACAGCCCCCCGCCGTTGATTTTACGACGTCATTGGTTCCATCAAGTTCAAACTAAGAACAGCTGTCACGTTACAAACGGTAATAGTCGTTATCAATAATCAGATAAAGACAGCAATAGAAGTTGTCAGATCGATCTGCAAGCGAAACTAATCTTTATCACCTATGAATCTGCAAGCGATATTCAACCTTAGGGTGGTACACCACTTTCTTGGCCGACTGTACAAAGGTAGAAACAAAGAGTGATTCTAATCCAGCAGTCAATGATTTTGGGCTAAAATAATTATGCTAATGAGCAGCTAATCCTCAACCTGGTCATTCCTATTTTATAAAGGAACAGATTAAATGCTCTTTCATTTAAATCTGTTCCTTACTAAAATATAATATGAACTTAAATCTGTTATTATAATTACAGGACTGGACCAAGAAAGGAGGCTGGAGAGTACATGTTTCTAAACCACTGGTTTTGCCAGGGCAGCCAGGATTCCCCTTTAAATCAGACCGCAAACCTTCGGACTATGCTGACAGAGGATTCAAGAAAGCCACTATATAATGCAATATATCTTATACATAGTGCATGACTTCCCAGCTGTTATTGCATACTTGTTTTGTTTATTAGCTCTACCAATGTGAACTAAAATAGTTAAAAAAAAAAAATTAATTTATGATAAATGACTTTTTATTATTATATACTTTTGTTTTCTATGCAAAATGTATTCCTTCGGAATTGAAAGCATGTAACAACTTCATGAAGTCATCTATGTCCATCATTCTAGCTCTCATCTGCTCCATTTCTGATTTTGTTAATATTTCTTGGACCTTCTCTTTTATTTCAAAGTCTTCAGGTATCTCCTAAAAAATTGCAGGCAAAATTTGATCAAACAAAGGAAGTTTTACAAGGCATTGTATGTATGATCTTGGATGTATGTATGTTTACCTTATTATGCAGAGAACAATGCACCCTGTAATTCTTTTCTAATACAGCCATAGTGGTAGCATGCTTAAAAACAGCTGCTAATGTTTTATTTTTCCTTACAAATGCTATTCTTGTCAAACCATCCCATTCAACAAAGTTAATAGGTGGAGGTGGGTTTCTTGGCTCTATTCGCACTACACTTGATTCAACTTTAGGTGGCGGCCTAAAGTTGTTTTTGCCAACCTGTTGTCAAAAACAATATGTAATAATTTACACATACACAAAAAATTATGAATTTAAGCTCATACTTGTTATTACTTACCTTCATCAACATATCAACTCGAGCTAACAATTGTGTATTTATAGATAGCCTACAATATAACTTATCACCAGGTTTTGCTACTAGTCTCTGTGCAAATTCCTTTTGAAACATGAGAACTGCACATCTGAAGAATGGCCTGTGCAGCAATAGTTTGAAGACTAAAGGGGAACTGATTTGATATGGGATGTTAGCAACACAGATATCAAAGAAAGGTAGTTCTGTTTTGAGAACATCTCCTACAAGTATTTGAAGTTTAGCTTGGTAAGGGGTCCCTTGAACACGCTTCTGGAGTTCAGCAACCAATCTATAACAAATCAATTTATTTATTATATGTATACTGTATTATGCACCTGTACATAACAACATAGATATGGATACAAATTATATCTATACTAATATTATAAAGCGGAAAAGTTTGTTTGTTTGTTTGCTTGAATGGGCAAATCTTCGAAAGTACTGGGTGGATTTGGATGCAATTTGGTATGGAAGTAGCTTGAGGAAGGTTAAAGGCTACTTTTTATGCGACTGCAAAAAAGGAGAGTTATGTTTTTACCGTGATAGAATCCACGGGAGCGAAGCCCCGCGTGAGTACTAGTAACTAATGTATAGTATGTCTGTCTGATTGTTCTTTCTTCATGTCTTACTGCATGATGAGATTTGGATGAATCTGGGCACACAAGACTCAATACTATTTTAACTTGGGGAAAACCTTCAGGTGGATGTTGGTAGAAAGATAAATAAATAGGCAAACATGTGCATAAAGATGGCTATTTTACACACCTGGTATCTATTTCACAAGCCACAACTTTCTTGACTCTATCGAGTAACTTCACTGTCATATTACCAGTACCAGGACCAATCTCAAGGGCAACATCTGTGGGCCTTAGGCCTGCTTTATCTAGCATAGAAGTTATGATGAGCGGATTTTTCAAAATGTGTTGTCCGAAGTCCTTGTTAAATTGGATGCCTGAAATAAATAGAAATATAATTAACGAAACTATGAGATGTTCAGATCGTCCTGGTTAAAGTTAATCCCGTAGTATTTAAATAAAAATTTGAAAAGGACCTAGATCTTAACCTAGTCATCAATTACCTTGCTTGGCTATTTCATTGTGCACTCGTGACTTTTTTTCAGCTTTAATTTTCGGCATTATGATAACTTCTCTTTAAAATTTAAGTGTAATCAATTAAATAAGGAAATAATAAATAAACACGCGCTTCTCGCTGTCTGTCACAACATAACTTTTTTTTCAGCTGATACTCAATGTATTGGTTTTTGGATCCCGGCCTTTTCTGCGCTTGCCTTTTGTGTTTGTTAGTGGATGGCATTCATTAATCGACTAACGTTTATCATACTTACGTAAATTCTCCTCATGCTTGCCAACCTAAAAATTTGTTTAGCTTTCATAATTAATTTATTACATACTCTTTGATTAATTTAGTCTGGCAATTCTACAAATTTTGGCATGGTTGATCTTTACGGGACCGAGTGAAATAAAACCGTTTCGCAGAATTATTATGAAAATGGAGTGGAAACCAGAACAAGAAGGACTAAGACAAATACTTACACTTCTTAAAGAGTCTCAATCACCAGACACAGCAACTCAAAGGGCAGTTCAACAAGTATCCTTTTCATAATTTTCACATTACAGCTATCGGCGTGGATATTTTTTGTAACTCTAACCGCTTTATTTTTTATTTACGTGCTGATCGTTATCAATGTTATCATATTCTAATGCAATTTCACATAAAATTAGGTGTTAATGCCCCTTTCGCAAATATTTGTTTCTTCTAGACGCTTGCGATAAATCGATTTTTCCGACATGACAGCCATTGACAGCCTTTATTTTCCTAACAATGTAATCTCAGAAATTGGAAGAATTGAACAAGTATCCAGATTTCAACAATTATTTGATTTTCGTTTTGACTAAACTTGTCACTGAAGAAGAACCTACACGATCTTTGAGTGGTTTAATTTTGAAAAATAATGTTAAAGCTCACTACAACAGCTTTTTGCCTGAAGTGGCTGAATTTATTAAGCGAGAATGCTTATCAGCCGTGGGAGACCCTTCACCCTTGATTCGGGCTACTGTGGGTATCATTATCACTACAATAGCTAGCAAGGGTGAACTAACATCATGGCCCGAGCTGCTGCCAGCTTTATGTCAGATGCTCGATTCACAAGACTACAATGTTTGTGAGGTATGTACTATTGCTATGTCTTTATACATTCTTGAATTAAAATTACTCATTAAAAGATAAGAAAAAATTGTAAAGCTTAGATCTGTGATAAATGCTTAGAAAATTTATAACTTTGAAATGACCTCATACAAACATAATTTCAAGGCTTTTAATATGTTCAGAATTGCGAGCATAACTTAATACATTATGGAAAATATGTTTTCTGGTAATCATAATTATATTGATTGATGTAAAGAGTATATGTAGTAGATGGAAAAGAGAACTTTTTAAACATCATATAATTTTTTTAGGGCGCCTTTGGAGCACTGCAGAAAATATGTGAAGACACAGCGGAGATCTTGGACAGTGATGCACTGAACAGGCCTTTGAATGTGTTAATACCTAAATTCCTACAGTTTTTCCGGCATTCATCACCTAAAATCAGATGCCATGCTATTGCTTGTGTCAACTATTTCATCATGGGCCGCAGTCAAGCTCTCATGTTGCATATTGATGGATTCATTGAGGTAAGAAAATATTTTTTAATTATAAAGATTCATTGGGTTTTGATGTTAGCTGAGCTTAAAGAAAGTTGTTGACAGATACTAACTTAATTGTTTTGTTTACAGAACTTGTTCCATTTAGCAGCTGATGAAGACCCAGATGTCCGAAAAAATGTTTGTCATGCTTTAGTTCTACTGCTTGAAGTGCAATTGGACAGGCTTATCCCACATCTACCAAATATCATTGAGGTAAACAGCATTAGTTAATTAATGATGTGTCCTCTTGCAGTTTTGTACCTAATTTCTCTTTTAAATTATTTATATTTGTCAGCTTGCAGTTTTATGCGAACTTCTCTTTTTCGATAGTATATGCTGGTGCGGACACAAGATCCTGAGGAGGGTGTTGCCCTCGAGGCTTGTGAGTTCTGGCTCACACTTGCAGATCAGAATGTCTGCCATGAGGTATGTTACATTATTTTGTTTAAAAAAAGATTGCTATTTCTCAAAAAAAGACAGAACAGTGGAAGGAAGGAATGGAGGCCTTCGCCCTGTGGTGGGACTCTACAGACTTATAATTTAAAAAAAAATCCCAACTGTTTTAAATGATTGTTTTTCATAAATAACATGCCAAAATAGTTTTTTTTTTGTCATATTATGGATATCAATTAGTCACAACATAACTAATGCTGAAGTTATTCTATAAATTTAGCTAAAATTGAATAATAAGATATTAACCTTTTACCTACGGGACTTCAAAAGCGGTCTCATCACCCAATACGGGTACTTTTTGGCGCGTAACTGCGCAGTCATATGTTTTCATTTGTCTACATTTTTTGAAGCACAATACCTAGGTAGTCACTTCAAATTTCACACACTGATTTATTATTTCACTTACCTTTGAGAAATGTTATAGATTTTATAGTTTATTCACAAAATTTTACGTAATTGCCAAAAAATTAAGCATCAGAATTAATCACTGTATTCGGCGAAACATCACTTGTTTTTTATCAGAATTTACATTCAATATGAGATTAATAGTATTTTTAACACATTACTTAACAAAAACACTGAACTTAACCATAATTATTCAAAATAAACTAGCTTTTCCGATAACCATAAGTGGCCAGTATAAAAACCTAGTTTTTTTGTTTATGATTTATTTTTATTGCCATCTATGTAAATATAGAGGAACTTTTTCAACAGAATCATAATTTTATCGACTCCACATAGTGATCTTTATCCCAAGGAAATACAGTCTAGTTTTGTCAATATAAAGGTTTAAAACAGACCCTTTCGCAAATCATGTATAGTTGCCTCCCGTATTCAGAAATTACATCGCTAAATCAACAATAGTTGACACCTGTAGGTAAAAGGTTAAAACTATCACAATGAAATCACTCACTGGAATGTCTGACCTAGCATTCTTAATTGCACTTAATTTACAATTGGCTCATATATATTGGCTATAAATCAGTGTGTGTTGGTTAAATATTACAACTAAGTCAAATTGCATAAAAATAAAAAATATTTTATAATGAAAATTGCTGTATTTCACTAGAATATCTTTTAAGAACCGATAACACGCAAAATGGTCACGCACAGGGACTAAGGGTGAAAACAAAACCTAAAGAAGGAATAGGTAATAATGAATAAAAAATATATACGAAACCTGAACAGGTGTCGTAAAAAGTCATGTAAAAAGATGAAATTCTGATCTGAAATCTGGAACGTAACAAATGTTAATATCCGTGTTAACTGACATTTGATATAATTATGTACTCCAGTGGAGTGTTATTGGCATGAACTTGATTGAATGGAATTGTTTTGAATTTGCAATAGTATTGTAAGTATAATAGTATAGTAATAGTAAGAACGAACGAATGAAAGCAACGAAATCGAAAAAAAAAAATGATACGAATGCAGATCGACTATAGGCATGATAAACTATGTAGGTATACAGCTATTTTTTGTTCAAAAATCACGCTTATGGCCTTATAATAAGGGGTTGAATCAAGCGACATTTTAAAATTTGTTAGAATTTGCACAGATTCGTTTTGTATTAAAGAATTAAGCGTTAAAGTTACGGTTACAGTTTTCAAATTGTAATAACAAATTAAACACATATACATTGAAGATAATTCAGTTTTGCCTTTTGATTCAACTGTTTTTGAACTGCAGCATCGAATTAACCACCTAAAATGGTATTTAATTCGTTAATGCGTATCACCACATGCGCGATCTTTTATTCGTTCGAGAATGAAGTACCAGCTTCTAGCTTTTCATTAAATTTATTATAAGTTATTGAATTCCTTTTTTCGCGGGTTTTTGGGTACGGGATGGGGTGGGGTTGCGGCTAGTGGTCTCATTGCGAATCCTAACATCCTAGGTTGCCAATTTGGCCCCAATTCGTCCAACATGGTCAAACCGAGTCTTCCGTAACACCTGTTTGCAGACCTTAGGGGCAGAGTTAAACGCTGTCTTCAATGCGTGTACATCAATACTAGCGCTGCCTCAACTGTGGACCGAGGCCCAGACCTGGTAAGCCAGCTCCTTGCGCAATTCGGCTTGTGCACAAGCTGCATTATACCAAGGCCGAGCCCCATAGCCGAGTGGGACATCAGAAAGTGGGATAAAGTATGCCATAGCCTGACGTACCATGTCAACGATTGCATCAGCGCATATCGATGGGTTGCACAATGAAAAACAAGCTCGCCGCCATGGATAGGATGCAAAAAAGTGCCGCATCTCATCCCAATCTGCTGACTTGTACTTCCATACTCGCCTAGTGCCCCTAGGGCTTTTATCCGGGGGGAGAGTAGGAAGATACAGTTTTCACCAGACAGTGGTCAGACAATCCATGTGGGGTCCAGATCGAAACAGAGTGCCTGTCTGGATCGGTTGTCAGAGCAATTGGGTGTGTGGCCACTGACATCCGGAATGCAGGTAGCTTGATCAACAAGCTGGCCGAGATCTAGCGATACAGCAAACCTGCGCGCCTCTCTACTAGCATGGTCTGTTTTCTGGTACTTGTTTCTGTATTTTCCCATTCTTTATGATGGGCATTAAAATCCCCTAGAAAAACAAGCTCTGCCATCGGGTATTTGAGCAGGGCCAGTTCAGCTGCCTCCCTCCATAAGATGGTCAAAGAGTCTGATTGTCTCTTGATCACCACTATGATACCTGTAGACACCGACATATACGGTTTTAAAAGTGCCGGTGGTCAGACTCCTGTGGTGGCCAGAACCGAAATATTAAGTTGACTCTGCTACTATTTGCAATACTAGAAGAAAAAGACAACCTGGAGAAAACTACCCTACGGTTTATGGTTCCTGGGCATAGCTTCTTAGAAAAATGATAGCGAGTTTAGTGATATTGAATCAGCTTTAAAAACCCATATACTCCACAAGACTACATTGATGTGATGACCAGTTGTCGTTAGAGAAACAAGTTGATAGCTACTAAAATGAAAAGAATAGACTTTGTTGGAGTTTCTAAAATGCTGACAAGGTATTATGAACATCTTTGGCCACAAGGAAAACTCCTATCTCAACCAAAATTGGATGATATAAAATCCCTCCTTCACCTCGTTCCATCTGATGTAAGAAAATATTATGAAAATTTAACTGGATCTATTGATTTTGAAGTAGAAGACAGAATAAAAATAATAATATGGTACAGAGTAATGAATAAAAGAAAATAGTAGTAAGATATTTTTAAATAACTAGGGTTTTAGTGCAATTTCAAAAATTAATTATATAGAATTTAGAAGTGTTAAAACATTTGTTTTTAATTAAATTCATTTTATAAAAATAACTGGATGTAATCTTATTTCCTAATTTATTTCACCCGAAACGAATCTCAATAAAATATCAAACGACAATAATTTCGTATAGCAAATTATTAATAAATAAAATGGTCTGAATATGGCTTAAACACACTAACAAATTAAGTGGAAAAATGACTATAACTACAAAAGACTATTGTATAGCCAAAGTTTATTTTTTAACTAATGTGAACATATATATACATTTTATATCATCAGAATAAAAATAAATTATACTCTAAACATAACAAATGTATGCATAGCGACCATTTTAACTTTGAAATATTTGAAGCCCATTTTCTCAGTTTTCGTTAAGTGGCGCTTAATCGGTTCTTACATAACGCAGTCCAATTTATACCTAGCTGCCGAGGCTGACCCAGGATAAGATGGAGTGGACAAAGTAGATATGGACTTGCTGTGCCCTGTCGAGGTCAATTATACTCACTCTAAAAAATTTGTTTTGATAAAACGAACAAAGAGCTGCAGCAACATAAAAATAAATGCCCGTTTTCTAGCCTCATATATCACGGTTAATATATTAATACTTTTTTTTTATAAATTGAACTAGGAAATGTGGTTAGAATTCACATTACTAACAATCTTGTTAATTTTTCAACTAATCTAAATATGCTCGTGGTTGGAGGAGTTTTAGGGCAATAGTGTAATGTAATGGCTGGGGTCTGCGCCGTCTCGATCACAAGTCCTCGCCTTCACAAGTCACCTTCGCCATTGGCTATTAACGCTTTTCATTTTATAGGTCCTAGGCCCCAGACTGCCGGCCCTGCTCCCAATCTTGGTCCGCGGCATGCGTTATTCAGAAATGGACGTGATACTGTTACGAGGCGACCGAGACGACGACGCAGACGACGCGGAGCCTGACCGCGAGTCCGACATACGACCGCGGTTCCATAAGGCGCGATCCCACACTATCAAACACAATGGTAACTATTTTCAAGAATATTTAAGCAGCAACCGAAAATATCTACTTTAGTTCTTAAATTAATTGTTTGTGAAATATGAAATACTGATATTAATATTCTGCCAATCTTCCTTACTGATATAAAACGAAGTCGCTCCCGCTGTTTGTACACTAAGATATTAAAACTACGCAACGGATTTTAAAATGCAGTTTTCAGCAATTGATGGGGTGATTCAAGAGGAAGGTTTATATGTATATACATGTATATTATTAGTAGGGGCGGGTCGCTAGTTTGTTAGAAATAACAATTTTACACATCAGTTTTCTTTTTTGTAAATTTAAACTAGATAAAGATGGTGTTTCCTGGCTGACAACCCTGAGAAGGAACAACTAAACGAACTCAGAAATCAACATCTCTTTTGAATTTCATATATTCTGTACTGATCAGCGGGCCTAAACAAAATCCATTTTCTGTAAGCGTTAACGCCAACGGAAAAATTAAATTGTATAGAGTTGACATTTACTATCACGTGACATGTGGTTAGCAAAATTGTCAACTCCATACAATTTAATTTTTCCGTTGGCGTTAACGCTTACAGAAAATGGATTTTGTCTAGGCCCGCTGATCATATTAAAAACAATGTAGGTTTTGTATGTGTTGCTTTTTTGAGGAAAGAAACACACAGACAGATTTATGTAGATCATCCAAGAAGTGCAAACATTTGTCAGGTATTTGTAAGTAGTGATAAGTCTTAATACTGATATTATAAATAGGTAAAGTTTGTTTGTTTGTAGGGGGTAATCTCTGGAAGTAATGATCCAATTCTAAAAAAATGTCATTGGTAGTGAGATGCATTATTTTTGAGTGCTATAGTTTATAAATTATTTCGAAATCTATGCGGAAGAAGTTGTGAAGTGCTAGATCTATAAGACATCAATACTAATATTATAAAATGGAAATGTTCCTTTTTTTAAACTAGCTAATCTTCGAAAGTACACCAAAAGAGAATGCCAGCTAATCTATAGACTTTTGCCCCACTCAATAAAAGTCATTAACAAGCATGCAATATGCAGAATTTATTGTATATTTATTATTTATATATATTTTCTAGCTTTTGCCCGCGACTTCGTCCGCGTGGAATAGTTACTTTGGGCTAACGTTAAATTTAACCCCGATTTTGAAGCATTCTTCATTGGCGCTCCGCTCCTATTGGCCTTAGCGTAATGATATATAGCCTATAAGCCTTTCTCTATAAATTGACTATTTAATTAAAAAATAATTTTTCAATTCGAACCAGTAGTTCCTGAGATTATCGCGTTCAAACAAACAAACAAACTCTTCAGCCTTATATTATTAGTATAGGTAGCTGTTGCCCGCGACTTCGTCCACGTTTCCGTCGTTTTTCGTAAAACAAAAAGTAGCCTATGTCCTTTCTCACGGTTCAGTGATTTTGACGTAACAGACAGATTAACTTTCGTAATTTAGTAGGGAAATATAATATGTCAATCTATAAGACTGTTCAAAAATATCGCAATACCGAACCGCACAATATTTTGTTAATAGCTGTGCCCGCGACTCCGTCAGCGTGTAACTCCTTGTGTGTTATTAAGTTAATGTATCGGTAATATTGTTTAGATCACGTTCACATGAGGCTTAATTACCTATAGAACGAAAATACTTCAGCACAAAGCTTCCGGTTAACTATGTTGAAAGTTGACCCGTCCGGCACGTGAACATAAAGATTTCTAGAACTGCTAACCCGGGAAAGAGCGACGTACAACTGACCATGCGAGAAACAACTGACACCGAGATCTACTCCAGCAACACGAAAAGTCTGCCCTTGAGCCTTAATAATTGTCATTGCATCACACACCGATACTGGGAATTGCGTTCTTTTAAATTGGAATGGAAAATGATTTGGTATTATGGGAATTCTGGGAATAAAGACGGTTTCTCCTGCACCGCAACCTGTTAAAATTTGAGCCTCGATTATATTTTGTTGCAACTGGGTTACTTTTAGCCGAGTGCCATTGCAAAGTTGTGGTGGTTTTAAATTTCGGAGCAGAATAATAATCAGAAAGCTTCGAACTGTTAAGCTATCGGGAGTTACACGTGTTATTGTGAGTCAACCATAAAAGATAGATATATGCTGTCGTGGGATATTTTTTATATAATTTTAAGGAGAACATTTCCGTCATAAATGATTTCTGTGTAGCTTTAACCATTAAGGTTGCACTCGCGACGGAAGCTTAAAAAATGGAGTAACTTCTCCCGTTTTCCCCACATTTCCCTTCACTGCTCTGCTCCTATTGATTGTAGCGTGATGAAAAGTATACTATAACCAGCTCAGGAGTAGGAAAAATAATTGTACCAAGTTTCGTTAAAATCCGTCGAGTAGTTTTTGTTTCTATAACGGTTATACAGACAGACAGACAGACAAAATTTTTACTGATTGCATTTTTGGCATCAGTATCGATCCCTAATCACCCCCTGATAGTTATTTTGTAAATATATTTCATGTACAGAATTGACCTCTCTACAGATTTATTATAAGTATAGATAACTAAACATTTGTCCTGAAACCTGTAAAACTTACGGTTTTCGTTTAAAAATAAAAATAATAATGACATTGATTTATAGGTCAGGTGGTGTAGCTACATAATTGTTAAAATAAATTATTATACATATGATTATACATACTTGTTGCAACAACCCATGAAGTAAGAAGAGTTTGTAATGAAGACACAATGTGTCTTAACATTCATTCAGGTAACAATTTACACCGCAACATCGTTCACCAAATCACAAACAATAATCGGAATCCGTCATAACTAGCACAAATCTTGGTCTAGAAGCCTATAAAATGCGATGCCGTCGAAATCTAATGCCACCAGTAGCATCCTCTTCCTCTCGTGAATGTTGAACGCCACAACCTCGGGCGGTTTCTCATTTTTCCCCAACCAGAACCTCCGCTGGTTGCGGTCGGGGGGTAAGTACAGGGACACCCAAGTTTCGTCAATTGCTAGAGTTCTCCTGAGTATGTCAGGGTTCTTTTTGTATTCTATTAAGTTACACTTAACAGCTAACAATCGATGATCTTTTTGGTCTTGACTCTGAACATGTGGTATCCACGTGCCAAGTTTCTTCGTCAAATGAAGAATTTCATTTAATGCCAAATTGAAGATATTGGTAAGTTCAAGTGCTGGGAAATGTAGCGCACTGAATAGCCTTTATTATTGTTCAATAACTCCTCTACATCACATGCGTTCTCTGCTTCCAATCAGTTGGTTCTCTATGGTCATCTCCTCTCCTTTCTTCCACTTCAAACTGGTTCTTCCTGAATCGAGTCACCCACGATTCCACTGTGCGTTGACTGTAGGCTTGTCCACCTAACAGTTGCACTAGCTGTTTACGGATTTGCTTTGCAGTCCAGCCGAGACCCACTCCAAACTTGATGAAAACCCTTTGCTGATAATCATCGATGGAGTTTTTTAATTGTGTTTGATCCATTTGTCACAATAACTAAAATCAAAATTCAACAACAAACATGTCTGTTCTTTGTTTACGCAATCGCACTACTACAAGACGTAACAAGCATCTGTTAAAAAAATAGAGCGCGACAAGTCACCACACGTTTGGTATGAACAACCTAATAATAATATATATATGTAGGGTGATGGATGACCGAAATAAACACCTTGCTTCGTAATTCTTCTTTTATTCATTTTAAAACACGAAAAAACATTTTAACATAAAGCACTACACCATCATTTTGGTTAAAACTCTTTAACCAAAATGACGGTGTAGTGCTTTATGTTAAAAACATAGAAAACTACACTGTTGAAGAACCCGATTTATTGGATGCTACCTGTCTAATACTAAAAATTGGCACCGACAAGGCTATTATTTGCATATACCGTTCTCCATCTTTCAGAAATTTAACTAGATTCCTACAATCCCTTGATTCCCTCCTAGCGAACCTAACTTCATTTAAAAGCATAGTTATAGCAGGGGACCTGAACATTGACATTGCCTCTACCCTCTCTTCTAATCAAACTTCTGACTATCTAGATCTCATGGCTTCCCATGGCTTGCTACCTGCTCACACTCTTCCCACTCGAGAAAACGCCTGTCTTGATCACGTCATACTCAAAAGTAACCTATCAGCTGTCACCTTAGTACTACAATCTTCTATCACTGATCATAACCCTGTACTCTTGTGTCTCAAACTGAAAAATCGCGTCACACCACGTTTACTAACCACCTCAAAAACAGACTACAAAACTCTGGACTATGAGATGAGTACTACTGATTTCCAAGCGATTTACCAGCTTACTGATGCTAACGAAGCAACAAACAGCCTGGTCACTACTCTCACTAGACTCTTAGATCTCCATACATCTATTACCCAACTCCCAAGTAACAAACGGTTACTCAAACCGTGGATGACCATCGGTATGCTCCGATGTATCCGCAATAGAGATGCTATGCATAATAAACTCAAGCAAACTCCAAACAACAACGTATTGGCTGTTACTTACAAAAGGTACAGAAATTTTTGCACCAAAATATTAAAAAAACTAAAGAGAGACTATGACAGGCAGGAATTGAGAGAGGCTTCTAAAGATGGTAAAAAGATTTGGAAAATCATAAAGAGAGTTACGCATACCGACAAACCCAAAATACCAAATACTGACTTGTTGTCTTCTTCTAACTCACCTCAACTATCGGTAAATATGGTGAATGATTTTTTTGCTGATGTAGGTAGAAACCTTGCTCAAAAATTTCCATGTCCTCGTGGTAATAATCAATTGCCAATAGATACTACCCCCTCACCTTCGACTTTACAATCATTTGTCATGTTAGATACCGATGAGACAGAGGTTGAGGAAGTAATAAAGTCTCTCAAAGCAGACTCTGCCGTCGGCTGGGATAATATTTCAACTATCTTCCTAAAGCGCTACTCACAAATACTTGTTCCTCTACTCACACACATTTTTAATATTTGTCTTAATACGGGCACCTTCCCCTTGCACTTCAAGAAGGCCATCATACACCCTATACATAAAACTGGGAACAGAAACTGTGTAAATAATTACCGTCCTATAGCAGTTCTGCCTTCTATGTCCAAAGTTCTAGAACGTATAATTAATAGAAGACTGGTGAAGTATCTCGAAGATAAAAATCTTCTCTCTCCCAACCAGTTCGGGTTTAGACGTAAAAAATCAACCAGCCATGCTGTCACGGAACTAGTTGACTTTGTCACCAAGAATATTGACAAAAAGAAAAAAGTATTGTCAATATTTCTAGACTTAAGAAAGGCATTTGATACAGTTTCAATTTCTATCCTACTTTCTAAGCTGGAAGAGCTCGGGATTCGTGGCGTACCACTTAACATTATGAGAGACTATCTAGAAAATCGTACTCAGTGCGTAAAAATACAGAATTACTACAGTAGTGAGGTGCCTGTGACATTTGGTGTGCCTCAAGGTAGCGTGATTGGCCCGACACTTTTCTTAATCTACGTAAACCAGCTCTGTAACCTAAAACTGGAACATGGAAGTATTATAGCGTTCGCTGATGATACCGTCCTTACCTTCTCTGGTGATTCGTGGCAAGATACCTTCAACTCAGCACAAAAAGGACTCAATACTGTTATGGGTTGGCTTAGAACTCATACCCTCACTCTCAATACGGAGAAAACTAACATTCTCACCTTCACCATACGAAATTGCTCTCAACCTCCAGACACTTACGCCTTGGTAGCACATTCCTGTTTACAGCCTGGTACTATTGCTTGTACCTGTCCAAAATTAGAGCGATGTCAATCTCTTAAATACCTTGGAGTGATACTTGACAATGGCCTGAGTTTTGCAGCACACGTAGATACCTTAACAAAAAGAGTCAGAAAACTAATCTTTGTTTTTAAGACACTTCGCTACGTTGCTGAACCCCAAATTATAAAGAGTACATACTTCGCACTTTGTCAGTCTCTTCTAACTTACTGTGTTTGTGCCTGGGGGGGTATTCCTAAGACGATATTGTTGAAACTGGAGCGTGCTCAGAGAGCAGTATTGAAAGTCAGTACCTTCCGCCCCACCCTCTTCCCAACAGAAGAACTATATAAGAACTGTGAAGTGCTCACAGTCAGACAATTATTTGTGCTTAACACAGTCCTACAACAGCACCAAAAAACACCCTACGAGGTAATCACTACCAGACGCATAGACAAAGTAAGCCAACCCTTTCGTTGTCACTTCTCTTTTACAAGAAGGTTTCCTTGTTTCCAAGGCCCCCATCTATATAACAAAATTAATAAAATATTGAAGTTTTACTCACTTCCATATTTATCACTCAAAAAAATACTTTTGACTTGGCTCCAGACTCTTAACTACAACAACACGGAGCTCTTGTTATCATCTCATAACACTTAAGACATCCTCTGACATCACAAAACATTCCCCGACTTACACTCACACACACACATATCCATACACTCACTCTTATACACATACAAACACACACACTCACACACCAACACATCCTTACACTCTACATCTTTCGTTTTTAGCATTTTTATTTTGTTTCCTTATTTTTGTTAAATAATTTATTATGTATAAACTGTATCTACCAAACTTGTGTAAGATTATAAGCGGCTTCACCCATTTCTAAGTTAGATTTTAAACAAAGCATCGCAAAAGGGTCGGGCCTAGCACCTTTAATACAAGTTGTCTCGTCAACTTAGCAAGGGTGCTAGAGTCTCCAAATACATTTACTGTGTATAACAAAACAATGTAACTCCATCCTATTTCAATGTATGTACATATATGTTTTCATTTTACTGTGCAAATAAATAAATACTGTAAATACTGTATATACAGGGTTAAAGGAAAAGTCGTGCTAGATTCGTTAAGGGCGTGGAGTACCCATCATTTCGGACTTATTTCACTATGAAACACTACCCTAAACTTAACCCTTTTCTAGATATTCGACTTTAAATGTTTTATTAAAAATTGCCGATTTTTAAGCTACTAAATTTAATTTTATTTACTTCGTGTGTCTTATTATTATTATTATGCATTTTTACATGTGTGTGATGCTTTAGGACTTCAATCATTAAAATAGTGCATAAGTTAATTGAATAGGCCGTAGTAGACAAGTGAAAGAGAAGAAATTAAAAAAATATATTAGAAAGTTTATTTTTCTCTAAGGGATATCTAAAAAAATATTATGACAGTTGTTCGGCAGATGTGTTTTTAAATATCTACGTTTCGTCAGCTATCTAACGAGGTATAACAATCTAGGGTTTTATTTAAATGCATTGAAAAAAACTTAGCTTCATAGGCGACAGTGGAGAAGAAAATTAATACTTAGCCCTAAAAAGTAAAATAAAACAATAAGTAAGCATGAAATGTCATTTATTAAATCAGGTTTTCACACAACTTTTTCTTACTCTACAGTTCATGTTCAACATGGCCGCCTCTGTTTCTAATACATTGTTGCATCCTTCTACGGAGGCCAGTCTTCACTACTCCAGTGGTCAACATTGTCCTCATTTGATTTGCTGCATCCACAATCCTTTCTCTTAATTCTTCCACAGATGAAACTGGATTTGGCTCGCTGTAGACAAGACTTTTCATGCGCCCCCACACATGAAAATCCATGGGGGTTAGGTCCGGACTTCTTGCTGGCCATGGCAACGGCCCACCTCGTCCTATCCATTTGTTTGGATAATTTGTGTCCAGCCAGTCTCTGACACTTCTCCTGAAATGGGCAGGGCAGCCATCATGTTGGAACCACATGTCCCTGATCAAGTTGAGTGGCAGATCATCCAGCAAATTACTCAAGTCTCCTCTCAAAAAGTTTTCGTACGTTTCCCCATTTGGATTGTCCGGGAGAAAGTAAGGTCCAATTAAATGATTGGAGATAATGCCCATCCACACATTCACGCTGAATCTTCGTTGGGACCCCTTCACTCTTTTCTTATTGGGATTCCTTAGTTCTTTTGGGGCCCAGTAATGGGCGTTATGATAGTTAGTCATGCCATCTTTATCAAATTTGGATTCATCTGTCCACAAGATTTTTCTTAGAAAATCTGGGTCTTCTACGTCAGCATTTAGCATAAATCTGCAAAAATCCAACCTTCTCGCGGGGTCTCCTTCTTCAATAGTGTGTACCGGCGTGTGTCATGGTACGGGTATAGTCCAGCAGTATGCACTGTAGACCACACTCCATTGCGAAATTCCCAGATCACGGGCAACAATATTAGTGGAAGTAGTCGGATCCGCTCGAAAACGTTGCACTATCTCATTGTCCTCTTCTTCGTCGTCAACAATTCGTGGTCTTCCCATGTCTGTATTTCGTCTCAAAACAGAGCCAGTTTCTCGAAGTCTTCGATAAACTCTGTCAAAAACGGCCACATCCGGTACTCGACGACCGGGGAATCGAGTTATGTATTCGTTGCGAGCTTGCGCAGACACACAATCGCAGTATCCGTAACAAATAAGCATATCAGCATATTCCTCAGGTGTGTAGGACGCTATCTTCAACACTTCCGTATCACAAGTACAAATCAGAGTCCGGTTAACAAGCACAGTAGTCACAAATCAGAAGAAATAGTCCAGAATCACAGCCAAGTCAGGGCTCCGTCACTCCATGTACTTGTGCGCTATAATTACCTACCGCCCGGCCGAGCGGTCTAGGGCCGTTTGCGGACCAAATTCAGTGCGGTTTCGCATGCGAAGCGCAAGCACGTTGTTCAATTTTAATCGTTAGGTACCTACATTCGTTTGTACACGTACCTACGATGCCGTCTGGTGCCTTATGTGCTGTAGATGGGTGCAAATCAAGTAAAAGATGGGATAAACACCTAACATTTTTCGATTTACCTGTCAATGAAGAAAGGTAAGTGATAAATAAATAAAATAAATGTAGCAAGAAGCATACCTGTCCTGGCTTTGTTGCTGAATTACAGAACATTCTTGATTTAAATGAATCTACGAATAGATTGTTTATCCATTTTAAAGCATTCAACAAAACATCGTCTTTTTCCGGAAAGTTAAAAGTGCCAACAGATGCGTTTCATAATTATTATGTAAGAGAACTTAAGACTATGTTTATTAATTATTTTGAAAAAAAAATATGAAACAAAGGCCGGGTAGTATTACTTTAATAAATTTTAAATAACAGACATTTTGATTCTCCCTGGCCTTGTTTCCCAAAACAATATCTAATAAAACTTTTTATTAGATTCAGGATATTTTCTACACTAAAATTTAATAACAGAGAATTTAGAAAGCGTAAGAAATTTATAAAAAATTATATAAAAATAAAACACATGTAACTTTAAAGATATTCTTTTTATTTTACCCACTCACTGACCTCTATAATTATGTTTTATCTAGATGTATTGCACAGTCAGCACCAATTTATAAAAAATATTATAAACGATACAATTTTAAACTACCACCTACAGTCAGAGCATATTCACAGTTCTCAATAGCATAGAAACAAAAAGTTTGTTAATTTAATTTTATCGAAGAAGCAGCCCTGCGATCGCTGTGGGATCGAGCGGTGCGAAAGCAATCACAACTGTACGCTTGAACATTTAGGCACATTTTAGCATGTAGCGGTTGCTGACTCGACGGAGTAGGCTATTATAGTAGGCAGTAGGTATTGGAAATTTTGTACTGAGTGAAGTATCTGTTACGTAGTAACTATTAAGTAATCTGTGGCCAAGTTGAGAAAAAGAGCAAAACGATATCACATCTACTATGTACGAATCACAAAAGCAGACCGATAACCAAAACAATATCCCGTATTGTATTCCCAGCCCTAACCTTTTCTTTCATTCGCACCTACATAAATCGTCACTTGTCTCGCTCGCACGGTGCGTCTTATCTTGAAGGACAATAGGCGCGGGACCGTTAGAACTGGACTACCTGGAGCGTCCCAACTACTTTTTTTCCACGAAATGTAATACAAATCCTAGATTGTTATACCTCGTTAGATATCTGATGAAACGTAGATATTTAAAAACACATCTGCCGAACAACTGCCATAATATTTTTTTTAGATATCCCTTAGAGAAAAATAAACTTTCTAATATATTTTTTTAATTTCTTAACTTTCACTTGTCTACTACGGCCTAATTAACTTACGCATTATTTTAATGACTGACGTCCTAAAGCATCTTATTACACATGTAAAAATGCATAATAATAATAATAATAAGACACAAAATAAACAAAATTAAATTTAGTAGCCTAAAAATCGGTAATTTTCAATAAAAAAAAATTAATAGTCGAATATCTCGAAAAGGGTTAAGTTTAGGGTAGGGTGTTTCATAGTGATATAAGTCGGAAATGGTGGGTACTCCACGCCCTTAACGGATCTAGCACGACTTTTCCTTTAACCTTGTATATTATATCCATTCGTCACATTATCTCCGGTTGTTCTCGTCTGGCTAACGGAGACTATTTGCATAGACACAACCTTGTAGCTAGGATTGTTCACCAGCAACTTGCTCTTAAATACATTCTTGTGGAATCAGAAGTACCGTACTATAGGTATGTGCCCGAACCAGTTCTCGAAAATGGCAATATTACATTGTACTGGGATCGGTCTATCATCACTGACAGGACTATTGTTGCCAATAAACCTGACATAGTGGTAATAGACCGATTAGAGCGTCGCACAATGATAGTTGATATAGCGGTCCCTCATGACGAGAACCTCGTGAAAGCCGAGAAATATAAGCAAATTAAGTATCTTGACTTGGCTCGCGAGGTTGTTGACATGTGGGATGTGGATACAGCAATCATTGTGCCGATAGTCGTCTCAGCCAATGGCATAATAGCCAATGGCATAAGCCTCGATAAACATCTTACGAGGCTCTCGTAGGGCATCTGGATCATGGGCTTGATCCAGAAAGCAGTACTTCTGGACACGGCGCGAATTGTTAGGAGGTTCCTCTCTCAAGAGCCCTGACCACCGGTTGCTTGGACCCTGTTCCCGATACCGGTGGGCTACTGTTTTTTATATTTGTAAATGTTTTTTTTTTTTTTATAGGAATATTTAAAAATGTAAATAATAGGTTTATAAGATGTAATAAATGAAATAATGATATAACTAAGTTGTTAATTACAAGGCCCTCACAGATAAATACAAAATTATATAATATAGACATAGATTAGACAGATGCATTCCATTTGACCACACAAGTTAATCAAGACAATTAATTTAATTTAAGTGTAAGTAGGTGCCCTTTGTACAAAAATGTCTGTGCTAAGAGTAGTAACTAAAGACGATGTGTGGTTACGTAGCGGGCGCGGGCGACAGCAACATGTCGGGCGGCGGCGATTCGGACGACGAGGACGAGGGCGGCGCGGACGCGGACGACGGCTCGCTGTCGGACTGGAACGTGCGCAAGTGCAGCGCCGCTACGCTCGACGTTCTCGCCAACGTCTTTGGCGCCGATCTGCTGCCCGTGCTCTTCCCCATACTTAAGGAGACTCTCTTCCACGAGGAATGGGTCATTAAGGTGCGTACAACCTTATCTACCTTACTTCTTCTTCCTAATATTATAAATTCGAAAGTTTGTGAGGATGGATGGAAAGATATATGAATGTTTGGTACTCTTTCACGACCTCTAGTTATAGTAATATTGTCTGAAAGATGACTTTAGGATGCGTAATGATACAAATAGCTATGTGAGAATAATAAGTGTAAGTTCATTGGTAGCAGTAGCACCCAATGGGCCCATTGTTACACCTATAATGAGTATTGTTATATAGTTATAATTAGTGTTAAGTAAATTTTAATTTTAAAGTGCTAACTTAGGTACCTACAGAAACTCGTGTCAATGAACTATTACAGGAAAGAGCCTGTTTCTATAACACAGTTTATACTAGCACATATGTCTCAAATAATGCATAGCAATGTACCTCATAAAATTGCGTTTTATATTTTAATTGAGATGGACAAATTGTATTTGGTTTTTTGCTAATAAGGCAGGTTGTATGTCCCACCACCAACGAGGAAGCAGCTATTATCTCACTCAAGAAATGTACATGATTCGTGTAAACAGAAGAGCTTGCTCACTTTGACATTTGCTGCTTGCCAACTATTTTTTTTTTCAGATGTTAGCTCTACTCGCTCCTCGTCAATCGCCGGTGCTTGGATACCTATTATTATTTTTCGTATTTATTTTTCTCGGCAACCCGACAAAAATATGGCACATAATGATGCCACGGGCCTAAGCCAAGAGTTTATCAATGAGTTCAAGAGTGGATATAGCAGAAATTATCGCTGGTTACTACTACCAGCGATCTCTTATTCATCATTCCCATCATTTGTTATGATCATTTCAGATCATTTGTTAGTGTGGATGTTTTGGTGCAAGTTATCGGATTCACATAGCAGGCACTTTCTGACTAGCCTTTATGTGTTTAGTATTGAATACTGCTTTGTGTAGCTGATTGACTGATTACTGAGGGATTGTTAAAGTTTACTATGTTAAAGTTTTGTTAGAATACTTTGGGTATGGACTATTGTGACTTTTTGTAGATTCCAAAGTCTGGTCATCTAGTTTATAAGTTTAGTCTGTAAGTTATGTGTGTTTGGGACATCTATAAGAAATCCTGTTTTTGTTGAATTTATGTAACTATGGAAGTAACTGGTTCCTATAGCACAGGAATCCTCCTAGATTAAGCCCAGTTTCACATGTTTTGTATCTTGCCACTAACATCCTACTAATCCTACTAATATTATAAATGCGAAAGTTTGTGAGGATGGATGGATGTTTGTTACTCTTTCACGCAAAAACTACTGAACGGATCTGAATGAAATTTGGAAAGTAGATAGTTATCATTCTGGAATAACACATAGGGTACTTTTTATCCCGAAATTCCCACGGGATCAGGATTTGCGCGGGAAAACCTTCCCACGCGTACGAAGTCGCGGGCAGAAGCTAGTTTGTAATAATTTAAGGTACAATCCATCTCCAACCACATCATTACTTACCATCAAGTGAGATGGTGGTCAAACGCGAGATCATTCTGAATAAAAATACCAATAATTGTTTGGTTTAAGTCTGGAACAAATAAATATTGTTTGTTGTTAATTTATAAGAGCCGATAAGAAAGTAGGTTGTTCCCCCAGGAGAGCGGCATCCTGGCGCTGGGCGCGGTGGCGGACGGGTGCATGGGCGGCATGGTGCCGCACCTGCCCGACCTGGTGCCGTACCTGGTGTGCTGCCTGGCCGAGCGCAAGGCGCTGGTGCGCGCCATCACCTGCTGGACGCTCAGCCGCTACTCGCACTGGATCGTGTCGCAGTCGCACGACCTCTACCTCAAGCCCGTCATGACCGAGGTTACTTCACTACTTACTACTATTATTCATGTAAAACTCTGTGAACTGAAACAAAATACATCTATCCGTATATACAGGGTTAATTGTAAAACACCGGAAACCTCTCAGGACTATGTTACGAACATTATAAACAACAACTTTTCTTCTATGACTTTTAAAAATTTGTCATATTTTAGTTCACCAGATTTTCATACAAAAATTTTTTTTTTTAATTTAACGCCCTAAATGGTACGAAGTCTAAGCGAAGCAAAATAAAGCGATAGAATAAATCGTTTTCTTTTGCTTCGCATAGACTTCGTAACATTTAGGGCGTTCAATTTAAATATTTTTATTTTTCTATGAAAATCTGGTGAACTAAAATATGACGAATTTTTAAAAGTCATAGAAGAAAAGTTGTTGATTATGATGTTAGTAACATAGTCCTGAGAGGTTTCCGGTGTTTTACAATTAACCCTGTATATACAACATGTAATTTAAAGGGTATATATGTACATACCAAGTGCACGGCTTCTTTGGATGATAATAAACGATATGGCGAGGGTTTTCTAATCCTATGTGTACATGTGTGGAGCATATTAGAAATTTCAATACATTGATACCAGAGACCGATATTTCAAATTAAGAAGAACGAAGAAAATTATCGTTTTATTGGCAAGTGACGTGGAAAGTGATGACCCTCATAGTGCTGTCACACGTTTGTTATTACTGGTATTCAAGAAACATATGAAACCAATAATTTGGGGTCAATTCTGTGAGTCACTTATTTTGAGCTGAAACTTTGCATAGAGACTCCATACCAGATGTTGTCTTCAGTCCTTTTGGATAGATATCAGCTTTCCATTACATGTTGTATAGGTACATTTTTTTATATTTGTTTCTATATTGACTGAACGAAGTCATGGGCACTGTTAGTTATATTATTATATTACTTTATGTTACTAATATTATAAATACGAAAGTTTGTAAAGGTGGATGTATAGATGTATGGATATTTGGATGTCGGTTACTCTTTCACGCAAATATTACTGGACGGATCTGAATGTGAAGGAGATAGTTGATATCCTGGAATAACACACAGGCTACTTTTTTCCCGGAATTCCCACGTTTTCGGGATTTACGCGGGGTAACCCTCCCACGCGATTGAAGTCGCGGGCAGAAGCTGGCACTCCCATATACAGGGTTTCAGTGAAATTGTAACGCAAACTTCACTCATAACTTAAACATAATTCCATGAAAATATTTCGAGTCTTATTTACATTGCTCATTCTTAGAAAAAAATTGCTATTTAATTGAAAATATCATTAGATTAGTTAGAAATAACTATTATGAATAGTTTGACGGAAAAATGTTTGAAAATAGAAGGAAAAACGACGAAAAACTCTTAACGGAGGCCAGAATCATGTACTGAACCCATGCTGTTCGTGCTTCGATGTCACTTATACCCTGTATAGTTATATCTTATTATAAAATGATGTGTTAGTCAATCTGACTTTCAACAGACTTTAAGGTTTCAATATCTCATTTCAATGTTTATTTTTCAGCTGTTAAAGCGCGTTCTAGACAACAACAAGCGTGTACAAGAGGCGGCGTGTTCGGCTTTCGCCACACTAGAAGAGGAAGCCTGCACGGAGCTTGTTCCCTATCTCGGCTTCATCTTACAGACGCTCGTATACGCCTTCAGTAAATACCAACACAAGAACCTCCTCATACTGTACGACGCCATCGGTACACTGGCTGATTCTGTTGGCCACCACCTCAACAAACCAGAATATATCAACATGTTAATGCCACCACTTATCAATAAGTGGAATGTTTTGAAGGATGAAGATAAAGATCTTTTCCCACTTCTGGAGGTATGAATATAGCCAAATGACTTTAGTCAAATGTGACTAGTCTTCGTAGATATTAATAAATGTGATGATTTCAGTGTCTGTCATCTGTCGCAACGGCACTTCAATCTGGATTCCTGCCATACTGTGAACCAGTGTTCAGGAGATGTGTATCATTAATAGAACAAACATTAAATCAAAATATTGTAAGTATAATTAATAGAATAAGTATTTTCTTAATAATAAGTCGTATAAATTTTATTTATCTTTGTAAAGAGAAAATGTTTGTAACAATTCTTATAATTTTTTTGACCTTTGTCGGAAATAGAACCTTTCCATTTTGTTTAAAGAAAAAGTTATGTTAAAGAGGGTAAATCTCACGTAACAGGAAAATACTTATCCAGAGAATAGTGTACAACTTGGGTGAGTCACGTTCGCATGAATATCTAAAAATAATCAGTAATTTCTACAATATAATAGCAATCACTAATTTCGTTTTAATAATATCAAGTACTTACACTATAATATTTTTATCACCATTTTTAAATTAGCTACAAAGCCGTCGCCAATGAGTAAACAAATTACGAGTAAAACCTATCAATCACTGCTCCTATCATGGCATCTATTTTACTTTTGTTTACTTTGGCTCATATCTTTTCGAATAGTTATATTTCTAGAATAATTCGTGCATTCTCATTGGTTAAACCATTCGACCCGGGAATATGTGCCTACGCTTCAAGTATGCAGTACTTTCTATAAATGACGTTCACTACTGTTATTTTGAGGTAAAATCTATCTGTCACCAATGAAATACGAGTGCTAAGTGAACTTCAATTTATCGTTCGTCAAATCGTTCGAGCTCCTTAAAGTTCAAGTTGAGCTATGTGATGATAACTGACAAATGCTTACACTTTTTAGACCGGCCTGCTTAAATCTGTGTTTCTATCCTCACATACCACCACATAAACATACATGGTTCTCATATGACTGGATTAGTACAGATTATATAGACGTACGTAAACAAGATGTTGACCTCTGAGTTTGGTTCGGTGCTTCTTCTCAGGGTAGTCAGGGCAGGGTAGTTGGTTAGTCAGTCATTCAGAAACAAAGGCCTTGTCTAGTTTACATTTACGAAAAAAAAAAAGATGTGTCACAGTTATAGATGCTGGCGGGAAAAATTCCGAATCATTCCCGTCGAATACTTCGGAAGTATTCCGAAACATTGGGAATATTTCAACTGTAAAAAAAAAACCAGGAAAATCGACCTTTGAAGTCGGTTAATATACCAAAACCTGCTCCTACCTAAGTATAACAAATACTTTTCTGAAAACCGCATCAAAACGTGTTTGCTTGCAAGGTTTGCCTTTATTTGTTTTTATTGACTGGGCTATTATACGCGTTAAGTAGACCTATGCGACTCGCGAATACTCGCGATGCGTACAGAGCTACATACAAACTAACCAAAAACATAGGTAACCCTTTTTCAAAAAACAAATAAAATATGCTAGGCCTGGTTTTTTATTCCACAACTGACATTTATAAAAATAGCATTCAATTTCGAAATAAGTAGGTACTTCCTACCTAGAAACAAAAGAATAAAAATCCTGTTAATCACAGGCTAACATATCTACCTATAAAAATATCAACATATACTTAATCAATCCCATTTATAATAAAATAAACATTTATATTTTACTCTCGTATCGTACGTACTCTCGCACTGAACAATAATTAACTCACCCACCACACAACAAACAAACACGTTAATTCCCATTGAATTATTCGGGCGAAATATTCGGAAACATTCGATTGCGGGGTACGAATCTTTCTCGCGGGGGAGATAACTTCTCCGGGGAGCATCTCCCCTCTTACCGCACCCCGCACCGCCATCGCAGCGCGCGCAGCCCGGCGCCAGCGGCCGGCGCACAGAGGGCCTTATTTAAATTCATTTTGAATAATTCTGATTTAAAGAAACTTTCCCAGAAGTATTCCGGAATTATTCCGAATTTTTCAGAAGTTTTGCAACTATAGTCACAGTGTTATTCATTACATACTGGCTGACCCAGCAAACGTTGTTTTGCCAGATAAATTATTTTTAGTGAATAAAAAATAGTCTACGATGTATTCTCAGACCTACCGAATATGCATATAAAATTTTATAAAAACCGTTCAAGCCGTTTCCAAAGAGTATGGCAGCTAACACTGTGACACGAGAATTTTATAAATAATATATATTTGCAAAATAAAAACTATTATTTAATTACTTCCAGGCCAACAGTCAAAGTCCCGAGCAATTTGAAGCGCCCGACAAAGACTTCATGATCGTGGCCCTGGACCTATTGAGCGGGCTGGCAGAGGGGCTGGACGGACATATAGACCATCTGGTGTTCAACTCAAACCTCATGCAGCTACTCTACCAGTGCATGCAGGATCCGATGCCTGAGGTATATCTTGTATGTGACTCATGCTTTACTACTCACTGGGACAAGGGTGCATAGGGCATTTTTGTAATGTCAAGGTATTATGGAGTTTTAATGTATTTAATTATTAATTTAAGCTTTTTAATATTGTTAAATTATATGTACTGGTTGCGTTGTCCAAAATGATTTTTGTTTGTTTGCCTGAATAGTAGCGGCAAAATGCATCTGTTTTGGGATGTTGGATAAATATGAATGATATAGTTCATTTTAGCAAATCAAGATACAGATGTGTTCAATGATTTGCTGTCTGTATCATCCACATTCTCCAAATAGTAAACATGTAGATTTTGTATGCTATGGGCGTAGTGAGTGCTATTTCACCATGCAAAGTTGTGGAAGTTAATATAATTAAAAAAAAAAAAAACTAAATAGCTTAAGCTTACTGGGAATTTCGTACTAACACATCGTGGCAAATCAGACCCTAGGCCCATATGGACTCGTATTTATTGTTTTACCTGCTTATGTTTTCGTTGCTTGTCTTATCAGGTACTCTTTGGATCGCGCAACTTGGTCTCACATACTCTCATCTTGGTTTAAGGTTGAAGGATATTGCATTTATATCACCCACAGAACCATTAATACTCATTGTATATCTTGTAACAACCATGTAACAGTAACTAACACGTATTGGGCGATGGGATTTGTTCGTTCTTTTATAGATTTTTTATTTTAAGCTGTATTATAACCATCAGGTTCGTCAGTCGTCATTTGCATTGCTGGGCGACCTGACCAAGGCGTGTTTCCAACATGTACTGCCATACATACCCGAGTTTCTGCCGATACTTGGCATGAACCTCAATCCTGAACTCATTTCTGTTTGCAATAATGCCACCTGGGCAATCGGTGAAATTAGCATCAAATTAGGTAAGTAACTTAAAAATATATTAAACAATGTTATAGAAATGTTTCTACAACCTTGTGTTTCAATAAATCATTATTTCAGGGCCCGAAACATCCAAGTATATTCCTCTAGTGTTGAATCATTTAGTTGAAATTATCAACAGGCCTAACACACCTAAGACTCTACTTGAAAATACAGGTAAGTGATTGTGCTTATTGCGTCTTATATTGAACACTCTTAATTAATTGAAAAAATGAGAATAATTGATCAGTAATGTTTTATTATTTGCTAGAACTATATAAAATAAATGACTTTTCTTGGTGGCAGTCATGTTATGTATACTTATTATGTATGTATATGTTACTATTCAATGTTTTATATTGAGTTTTGTGATGTTCATGTTTACCTGTATACCCCATTTATGTTTGCTGTAGTAGTCCCTGCCTATCTGTACCTGGCAGAACTCATATAATATGTATACACTACCTACTTGATGTGTACTAACTCAGTACTAAACAATACCTGTATATCATTTCCCACTTCTACAAAACATAATATTTATGAAACATGTATTTTAATATATTTCACGTTATATAAACACAAACAGTAGAACTCTCAAAGTCATAGCTCCTTTACCTTGCATCAATATTTTTTTGGTTTCTGGGGTATAATGTAAATACAGTAAAAAATCAAAGTAGAACGGAAATCTGAAGTGTGTGCCCGTTGTAAAAGATGGCGTAGATCCCGCAGTATTGTATCATCAGCTTGCATGAGTTCATGTGTACTCGTTCATCTACATGTAGCACTTCTCAATGTTGAACGCGGTGTACTTCTAGGCCATCTTTTGTCAAACATACTATACTATACCTATATAATTTGATGGATTACTTAGCAAATACGATTGTTTCACGTTTTTTCCATTTGTAACACTAATTTGTTGCTGTTGACTTATGTAATTTAATATGTTTTGAATGGTTTGTTGATTTGTTTTCTTGGTTTTGTTCTCGGTATGTCGTGGCGTGTAGCGATTACTATCGGTCGGCTAGGTTATGTGTGCCCCCACGACGTCGCACCCGTTTTACATCAATTTGTACGCCAGTGGTCTGTAGTCATTTTTTTTATTATTACTTTATATTATTACTATTACGTTTAATATTGAATAAGTTATTAACCGGTATTATTTCGATTGTGGATGGTGTTTGTCCATGGCTTGTTAATATTATTGTTTTATATGATATGTGTTGATTTAAGTTGAACCAAGCATGAGAATATTAATTCTATGTATTAATAGTACGGCCACACTTTAAGGGAAACTGATTTGTTGGATGAAAACTACCTATTTGATCATTTTATTTTCAGTGCTGTACTTTATATGTGTTGAACACCATCCGCTTTCTAAACAATATATTCTATTATTTACACCAAACTGCAAGACAAATTATTTTGACTAACTTTTCAGATTACCACATATTATTGAATAATCTTATTTATTTGTATAACTGAATGAGTTTATTTAATATTATATATTTTATTTAATGTAATTTGCTTACAGTTTGGAATTAACTGAGTTCCAATATCCATACAAATATTTTCGTGTGCCAGTTTCAATATTTGCTATTCACATTAATAACCTTTCCTTTGTTTTCCACATTTTTCCCTTGAAAAGTATACAGTTTATTTACGCTTGATTAATTTTCATCAAATATTTTAGAACAGTAATTTTAGATGATATTTCATCAACCGCTTATTGCTGCGTTATTGACACTATTTTAGTAGTGAACAGGTTTTTTGTTAAGATAGAGACGTATTTGAAATATCATTTAAATAACGATCATGGTGTTCTAATTGATTGAGTACTTGCTGACAAGGCGTCATTTGGTAACAGGTGCACATCGCTGAGGAATATCCGAGACAACGACGAGAAGGACTCGGCATTCCGTGGCATCTGCCAGATGATCCAGGTGAACCCGGCCGGCGTGGTGCAGGACTTTATGTTTTTCTGCGATGCGGTGGCGTCCTGGTCGCACCCCAAGGACGACCTCAAGGAGATGTTCACCAAGATTCTGCACGGCTTCAAGAACCAAGTGGGCGAGGAGAACTGGCGCCACTTCACCGACCAGTTCCCCATACAGCTCAGCGTGCGCCTGTCCGCCATGTGCGGGATATAGACGTGTTCACTGCGTTATGGTAAGCTGCGAGTGTCCTCTCATAGCAGGTCGATGGGTGTTCTCGTAGTAATGGCGCGTTGTCCGCAGGGGAACCAATGTCAGCACGGGTCGGGAAGACATTGAGGGTGCGCGACGGAGCCGCACGCGCGTAGGGACCGCACGCCGGCGCAGCGTCGCCGCGATATGTGCCAACACACCTCACTACCCAGCGAGGATATTTACACATTTGTACCTATCGACAGAGAATAATTACCTACATTGTAAATTGTTACACTTCGTTCTTCTGTTTGTACCTGAAAATTATATCTTTTTTCGTTCGACGAGACGTACATTTAGAAGCGGCGTAATCACTTAATCTGTATGAGTGTATAATGCACTGAGTATAGTAAGTAGTTTGGCTGGGGGCCTCGCAGGTTATGAACCGCTCCGCTCGGCTCACACGAGACGCACAACGCACAGGGCGGGGTGCTAGGCTTCTGCTCGTAACTTGTTACATCCATGTTGCACGTTGCATGCTTACGTGTAATAACCATCGTGACGAGTGTACATTCGTTGGCCCTTTCTAGTTGTAGTTTTACTCACTAATTCGTAACGCGGTGACTATTACCGAGTTAGATGTGGAATATCTACTGTAACTGCATGAAATTTAGAGATAGTTTCTAGTTTTAACATTAGGAGATGAGACGAGTTTTTGTTCAGTTTGATATATGTCATTTTAAATTGATTCGTAATTATTCAAAAATTATGATAAATTATTTCTTTTTTCTTTAATGCAAAGTTTGTGTTCTTAAATATTAATCTTATTAGTAAGATTTAACGACACATCGAATCAGCAGAGTCTCATCTTGAAATTACCTACAGAAACATTAGTAAACTAGTGTTTTTTCACGTGGAATCGATATCGTTAAGATATAACGTCGAAGCTGAATATGAAAGTCGCGAGTGCTTGCACCAGCTAGAGACGATAGCTGGGACAGCTCTCGATCGCCGGTCACATCGTTCGTTCGTAATACATTAGCTTAGGTTGACTGATGCCATTCACTGCTCAACATAGATACTGCACGTATTTATTTTGTAATTCACTAACATCAAAACAGCATCTTTGCGGTTTGTTTTAGAGGATTTCAAATAACAGAGTCATTTGGTAATTGATTTTATTCAAAAGCATTTATCTACACCCACTAGAGCTTTGCAAATATATTTTAGTAGATATTTAAAATTGATGTATTAACTATTATTTTATATAAATTACAAAGACTTAGTAAAATCGAGAATTTATGTCAACTGTGATTTGTGACTGGTTTTTTTTGAATAATATATGTGTATGATGATTATATGTCTGTGTCAGTGTAGATACAATATACTGCTTTGATAGATTTTATGACGGCTAGATTTCTGCTATATAATGTACCAAATAGTATTTTTACGTTGTATATTGTTTAATGGAATTGTATGTGTGAGTTGGCCTCGCGTAGACGCTTGCCCTTCGACGCGCGCTGTGCGTGGTAGGTGCAACACCTTACGGAGCTAGACATATTTACACATTTAGTAATGGCGCGCGTCGACTCCGCGACTGTCCATGTATCTGGCCAACTTTTATGATTGATATAAAGTACTATTTACGTGTATATTTAATTAAAATAATATTATGTATATGTAAATACATATTGCGATGTATATTATTATTATATTCAAGTAAAATTGTTATTTTTTGTTTTATAAAAGCTAAAAGTCTGACTTTAAACACTTGTTATATCATTTAGTTTGTTTTTTTTTTCAGATACGGGGATCTGAAATTGTGTAGTTCAAATGAACATTTAAGTATATTTTACAATTGCAATTGTAGCATAGGGTACAGTGTCGATATAAAACGGTATTTCGGGGATATAAAGAAATTTGAAACATTCCTTAATCTAAATTCTGTCTTTTGGCTCGGTCACAATTTAAATTTTACTTTCGAGTGTTACTTTATATATTGTATTTGTTGCGTCTCGCTAAATTAGTACTGTTTAGATACGTCATATGCATTGTGATGAGTAGGTGGAGTCCCCGATCCCTGACCCCAGTGAGTTCCTATCCCGAGTCCTGTCTAGTCCCATCCCGTGTCTTGTGCCAACGAAGCCCGGCCGACTCCGACCGCGTCGAGCGTCGATACGGTAGCTTTCACGTCTCGGTACCCGTAGGAACACAAATTACTGTAGCTACCTTTCGGATAAATTTGAGACATATTGTTTATTTTTTAAGTAGAATCCATTTTAAATCGATGTTACGGGTGGCCTCGTAATTTATTTTTAAGGCTAGTAGGTTTTATGGTCATGATTTTTTTAAATGTAGATGTTTGTTTTTCCTAAAAAAAAAACCGTGATAATAGTTGGATAAGTAATCGCATGCGTGTATGTGTGAGTAATGCGGCATTCGTAAGGCACTCCCTTCCTTGAGGCATAGTTAGTATTATATGAAAAATATTATAGTTGTATTGTGTTTTGGACGAACATTAATTGTGATGCATTGTCGATATAAATGTAGGTTGTTTGTGTCGCGTTAAATTGTCTTATTGTGTTGTGCATTATTGTCAAAACCTACATATTTTGTACTTGTAATACATAATACTTTCTTTATATACCTATGCATGTGAATACAATAATCACATTGTCCACATTTATTATTATTGAAATTACGTTGTAGTACATTAAAGCAAATTATTTTTAACGAAAAGAAATTGTCTTGAGCTCACTTATACAGGTAAAATTACAAAACTATTTTTATACAGTAGCATTTACATACACGTAGGTATTAGTGATATCTGGTTACTTGAAATTATTTTTTTCTTTGGCATCTCACTTTATGAGCAGACGAACGATAAGCTGCGAATATGCTTAGAACAAGCATATTTTTTTAAAATTCGTAAAGTGTACTGTGGCGGTGCATATCGGGATATATTCGTCTAACAGTAACATCGTGAATAATGACCTGAGTTGGGTATGGTTTTCTGGTGTAATATTGAAGTTTACCTTTTTTTAATAGACCATTATCCTTAGTCCTGGTTAAAAATCTTAATTGCTTTGCGGCTTCAATGATACTTTAAAATACTATATAGTTCTCTCAACTCGCAAATATTAAAATAAATACATAACCCTCCTTTTGGGCTTCTTTGAGGCAATCTAGAGCTAGAGGCTCTTTTGTTTGATTTCCGATAAAGGTCGACATTCCCACTCCGCTTACCAAAACCAGGTAATTGAAATTTCAACAAAATGTAGACAATGTGATGGTTTTACATTTCATCTATGTATTATTTCGCAAAAGAATATTGGTTTGTCGATTTAATTATATATTTGAATAATATTTTAAAACACATTACTTATATAAATCTATATTACATAATTATGTACTAATATTTTATTACATATATTATTTCACTAGGTTTATTTACAAATCACTACCATTAGTTAGTCCTCTTGCAAATGTCGATAGAAAATCTATCCGTGCAAATTGTATCTTGTATGAAAATGAATATATTTTTAACTATTTAAAATGTAAATTCTTGTCACCTGTAGGCAAATGTGTAAGTAATTTACATATAAATAACATGAAATTGTTGCAACTGTAATGTTTGTATTTGGAATACATAATTTCAGCTATAAGTCAACCTGTACAAAGTTACACACCGTACATAATGATTGCGTTGTTTATTTCAATAAAGTGAGTACAGATGGATGCTTCTTGTAATAGACACATCTACCTCCATTTTAAGGCCTAACCCTAGGCGTCTTTTTCGAAATTAATTAATAACAATATAATATTATAATTTTGGAAAAATTACTAGTATAACCCACTTGAATTAAAAAACTCTGTACTCATTTTATATAATGATCTTTAATAAAAATCAAACAATTTAATCAGTTTTAAAAGTGAATATATCCAGTAATTAATTGATTAAATCTAAGTTTCGGTTGTAAAAAGATGACCTCACAATAGACATTCTTTTACCATACATTTCGTTAATAAAGCACTCATTGTTCGAAAACGATGTTTTCATTTTTTATTTTCATCACCCAACTACCCTACTGGCATTCGGATAAATGGGACAAAGTAAAAGCTCGCCGATTCGCATTGCGTAATTCTTCAACTGCTGACTTTCTGAACGATTTATTGCACTCCTATAATCGATTCAATTGAGAAGGACAGTTTTTGTCGTTGCGGTTGAGTGTGCGGTGGTGTGGGTGCGTATGTAGTGAGTAATGCAGCGAGGAGGTTCCTGCAGAGCAGTGCGGGGGGCGGGGGCGGCAGCGGCGCCGGCCCGCGCTCCAGCTCCGCGTCCGCGAACGCGCGCCGCCTACGCACGCGCTCGTTCCACGCCGGGTCACTTGAAAATAACCGATCGTTACCTGTGTGCAAAGATTGTTTTGTGCATTTTAATTTTCTAACACAATCATCTGCCACTCTAATTTGTTACTTAGAAATATGATGCCGAGCGTAGGCAGATATGTTTAATACCTTTCTTTTTCATTATCTTTAGGAGAACCTTCAAAAGGCACTTGGACTTATGGGGCAAAGATTAGAAAGTTGTAGGATTTTTACATCACTAAAACCACCTCTATGATCACCATCAGTAGGTACATAGAAGACGCCCCATTACCTCTAAAGAGGCTACCCCAAACACAAACTCCTACGGACTTAGGATCACACTTAACCGTACATCTTGCTATTAACTAAATAATATTGACTATAGTCCTCGTCACGTAAAAGGTTTTGGCGTAGTGGGGGTAAAACCGCGCATCGTGCACTTAGTGGAAGAAAAAAGTGGTCACTTTTACTGATTGCCATTATTCTATGGTTATTGCCATCATTTATTTTTAATAATATCTGTTCAGAAGAATGTTAAAGAAAAAAGAGGAATTCATTCGTTAATTCGGTATTATAAATAAAATAGATATAATACATAAATACATTTAAAAGTGAAAAAAATGTATTTAAAAAAAAACATTAAAAATAATATGTTCTCGTCGTCACAATTAGTTAATAAAACTGCTACCCCTTTTATTCTTCTTTTTTCCCGGTGTTCTAAAGACAGTGACGAATTCGGAATTTCAACCTTCCTTAACTATCGTGTCTAACTGTTCTTTCTGACGTTTGAATAGTCTGCGTAAAACGGTATTTGGTCCTGGCATTGTAATCAACGTAACAAAAACTAAATTTAAAACAACTCTTAACAAAAACAAAGGGTACAACTTTCGTGTACGCAAGTGTATTCGGGAGCAAATTGAACGAGAACTACTGACGAACAAATCGCGCGCTCGGAGCGGCGCTACCTCATACCCCGCGTCCCGCTGACAACCGCTGACACCTAAAATTCGACTTCTGCGCATTGAACGACTCTTGCCAAGTTATTTGGCGACAACTATACTAGGCTGCTTGTTAATCCAGTCATGCTTTCTCATTCTTTTTCCTCTCTTGCTCCCATTATTTGGGCTCGGGTCTCCTCACATTATTATAGCATTTTTTACGGGAATGTCTCGTTACTGTGGCATTACGTATTTTGCAAATTAAAACAGCCGTCCGAAATTAATTTTATTCCCTTACGTTCTTGTATTTTATATACCTATTTATTTTATTTTCGGAAGGCTTACAGACTAATAATATAACTATGTTGCTAATTACAAGCCCCCACAGATACCAAAATACAAAATTATATAATATAAAGATACATTCTATTCGACCACACAAGTTAATCACTTGATTTAATTGATTGACTTAATTAATGTATTTTACAGACTTCAATTAATGTCATTTAAGTGCAGGTAGGCGCCCCTTGTAAAAAAAATGGCTTTGCTAATATATTTCTTAGTATGCTTGCCTTGGTGCAAAACAAATCAATGTCTTGTTCACAACAAATTTCATTAAAGCTCCGACTGTCTCTAGAAAAGTATGCACTACTACGCCTATAATTGGTATTTGCACAAGGCCTACATGTGTACAAGTGGCCGCTGTCGCATCCCCATCTGATTAGTGCGTACCTTTGAAATAAGTTCAGCACAGTCAATTAAACTATTTGCAACAACAACAAGTAACATATTATAATTTATAACACTAATATTACGTCTTCAGTCAAGCGGCAGAAAATGGTACCTACCTTCTACATCGGTGATTATAATCAACAGATATTTGTTTCGTCCTAAAATCTAGGTACCAACCTATAAGAAATTTTCTTTGAATACCCTCAATACGAGATACGTAGATCCCGTATTGATGGTTCCGGACTTGCGATGCATAGGTACTCAAGGTAGCTGCGTACGAACAAACAATTTACAATACAAAACTTTGATCGATTTAGCGATCGGAAACCAGCCGAGGTTCTCATTATGAAACACCAACTTACTGCGCCGGACTCGATCCAGCGCAGGGCTAAAAGGCTTATAGGCGACGAGGCGCTATCGGGCAAGCTTCATAGCTTCATCGGCGAACCGTTGCTTACCTGTCGGTTTTCTACACGGAAGAGAAAATACAGTGGAAGTGCAAAGTAGGCGTGGCAGGCGTGTCACAATTACGCGCTGTACCGCGCAATTGGCCTCAGTCGTGTTCTAACATCGCGTTGAGTTGCTAGTCTCGCAGCGAACTTAATTTTCCGCAGCTATGCCGTATGGTTCCATTTTGGAGTGCAAAAATGATAGAGAAAAATCTTAAAAATGGAGATGGTTCATACCATCGCTAAGTACGATTTTATTTGTTTTCTAATAAAATCTTAGATAATTTCAATTTACTAATCATTTAATAGAAAGTCTTATCAAAATCAACCTTTTGTCATTGAAATAAAGTTTATTTTGGATTGATTGTATTCACTACATTCACACATTTCATTCTAGAAAGTTCTTCGCTACTCAATTAGTGACGTAGTTGGGTCGGATATTGGTTTTATCGATAGATCAGGGGCGTAGCTACCGCCGTATTTGCCGTATCAATTATACGGGGCCCCCGGGCCACGGGGGCCCCCAAAGTGTGTAAGGAAAAAGAATAAAAACTTTCTAATTTATTTTATTTTACAAATGACAAAATTCTATAAAGCAATTCCTTTTTTTCCCGCCTTAAGCGTGCGTTCAAAAGTTGGCAACACTACATCGTTATGGCGGGCTGCGGGACTTCCCCGTTTTACTTACTTCATCTTCAACTCAGCGGGGAATCCCCGGGAATCCTTCATCGATATCGCGATGTACGTGTACGTTGTTGTACTTTGCATTGGATGTTATAAACCACGGAGTGCAGTGCACTGTTTATTTACGCGCTTTATATAAATGTGCATTACATTGTAATTCAGTACAAACAATATTGTTCTTCTGGTTTAGCAGTATTAGTAACGATTTGTAAAAGAAATGAGTGAAAGGAAAAGAGATTATCCCAGCGGCGCTGAGAAAAGAAAAATTAAACAGAAAAGGGACGAGGTTATAAAATAAGTGCCCAAAATTTCTTCATTTTTTCAGAGACAAGATACTGTGAGTGATTTAGATTGGAAAGGTAAGTACTACACTACTACCCAACCCATTTATTAGGGGCCCGTAGTGATAAACAAGGAAATCTTTTAATTTCGGTCTGTCCATCTGTCCGTCACAAAAAGTTGTCTCCCCCCTCGATTTTCACAATTATACTGTTTTTAGGGTTCCGTGCCTTGATTAAAAAAAACAAAATTCTAACTTATCTATAGGATCGATTTGTTTTGTTGTTTGTTTATCAGTCCGTATCGTATCGTTAATTGCGTGTTGAGAACTTCAGATGTGCAGACTCGCTTTCGGGTTCTCGTTTTGTATGGCCACTACACTACGCGCTGCGTTTAAATAGCACGCAGGTGTATAGTAATGCACGGACGGGCTGCAGGTGATTTTGTATCTACTAATAGGTACGAGCACAATCCGCGTAGAATCTGTGTGCGTCTGAACTGAACACTCTCTAACTGTGACCCTTAGTAACGTTATTTATTTATATATAACTCTTTTTAGTTTAGTATCAAAGCATTCGTATTTATTTTTTAACAATTACTCGTTTATTTTTAGATTCTTCTGAAGCATGTTCTTCGTCACATATCCATCCGGAAATATAAGAAAGCCAAGCACATACTTTATCGGATGTCCATCCAGAAATCGAGGAACCCCAAGTCAACGATTCTGATATATCTGCAGATAATGCAGATTGTAATATAATTTCATCAGATAGAGGAAATTTTGGTGACAATTTAACTGAATGCGAACGAAAAATAATTTTTAAATTGGGTCCATTTAAACCACAAGGGCCATTTCCAAAAGTTTCAGAAAATAACCGACCTTTTTCAGCTTATTATTATTCATATTTCAATCAGGCAGGCATAAAAATTATAAGACCATGGTTATGTTAATCTAACGTTTTAAACAAACCGTACTGTCACTTCTGTTGGTTATTAGCAGATCGTCAAAACAAATCGTACTCCTCTGCTTGGGTTAACGGTGTTTCGGTTAGAAGCAATTTCACACAAACTATTCTTGACCATGAAAAGTCACAGCAGCATATTAGTGCCTCACTCTCTTATAATAATTGGTTGCAAGGAAATACCATCGATACTCTATTGAAAAGTGAAATCGATAGTAAAACTACATTCTGGAGAGATGTACTGCATCGTATAATTAATGTTATAATTACTTTAGTATCTTGTAATCTACCTTTGAGGGGGCATAATTCTGATTCTGGCAATTTTATGGCAATTTCACGTCTGCTATCTAACTATGATGCAACTTTAAAAGAACTTTTTCTAAAACCGAAAGGTGAAATAAATTATTTAAGCCCTACGATTCAAAACGAAATTATTAGTTTGCTTGGTACTAACGTTAGGAACAGTATTATCTCAGAAATTAAAAAAGCTCCATTTCTGACAATAATTCTGGATACAACACAAGACTTGTCAAAAATTGACCAACTATCTGTAGTTTTTCGATATATCTCGGTTACAGAAAATGATGATAATGTGCCTAAAGAAATAAAAATCTGTGAGTCCTTTTTAGGATTCATAGCAGTAACCGATTGCAGTGCTGCAGGTCTGAAAACTGTCATTTTAAATTTGACTAAAGAATATGGAATTGATTTGACTAAATGTAGAGGACAGGGATACGATGGAGCAAATGTTATGTCGGGTGTGTATGGAGGATTACAAACCCTAATAAAAGAGCATGCTCCAAATGCCGATTATGTTCATTGTGCTGCGCACGCTTTAAACTTGGTTTTGAACGATGCTGCGAGACATGTTCGTGAAGTATCGACTTTTTTCGATAATTTAGAAAAAATATATACTTTTTTTGGCAATAGTATAAAACGCTGGGCTATGCTAAGTGACGATTCATCTGAAAAATATTTGATTACCCTTAAAAAGGTATGTCCTACCAGATGGTCTTCCAGGAACGACGCTTTATTAGCAGTAAAGAAAAATTTTTTACTAATCATGAAAACTTTGTACCAACTAAATTTAATTTCAAATAAAAAAGATGAACGTGAAGAATGTAAAAGTATAATTAATATTTTAGAGAGTTTTGATTTCTTAGTGCTCGTTACATTTTTTTCTTCACTATTTGAAATTATTAATCCTGTTTCTAAAGCTCTACAGCATGATAATAATGACTTACAGAAATCTAGTATTTTATTAAGTAATCTTTTAAATAGACTGTGCCAATTAAGAAATCAGAATTCATTTAATAGTTTGCTAAATGAATCCAAAGATTTAGCAAAAAAGTGGGGGGTAACAACTGTTTTTAAAAACAGTAGGCGAAAGTTAACGAAGCGTTTTTTTGATGAGTTATCACAAGATGAGAGAATTTCCGACCCGGAATCCTATTTCAAAGTCAATGTATACTATTGCTGTTTAGATATATTAATTTCTCAAACTAAAGAAAGATTTCAGAGCCTTTGCAACCTGAGTAGTATATTCGAAATATTACAACCGGAGAAACTCCTATCTTCTTCAAGCGAAGAGATATTAAACGCTTCCGGAAAACTGTCTGCTAAATACAGTAAAGACATCTCACTTAATCTTTGTGACCAATTAAAGGCTCTAAAAACATGCTTAAATTCTGAAATTAAAAAAATTTATTCCATTAAAGAACTCATTGAATTATTGCTAGTAAAATTCAATAGTCTTGCATCCAGTTTTCCCGAGGTAATCACAGCATGCTTTTTATTCTTGACCCTTCCAGTTACAACCGCAACGGCAGAAAGAAGTTTTTCAAAATTAAAACTAATAAAAAATTACTTAAGAACTTCGATGGGACAAGAACGGCTGTCAGACATCTCACTATTGTCCATAGAGGCAGAAAAACTAAAATCATCATCAGCCATAAATGATTTAATAAATCAGTTTGCCGATAAAAGGCAAGGAGAGTGAATATTTAAAATTCGATTTTTATTTGTAAAATGGGTAAATTATGTGATAAATAAATATTCTCACAATATTTTTTTTCTTTTGTGAAAAATCTTTACCTCCATATAAGGGCCTCCAAAAAATTTTTTATACGGGGCCCCGACAAGGCACGCTACGCCACTGCGATAGATATCGATAAAAAATAACTAAGATTTCCTAACATTCATACACAAAAAATATTTTAACTTATTTATTAACTTTAACTTATTATTTTTAATTATTGTAATTTTTATAATGCTTGTGATATTGCATAACATTGACGAACCGGTCATTTCAGTGTGTAAGATCCTTCATAAAAGCTCGTGCACCACCATGGTTTTTCCCGCCTCAATGACTTTAATACATATTAATTACGTTGAAACTAGCATAATGGTTTTTTTTTTTATTGATAATAGGTTCGCGTTTGACCACCATCTCACCTGGTGGTAAGTGATGATGTGGTCGAGGATGGAGCATGTTTACCTAAAAGTAACCTATTCACTCTTGACTTAAAGACCCCTAGGTTATAGCTATCGGGAAACACAGACTCTGGCAGGGAATTCCACTCCTTAGCCGCACGCACAATGAAAGTATTCCGTTTCGTATATACGTTTAGTGCGTATGGGTGGGATATCCACCATGCTAAAAATAATACAAAATAAACATAAACATTTATAGTAAAATAATTTCAAATTAATTTTATTCATAAAGATGAGTATAATTTGAGGATTTTCCCTTTGTATGGCATCTTTGTCACCTATTGAAATATTTGTATATTGTAAGGACCATAAACATATAAAGACAAATATTACCATAGAAATTTAGCTATGCTGCATTGCATTAATGATTAATATTAAAATTATTGTCTGCCAAGCAATGTCATGAAATCCCTAAACGGACATCAGTAGGTTCCTAATCATCATTTAAAATAATTATAGGTTTCCCAAAGACGGTAGCGTCAAAGAATGAATAGATGCAATGGGTAGAGTTAATTGAATGCCATCCATATCAAGCACGATATGCTCGGAACACCAGTTCTTTCGTTTCAGACTTTCGAAACACCAGTTTCTTAAGAAATACCTTTTATTTCAAGGACACTAAATGAAAAGTAAAATTACTGTATATATTATTTTAACCCGATTTTACGATAATTTTCACAATTTAGTTAATATTGCGCATTTAATTATTATCACCCGAGAATTTAGATTATTTTGAAAATATTCAGCAGGTATAAGTATTATTATTTGGGATTTATTAATTTAGTATTTAAAATACATTTATGTATATAAAGGAAGTTCTAGACCCTGTTGGTATCTAATATTCCACCCACCCACCACTTAATGTTTATATTCGAAATACAAAAGAAATCGGATATCTATCGATATCGATAATGTAATTAAAAATACAATGTGCTGCACTTATTGAGTAGCAATAAATATCGACATGTGACGCGACTGTTAACCTTATTTCTAAGAAAATAAAATATATAATCGCTTCCACTGAAACTAACGCCATCTATGGTCGAGTAGCGGAATTTTCTCGTCAATTGACATAAGATTATAAAACGTCGTAAAGATTTTCTGCACATAAACAAAATAAATCCTATCTGTAGAGCGTCAAGGTTTATTTCCAGAAATAGGATTTGTGACTTGTGTTGGTTTTGACTAAAATTAAAATGACAAATCAAAGTAATTGTTTATTTGTAGTGCATCATATGATTACCGTTTTTTTTGTGTGAGTTTGGCGACAGCGGTTCCCGTAGTAATGGTGTCGCATCGCACTTCCTCTGTATTTTCTGTTCCGTGGTTTTCTACAGATTGTACTTCGGGGAGTGTGCGCAGGAGCTCCATGACCTGATCCCTCCATCTCCCTTTCACTACCGGTCTACCAGACGCACGGCTGGATACCATCCACACTTGGTTGATATACCGTCTTGTCGTACCAAGCGCTTCTCCTCCACATTTATTGTGCGCACTTCCAAGCTGTGGAATTCTCTGCCGGCTTCTGTGTTCCCTGCCACTTATGACCTTTCAACCTTTAAAGCAAGAGTAAGCAGGCATCTTCTGGACTCGCTCGTTCCATCGTAGACCTCATCTATCGCTTACCGTCAGGCAAGATCGAGGTCAAGAGTGAGCTCATTCTGAATAAAAAAAAAACCAAGCGCTCTCGACGCTTTTTTAAGTATGCCATCAATATTCTTATCGAAGAGCACCTTGCTAGCTTGTATAACCCCAAGATCCCTAATACTATTAACTTTCCCTATACCTACCGATATTGCATACCTATTGTGTATGACGAATCAATTATCGACTTCTGGCGCGTAAAAATCATGTCAAAACTTTTTGATACATTCAGTTCAAGCCTGTTACGTCTACAATTTTCATCAAATCTATTCAAACTAGCTTGTAACATGTGCGTATCCGATATACTAAATTCGGATAGTTTTACGAATCTTCATATTATCGTCGGCATAAAATAAAACAACAATTTCAAAAACAATATTTCACATCAGCAATAAAAATATAATAGGGACCGTAATATCGAACCCTGAGAAACTCTTGAGGGTACAGAACACCATCCAGTGGTGTACCCTTGAAACACTACATATAGCCTGCGTTCTGTTATCAATATAAGAGGAAAACCAACTATATAAATTTCCATGTATTCCGGCCTTAAATAGCTTCTCCATGAGCAGTGCTTGGTCAATGCGGTCAAAACATTTACCTACTTAAAATATTTATTAATGGTGATATAGATAGAGTTGGAAATGATTGTAATTATGTCGTTAAAGGTGGCAATTTCAGTCAAACTTAAATATTAGGTAAGTACCTACTTAATTATATTAGATTTTGATAGGTGACTTCACTAAATTTAGGACCGCTCCATCCCTTTATCATATCACATTTCGTCTATTCACTCCTCCATAAGGTGTGACGTAATTAGTGGATAGTTCCATTATTGATATCGCCAAGAACAATGTTTTAAGTGGATATTGCATAGGTACGAATAAAAGTAATAAAGCTGATGATAATTTTAGTACAACCTGTTACTTTTATCAAGCGGCTCATAAAGATACACATTAAACGAATTTTATCTAGATGTCATATGCGTGTAGATCGTTTTGGCACCCGCGGAGCTATCATTCAACAGAACGGAAAGACATGTTTACAGTCAACAGTATTGCCGTAACTTGACACCCCGACAAAGAGCCGCCTCCGCCTTCTCTTGTAAAACAATCTTCACACTTTTTTAGAGCCCATAAAAATAGTTGAAAGAAATTGTAGTTTTTGTGTTAATAGACAGTGAAATGTTGCCGAGTGTTGGATGACAGCTTTTGTTCTGAAATGAAGCGGGGACATTTTCAAGAGCCGTTCAAATTTTTTATTACGACTGATGATCTATTTTTGTACTTTGAAGATGTTTTGTGCAACATAAACGACGCACATCGACTACATACAACGTAGGTTATTTGTCTTAACAAAATTGTAACAAGTCGTGAAATTATGATCTAATTCGTTGATATACAAATGATATCACATACTAAAATTATAGTTTTAAAAGGACTACCGTATGCATTTTGATTTAGATTAGACGTTGAGGAGGATGGGAAATCATCCAATGACTGCCTCTCGATCTGAGCGAAACGGAAGGGTGTGTCAGACTTTTACTGACTAAAACCCTTCTGTGTTCCATCATATGCCCTTCGTGTTCCGAGGCCGCGGTAACTCTTTCGAATAATTCCGCAACCCCGGCAGGCAATGGGCCCCGACAATAATTTTGCTGGAACTCTGAAGCGCGCGTGGAACACGGGCCTGGTTTCAGTCGGGCGGCGAGCTACCCGTTGCTCGCAGCCCGCAGGCCCGCGCCTACGGTGGTACGATGGCTGGGAGTCACCGTGTGACTCCCGACGCCCGGAGCGTCTCCTGCGGCGGCTGGAGCGCGAGGGCTGTGAGGCCCTTGAGACCCACCTCTCCCTCGCGCTTCCCGCCACCTCCTTCGCTTGCATAACTGCTTCGCAAAAAGAGGTGACTGCTTCCCATGCCTCCTCGCTCCGGACCATAGATTGAACCAGGGCCGGAAGCGAGAGGTCGACGCATATCGCCCCTACGAGGACACGGCTGAGCTCTGCCCAAGCGGGGCAAATCTCCACTGTGTGTTCCACCGTTTCCTCAGGGCGATCCTCGCAGTGGTGACACCCGGGCGTTTCCTCCCGCCGAATCCGACACAAGTAACTCCCGAAACAACTGTGTCCGATGAGCACCTGCGTCAGGCGGAAGGTGAGGACGCCATGACGCCTCTTTAGCCACTCCTCAAAGAGGGGACTTACCACCGCTATTGTGGCGTGCCCAGCGCTGGGTTGCGATAGCTGCTCTTTCCATGCCGCCATGATCACGCGCCGGAGCTCTGTCCGCCGCGCCGTGCCGCAACATGTCGCGGTAGCAGAGTTTCGCCCCGGCTCCGACAGTATCTAAGATTTCGGGCGAAACCGCTTGCAGAAACGAATGAAAAAAAAAACAGTTATGTAAATTACAATTGTAATACCTCAAAAAAAAAATACAAAACTTTGTACGCCTGTCTGTTGTTACCTAAGTTTTTATGTCCTCCAAACCTAGAAAAGCTGATAGAATTTCTGATGAAACTGGCTATACTCATAGACTACGATTTCGATTAGGCCACAGGAATCGAGATACGGCCTGTAAGATACGACTACAGCATTTCGGAATAATAAAAGTCTTCACGGATAGAGTTCAGTTGAGTATAGCTGCGTAGAACTCTGAAGTTTGCCTCTTTATACCTATGATTGTACCTATCGGCCCATTACCTACACTTGGGATATAAAGACACCACAGAAACAAATTTGGCGAAACATAATTATTAGTGTTTTTAAGAATATGCTACATATATGAATGTTATGAGGTACATGCATGCGTACCTGCTACATAGCAATTATCTACCTATGCTATGCAGCAATTATCCGGTACCTACGAGTTATTAAAAAAGAGTCTTACGAACCTTCGCATGTATCGTCGGGTTCAAATTTAATCAATTTGGAGGAGTCTTTCAAGTTGTAAAGAAATAATAATAAATTTATCTGCTGTCTAAATGAACCGCACCGATGTATTCAATTTTAACTCTCTCTCGCTGTTCCAAAATAAATATTTATCCAGCTAATTCGCATTTAGCATTTCACGGATGAGAAAGGAAACACTCGACAGTGTGAGCTCGGTTACTACAATAACATGAGCGGAGTGGTGCGGACTCCGACGACACCCTGCTCGCTGTCACCGTATACATTACATTTTAAAATAACCATAATAGTCTAATGTTGTACCTACACATGTATAACCCTATTTTTTTTTCTACCTTGTAGACAAAATGGATGTATCTTATAGCTACGAACTTGACGGTAAGTAGGTAGTAGGTACTACCGACTTGAGACCTCAACCCGGGATGGGTGGGTTAGCGTGATAAGGAATACAGGCGAGAATGAAATAGAGACACCACCACACCATTAATTGGAAACCACGATTAGGTGCTACAAACAATGCTGCTAATGAAATGAACCTATCTAAGTAATTAAGATTCGACTCTTCGCGAAAGTAATGAGTTTATTCCGAGTTTGAGTTCCAAGCGAGTCTTTGGTAATAAAAATATTTTTCACGGGTCGATTTTCAACGATTGACGAGGTGGGTTCACGGATATGTGATTGGTGGTCCCAGCTGTTATTTGTACATCTTTGATAATAGTCACGGGTATTCAGAAGCCAGAAATTCGGACACCAGTCTTGCTATTGTTATGGAGGTCAGTTAAGGGGTCGCTCTATGTAAAACACTAGTAGGTACCTACTCAGCTGTATAAAAAATACCCCTATTTGTATGAGGGTATCTACTTAAACGCCAACTTATTATGATGTTTAATTATTGTATTAATAGAGAATTTTCCAGGAGTGGTTCCGTTTATTTTATACTAGCTTTTGCCCGCGACTTCGTCCGCGTGGAATAGTTACTTTGGGCTAACGGTAAATTTAACCCCGATTTTGAAGCATTCTTCATTGGCGCTCCGCTCCTATTGGCCTTAGCGTAATGATACAATATAGCTGTGCCCGCGACTCCGTCAGCGTAAGTTAATGTATTGGTAATATTGTTTAGATCACGTTCACATGAGGCTTAAGTACCTAGAGAACGCTTCGACCGCGAGACGCGTCGAGCGCGGCGACCGATTCTCAAAAATAATCCTTATAGCATGATTCAGTATTCACGCGCGATGGCTTATTATTATAAGCGTATTTCATGTATAACTTTGGTGTTTCTATACCGATTTATATGATTCTTTTTACGGTTTCGTAGCCGAATGGCAAAAAACGGAATCTTTATAGTTTCGACATGTCTGTCCGTCTGTCTGTCTGTCTGTCTGTCCGTCCGTCCGTCTGTCACAGCAATTTTATTCCGAAACTATTAGGACTATACATGTGAAACTTGATAGGTAGATGTATTCTGTGAACCGCTTTCCGATTTTGAGAAAAAAATTAAAAAAGATTTAAAATAAAGGGGGGCTGCCTGACAATATTTTTTTTTCATGAAATCGATGCATGTGTGGTATCTATAGACAGTTCTTTAAAAACGACATCGGGGTTTCTAAAACCACTTTTCCATAAAGTCAATCGTTTACAAGATATAAGCTTCCAAAGTGGTAAAATGTGTGTGTGGCGGACACAACCTCTAACTTCTATAATAATGGATAGAAAAATCTAAAAAAAATATATGTCTGTAGATCTTAATATATACTTTCAACCAAAATTAATTTGAACGAAATCAGTTCAGCAGTTTTTGAGATACAGCATATTTTCTAAAACCGCAAATATAACTTTGTAATTCATACAAACACTATGAAAAACAAATTTATTCGGCGCAGTTGTAAAAAATGTAAAAAAGCCAGTTTTAAGAAATTTGTAAGGTCTTTTTTCGTCAAATAAATTTGCATATATTACTTATAGCTACTACGGAACCCTTCATGGGCGAGTCTGACTCGCACTTGGCCAATTTTTTTATGGAATAGTTAATAATGTTAACTTTTTCAATTAGGGGTGACTGAGAGTGTTATAAACGTAAGAGTAGACAAATATTATAATCAGAAAGCTTCGAACTGCTAAGCTATCGGGAGTTACACGTGTTATTGTGAGTCAACCATAAAAGTTAGACATATGCTGTCGTGGGATATTTTTTATATAATTTTAAGGAGAACATTTCCGTCATGAAATGATTTGTGTAGCTTTAACCATTAAGGTTGCACACGCGACGGAAGCTTAAAAAATGGAGTAACTTCTCCCGTTTTCCCAACATTTCCCTTCACTGCTCTGCTCCTATTGATTGTAGCGTGATGAAAAGTATACTATAACCCGCTCAGGAGTATGAAAAATAATTGTACCAAGTTTCGTTAAAATTTGTCGAGTAGTTTTTGTTTCTATAACGGTTATACAGACAGACAGACAGACAAAAATTTAACTGATTGCATTTTTGGCATGAGTATCGATCCTTAATCACCCCCTGATAGTTATTTTGGAAATATATTTCATGTACAGAATTGACCTCTCTACAGATTTATTATAAGTATAGATGTGCTTGTATATAATTAACTATGCTAGGTATGTCAAAATCAAAGTTTTAACCTAATATTAAAAAAAAAACAAATGTATTGGGCAATTGATTGACTCTCTACAGATTTATTATAAGTATAGATTTGGTAGGTATAGATCTGATTTAAAACTGCGTATATAGACAACGTAATAGCTCGCAGTCGATTCTAGCGATAGCGAAGAAGTCGCGAGCATAACTATTTCAACCATAAAACTGTACAGGTTGTGGAAGATAAACTGCAGGATTTGGAAGATTGCAAAAAAGAAATATAGTAATACTATATTGGGCCATTTAGTATGGGGGTTCTATATGTTGAAAAATCATGAGTTGAGAGTAGGTTCTCGGTACAAATGAGTAAATCGTCTTTTAATTGCGTCTATAAAAAGCATCAATACCCTAATGACTAAGATGTCGGACTTGAGGTCGAGAGGTCGTGGGTTCGAACCCCACCCATTACACTATTGCCGAGAACCCGCTCCAGACTCAAGCATATTTACTTAGTTGGAAGGGTTAACAAGATTTCTGGTCATGTGAATCCTACCGATATTGCTCTTTTTGAAAAAAGAAAATTAGGAGTTAATTAACGTTAATAACGACGAGGAAACTGAAAAAAGTAGGTACCTTCCTACCTTTTCAATTTCGTTTTTAATACGATAAGATATCAAAGAGAATGTACCTAATACATAAGATATATTTATTTGTCAAAAACATGTGTTCGTTTCATAATCAGTTGGAACGATTACAATAACAAAAAAACTATCAACATTTTTTGCCTAGAAAGGCGTACAAATACAACTACATTAACAAATAAAAAAAATTCAAATTATAAAACAATGAAAGTTGCGTCAAAATAATAATATTTACTTAAGAGATAATAATTAATAATTGATTAATGTCCATTCGAAACAATATGTATAATAATAATAATAATGTCAATAAGCTTAAATACTTCAATAATGTCAATAAGTTCAGAAATCCATAATTATATAAAAATAAATCGCATGTCAATTTATTGAGCCCCTTTAAAGTTTGTCATTTAAATAGTCGGCAACAATTATTAGAAATTTTCGCATGATTTTATTAAAACTAGAACCATCTGAATACCTTGCAAACAGTTGGGGATTCTTTTTAACAAATAATACCGTTTCTAGTATATACATATAAGGAAGGAAGTGAGAGAATTTGATATTTTATAAAGTAGGTATGGTCTGCAACTGTCTATATTTTTAAGACCAAACATTGCTCTTATGCATCGTTTTTGCATTCTAAATATAATATCTTATAGAATGCGAAAATTCGTACCTATAACATTCTTTAAAGTACATATGTGTTTATGAACAGACAGATCAAGTGAGCTTTGCTGCTTTAAAAAAAAAACAGGGAATTTTATGTTATTTATTTAAACTAATACATATTTTATAATTCCGACCATTAATGGTGCTACATACGGAACTAATTAGTCTCCTTTTCCCAATTGGTGGTGCAGGTCAATGGTGCATACGGTACAACAGGGAAATACATAATTATGCGCGTGTCGATCGATCAGAACGTGATCAATGTACCTAAGTAGTTATTGGTTATTTTTCTTAGAAATAAAAACCACATTTTATAGGAATAAAACATACAAATAAATATATTCATAAATATATTTTCAGATTAGTTTTCCATATTTTTTTTTGTCCTGAAAATCACGCAGATACGCGGGAACTTTTCTTCGGTCCCGTATACGGGCTTGACATTATGGTACGAGATTGGAAATCCTAAAGTTGGTATTAGGACCGGTCAGATTTTCCACACAGGACGTGTAGCAAATTTTACGGGGATCGCAGTAGCTGTGTTTATACGTCAGTAGGTACCACGCGCTTTGACGTCAAAATTTAACCAAGTTTGTTAAGTTTTTACGGTTCCGTAGCCGTATGGCAAACAAATGGAACACGAGAACAGACAGACAGAAATGACGAAACTATAATTTCGTCATGTCTGTCTGTCTGTCCGTATGTCACAGCCATTTTATCTTAATTTATTCTAGAAGTACACCTGTCCCAACTTTTTGCCGCTTAATTTTGCCTGATGAAAATCCTCAATCAAATATCTTATGAAATATTATGGCTTTTACCAAAACAGCGTCCAAAAATGCAGCTATTCTTTAGAAGACATCTACATTACCTTATTTAAGACCAGTCTACTTGATTAGATAGACCGTGTCCTGATTTCAGACATACCATTATCAATTTATCCAGGGTTTATTTCCAGGCGGATAATTTTTCGCCTTGCTTATAACACTTACCACTTCAGTGTAGCTTTCTATTAGTGTAAGACCTTTCGTAATCAGGGCGGAACATCCTGAGATAACCTCACTTGAACAAATAATAAAGAAAAAATAAATGCTAGGTACATAATGACTAACCATAGATGGATGTCTGCACTGGGAAGGTCCTGGACATTTGCATGCACCGTAGTCGGGCGCGATAAGCGCGCTTTCGGACCGCCAGCGCAGCAGCTTCACCGTCGCGTGCGTCTGTACTCCCCGCACCTTGCTGTCTACGCAGTGCCACCTTTTACAACACACATAGTGGATTAGGTAGATGCGGATACTCATGACGCATTTTTTATTGATAATAGGCTCTTGTTTGACCACCAGCTCACCTGACGGTGGGTGATGATGTCGTCGAAGTTGGAGCACGCTTGCCTATTCACTCTTAAGGCTATAGCTATCAAAACAACACAGACTCCGGCAGGGAATTCTACTCCTTAACTGTACGCATAATGAATGTATTCCCAAAATGTTTTGTGCGTATGGGTGGGATGTCCACATGTAACGATGGGGCATCGCCGTTTGTCTTGTAGTCCGATGATGGAACGGGTTTTAAGCGTGTTATCAGCACCCCTTGTAATTTTATTAAGCAGGCCTATTAGAACCGAACACAAATTGAGACTTACGGCTTCTTTATACATATGTTATGTACCTAGGTATATTTCTTTATACGAATAGGGGTGACAGACTCCAATAGTGACATTTAATAGGAACAAAAGTAAGTATAGAGTACATAAAGGTCTAAGTAACAGTTGTATAACAAGGTTCAGGCGGCTGACAATCATGTTAAAGATTGGTAGGTTAGGTACCTTCAACCGGTTTTATCTGTAAATATCTCACCGTCAAAATATGGTGGGGGAGCTCAGTGAATTAGGTACCCATCGTCATGATGAACAAAATAACGGTCAACAAAAGCAATGGAGATGCTCACTTGGGAACATAGGTAGGAGGATACGTGACGTGCCTACTATTGGGATATTCGTTACGGGGTGAACGGAATAACATTGTCCAAACTGGGGATTGAACCCAAGATTGCATGCGACTTTAGGTCTTTATAAGAGTGTAGTTAATGTAATGGCTTACCGCGGTTAATGAAAACAGAGAAAAGGTTTTTTTTACTAATGTTTATGTTTACTAAAATGTGTACAGATGTGCTAAACTTCCAGGTATAAGTAAGCTTTGTATATCAATCCGTGATCTAACTTAAATAAACCTACCTGGGCAGCCATGACGCGTTGTCGCTCGAGCACCAGTAGACAGCCAGGACAGCGGCAGTCCCGCCAACGACACAGCCTCTTGTGGCCCTTCAGGCACGAGATCACCCCGTGGTTACGGCAACGCGCACACTTCGGGGTCCGCAGGGCTTTCCGACTACCACCTGCGGTTTCACCCTCACCAACACCCTCGCTTTGCATTTTGTGTTTACTCCAAATAATTTGAAAGTTAATCACAATCCCGCCACCAACTATCTCATGTCACACGAACCGATCACACGGGCTACTAAATTATTAATGAGACGCGACACCGAGTCATGTTGACGCTGAAATATCGTTTCAGAGATTGACGGCTGTAAAGTGGGCTTCAAGTTTTAAAGTTCAGTGGCAGCCGTCGCTCCGCCCAGTGCGCTTCTCGATTGGCGGAGAATGCGATGTGGGCGGGCGGCACCACACCAAACGGTTTTGTTTTTCGCAGCAAAATGATACATTCATCGTTTGTTGGGTCATTAGATCGTATTTTTAACGTTTTCAAAGACACGTTATCATAACGAAACCGGTAACATAGTAGGTATCTATACCTATCTACTGTTTTAGTATCATTTAGGTATTGGTCCCCCATTAAAACTTTTATTTAATAAGTAAAACGTCAAAGGACTCCCAGTTAGTTAGCTATTAAGAATAAACTTAAATATTGAGTCACAGGCAAAACAGAATTAGGTACTTCCCGTATACGGCACACTTCCAACACATCAGAATGTAAATTTTAATATCTCTATCAACCTGTTTATATAATTGTTCAAAAAGCATTTTTAAATTAGAAAGAATAGTTCGTGTATTTTAGTTTATTCACATCACAAAGCACACTTATAGGTATCACAGTCAAGACCCTGAAATAAGTAAACAAAACATCTGAAACGCGTAACAATTTGATCGACAATAGTAACGAGAAAATGATATTCAATCCCGAGCGGCGATTTCCAATTAGCTCTCATATTTCAATTGCTCGTGTCCACGCTTCAGCTTCGGCAACTGTGACTCTATAGATACTAATTTATCAATTTTCACTATGACTTAACTACCTACCTGTGTGAGAACGACACGAGAGAGATTTATGGGATGCATTGTAATTTGCAATCTTTCTGGTTTCTCTATACTCTCTGATCTACGTAAACAACGCAGGTGGTACCAAAAGCAGTACCTACCTACTGTAACTTATTAATTTAACATGTCGACTCTCTTTAAAAGTGTGTAGCCTAGCACTCAAGTAAAAAATTTTTTTTGCAAAAAATAGAACCGACTTCCATATCAAAACACTACAAAGCCAAAAATAACTTTACATTTCGGAAGTCGGTGTTATTGGTTTTGAATTTTCTTTTTTTTTTTCACACCGCCTTCCGAAATTAAAGTTATTTTTTGAGGAGTTCTCCTGGTACTTGACCATCAGCTCTACATCACCATATGTATTGTGACGAGCATAAAGTGTTTAACATCCGTACTCAAGTAATCGAATCGCAATCCACGAAATACTTATTATTGAGGAGTTTCAGTGGCCATCTGTGGTCTTCATCATCAGTTCAACTTCCCCAAATGGTACTTTTCGGAAGCAACTGCTCAAGGTACTATAAGAAATACCCAAAACGCTATAGGTGTGCCTATAATATTTGAAGAGTTCCCTCGATTTCTCCAGGATCCCATCATCAGATCCTGATTTCGTAACAATGGGGCCAACTAGAAAGTATACTCATTGAAACGCAAAAAGAATTTTTCAAATCGGTCCAGCCGTCTCCGAGTTATGAGGTAACATACAAAAAAAAAAAAGTTCCTCCTTTTTTTGAAGTCGGTTAAAAAGAGGCAGAGATTGATCTATTTGAATGTGGTGCTGAGGCGGATGCTCAGAATCCGTATCAATCTTCTCACATCATCATCTACTTAACTTTACCAGTCTAACCGGGTGCTACTGAGTATTAGTGTTTTACATGGACCGACTGCCTATCTGAGCTCCATAAAGCAATAGCTGGGTAACACGATACCCGTTGGCTAGAACAGTGTCAGATTTAATGGCTTCTGACTGCCGTTACGACTGTCAAAGATGAAGCCGTGACCAAAGGCTTAACGTGCTTCCGAGGCGCCGGGCTATCACACCGCCAACGTCAAAATCCGGTCCGGTCTACTAATGTGAAATTCCTTACTATTCATTGGCTTGACACGGACTTGAGCCAACCTAGCCCTTATTTTTAACGGAATTACACATCCAATAAAACAATATTTAAGGTTATTTCTCTCTTTGTAGTGCAAGTCTTTTTTTGTAAGATTTGAAGCCGGTTAATTTTTTTTTAAACGTTTTTATTTTTTGTGTTAATAAGTAAGTGTTACTTGGAAGTTGAGATACCTACATACCGTTCGCACTTACTTTTTAAAGAGAGAGTTTGCTGTACACGTCTTTTTTACCTACTTATACCATATTTCAGACGTTCTGAATCACGTCAAGTCTGTGCATCAGCTGTGGTGATATTAATTAATTATACTAAACAGTACATAGTAGATAAAGGATGGCAGCAATCGCGGGAGATTTGCTGTTTTAAATTGAAGAGTTCCATCATTTATCTCCGAAGGTCTTCATCAGAACCTGATGTATTATATACTTAAACCTTCCTTGTAAAATATGCTCTCAAACAACGAAAACGCTATCGAAATCGTATCAGAAGTTTCTGAGAAAATCGCGGATATACAAACATACATATATACATAATTGATACTGATCGAATACAGAACCTCCTTTTATGATGTCGGTTAAAAAGAGCGTCTTTCGTCAGCAACATGCTACCATCGTGTGCACACTTACTTTGAACTCTTAATGAGACGACAGCCTGGAAGTTGAATCATAAAGATATTTTTTTGGTAAAAAGATTTTATTTCAATCTTTTTAGTTGGTCGATTTTTAATTTACTTAGTTACTAAATGCCTAAATGTTAACTATATTTTACAAAATATTGCTTTTCCCAATGTTGGGCCGCTAATTGTTGAGGAGTTCTCCTGGTACTTCACCATCAGCTTCACTTCACCATATGCATTGTGACGAGCAATTTTGTGCTTAATAACCACATTCAAGTAATCGAAGCGGAACACATGAAATACTTATTATTCCTACTTATATATTGAGTAGTTCCAGTGGCCATCTGTGGTCTTCATCATCAGGTCCACTGCACAAATGGTGCTTTTCGAATGCAACTACACAAGTTACTATAAAAAATACTTAAATCACTACAGGTGTGCCTACAATATATGAAGAGTTCCCTCGATTTCTCCAAGATCAGATCCTGACTTGGTGACAATGGGACCAATTTCGAAGTATACCCTTTCAAACAAAAAAGAATTTTTCAAATCGGTCCAACCATCTGCGAGTTATGAGGTAACATAAATAAAAAAAGTTCAAGACGAATTGAGAACCTCCTCCTTTTTTTTGAAGTCGGTTAAAAATAGGTGTTAAATTTTGACGGAGAAATCTTTCATTTAACTTAAAATGGAAACACAGTATTATGTCAAATTAATACAATCCTTAATTCAAGGAAATGCGCTCGTGTGTGCGTCGGTCGCTAACATTGCATGAGTGTATGCGTCTACGTAAGGATATTGTATGACGCACAGACGTTTTGCGTTTAGTAAGGATAACTATTTTATAAAAAATGTCTAGTTTTGGTTTCAATTTATTTAGTTACGGAAATACGGATGCTGTTTTAGACTTATAATTTAATATTCTAATTGGGGTGTCTCTGTCTGAGGTATTGCCTTGTATAATATATAAAAGCGAATAAATACCACTCACTGATTAATCACGAAATCTCAGAAACTACAAGTAGTAGGGCTCTCAAATTTTGCATGGAGGTTCCTTTTAGTACGTAGATGCTCGCTAAGACGGGATTTTGCAAAATTCCCACGGGATCGGGATTTACACGGGAAAAACTTACCACGCAAACGAAGTCGCGAGCAACTGCTAGTATTTTATAAAGCTTTTTATGTGAATGGGAAAACCACTGAATAGATGAATAAGGTTGGAATGGTAATGTGGGCGTGGCGAGCGCGCCACATTTATGATACGACAATCATAGCGCGACCGATTAATTCATTCACCGCGTTTAGTGCGCTTCGGATTACTTCGGAACACAGAGCTAAGCTTTAAAATGCCGTGTTGTGCAATTATAGCCTGTTAAACAAAAAGTTAGACCGCAAGTATAGAGCGAGGAGTTATATCTTTCCATCGATAAGTGGAAAATAACATTTAATTACAATTTTATTTGTAAAAAACATAAAAACATTCTGATCACTATGAAATTCCCAACATTAACAACATTATTGCAACAAGTTACAAAAAATATACATTTCCCGATGTGTACTCGCTTAATCAACGCAATGACCAAGTCCGCTTACAATGTACTGCATGCGTTGCATCCTCCACACTTCAACCATTGACGTTTCGTCCTTTGCCCTGATTGGCCGTGATGCACGGCGCATTTTTATCGACAGTGGGTTACAATCAGTAGCAAGCTCTCGATTTAAGTGTGTGTAATTTATTTGTGTGCGTAATTCGCATACGTAACGGGGCCTCTTGTTTGTAGTGGAGCTAAATAGTGGGAGACAAGCGGCGACACGCGTTCTCATACAAATCAGGAACTATTTCCTTTCTAATCTCTTTTGTTCTGTGGGGAAAACACTGTAGACTCTTAGATTAGTTTTATAATTTTTTATTTGAAGCTAACTTGTACCGTGTTAATTGGTCTATACTGTCCTTTCATACTTACCTATAAAACCTGAATTATGGATACATTGTGAAAATTAATGATGTTTTGAAAAGAGTAACCGTGGAGTTTCTACATTCTTGACGGTTACTCTCCATAGGAAACGACAAATTTCGAATCGTGCACTAGCTTCTGACGTTTTAGAAGTGCCCATGTAGGACTACGAGCTTTTTATTTTTAATATGAGATGAGAGATAAAAACGACTCAGTAACACAGCTTAACTCTTTAGAGTTCTAAGTTGAATTACGTAAATACATATTAACTGGCAAATATTTACACTGGGCTGGCTTCTAAGATCATCGCAGAGGATAGGTAACGTACATGGTTCTCATAGTCCTTGATCACAACATTGACCATAGTATTTTTTTTAAAAGAGAACTAGCAATGTGTTCACATTACTAGCAACCTTGTCAAGTGGGTTCAAGGTAATAGTGTAATGGGTGGAGTTGGAACCCACGACCTCTCGATCATTCACAAGTAACTTAGGCATTAGGCTATTGACGCTACTTTAATCGAGGTATTCCTCGAAGCGCTACCATTTTGAAGCGCACCTAATGAAGCGCTCCTTTTTTATTCCTCGGAGCGCTCCTTTTAGTAGCGCTCCCGATAACATGGTATGGGGAGCGCTACTAAAAGGAGCGCTCCGAGGAATAAAAAAGGAGCGCTTCATTAGGTGCGCTTCATAATGGTAGCGCTTCGAGGAATACCTCCTTTAATCTATATCTTCTATACAATTTTATATTATTGTAATTACTTTTGGACATAGTGATATGTGTTAGTTTATTTACATTTATTGTAATACAATGTATTTTACGAGTATGTGTATCGGCCAAGTTCCCTGCAATAAGTTAATTGATTGATAAACATTAATTGTATACTATGGACAATAAAAAAGACGTTAGTTGGAAAATATCGGCCTAACGTAGTTTAATTTATCAAAAGAGATTTGTAACCCAAATTACAATGTAAATTACCATTATTGGAAAATCATCGGTACGTCTCAAGTAGCACCCGTATTAATACAGTTACGCTAATGAAGTATTCAGTTAATAATAGTGTCGGACAAAGTATCTTTGTTAGCTGTAATTGTGGGTTAGTTTGGAGCATAAGGCGTTCTTTAATCGCGGTACAAAACAAACGCAGTCTGTACATTTGTGCCAGCTACCGACACGCGTGCATACGATTCATTATGCGGCCCACTGGCTTTGATTGTACAATATACAGTGTTAACAAACCAGTGCATCTTTTTATTTTAATTAACTTTAGATTGTTAAGGCGTGTGCAGAACTGCCCATCTTTTTTTTATGTTTACCTACGGTTATGTCTAAGTAGGTATTGGCTGAGAAAGATTCAGGCTGGTAGCGCGGCCCACTAGACCTCATACTCAAATTCCAAAAATTGCCCCATGAGGTAATCATAAAATTATAGAATAAAAAAATATACTTCAACTAGTTTTGCAAGTCACATTTAAGGCCTTTTCAATAAAAATGTAAACTGAAAAAATGCTAAAGCAATGCAATCATTGAGTTGGTGGTGGATAGATTTAAATTGTATAAAACGTGACGTAGAGGTGAGATTATGAGTAAAAAACATGCCCTTGTATAAAAACCTTTATATATTTCAAATATTTCATTAGGTGCTAAACAAAATGACCATAGCTACGAGGCTATGTATTTTAATTCATACAAACATGATTAAAATATATAATAGCAATAAAGGAAGAAAGGATTAAAATAACATAAAAATACAGTAGTTAAAATTAATCTGCTTATCTTTTGTCCAACAATGTTGGAGAAAGTTCCACTATTCGGATGCAGCTAGCGTTTATTCCACTTTGTTCACCGAGGTGATTTCACCCAGGTGAACAAAGTAGACTTTTTAGTCTCCTCATTTCACCTCGGAATCATTTCACCTAGGTGATACCATCCAGGAGAAAGGATTCCACATACGCCGTCACCTTTATTCACCTCGGAATTAATTCACCCAGGTGAAAGAAGTTGACCTTTTTAATTCATCTTGTGGATGTATATCACTTACATAAGGCATGCTAGTAAGCACTTTCAAATTAACAGACAACTTAATACTTCAATCAGTTGAATGTTCATTACACTATTTGTGTAATGTCACTATCCTTACATATTATACAAAGTCTCCCGCCGGTCATTAATTCAAAAACTATGGATATACCTATATATATTATGGACGGAGTAATACGATTACTCACATACATCTAGTGCCATAAGTACCTACTATTATTTAGGGTAAACTGGATCTATATACACTCTTGCAAAAAAAAACGGGCACCTAAGGAAATTTACGTTCTAAGGTCGATTTGAGTTAATTAAATGAAATTTATTGCTTTGACGTAGTCTGTATACTTATAAACGTGTAAATTAATGCGCGTGAAGTGAATTCGGGCAATTAAAAGAAAAAAAAAACGACGGATTCTTTAAAACCGATGTACACGCCCAAACAATAAGGAGTGGTCGGCAATAAAGACAAGATTTTTTTTTACTTTTTTTAATTAAATAAAGTTACAAATGTAAAAACCTAATAACGAGTGTGACCTCCTCTTGCCAAAATCACAGCTTGAATCCTTCTGGGCATGCTTTCCACGATGTTTTTAATAATGTTTTGAGGATTATATTCCCACTCTTCTGCAATGAGTCTTTTTAGCTCCCTGATGTTTTGTGGAGCAGGTTGCACTGATCTTACCCGTCTCTTTAGAACATCCCAGACATGCTCAATTGGATTGAGGTCAGGACTTCGAGCTGGCCAATCTAAACGACGGATCCCAACTTCTTGCATGTGAGTCTCACGGCACCCCCCGCCGCGATCAAATCACTTTAAACTCGCTCCGCGCACAAAAAATCGCAATAGTGGTATTTTTCTCGGAAACCAATAAGTGTGATATATCATTGGATGCGCGCTTCAAAGACGTACACGAAGGTGAAAAACTTTTGTTTTTAAAGTGGGAAAACAGTGGCCCAAAAAGGCAAAAAACAGTGCGGAAAAACCTGGAAAACACGACGCTGCCCGATTTTGTGCGGGCCGTCAAAAATCTGAAACTGCAGCCAGGTGCGTGACGTCAAGACCTATCTCTGGACACCTCACTCGGGTTAATCCGACCAAAGGGGCCAGAGATAGCGCCAAAAACAGCCAGCCGCGAGGAGCGAAACTGGTGTTCCCGAGGGTTCGAACGGAATCCCGAACCGCACATCGCAGGCGACGCAGACGAGGAGCCGGGCGGCACAGAAAAATCGAGGAAATTCAGTGTGGAGGACCCCTAAAACGTACATACAAACTTTTTCTAATTTTAAAAAATCTATTCCTGGTAAACCAGGATAGATATAGCCCAACTAGCACAAATGGGCTGCATTAGAGCTTTGGAGCGTATCCGATTATTACTTATGGTAATAGACGTAAGCGCTAGAGCGTCTACTGCAGACTTAAAGCAGCCGCTTTAGCGCTATTTGGGCGCCATTTTATGCAACCTAAAGTTCCATTTAACCTGCACAACGGTTGCATAAAGGTTCCTTAATAGCTATAACGATTTATTAACGCTATACTAAAGCTCTCGTAGCGCTACTTTTGAATGATTTTGAACTACTTTGAACGAATGAATTGATTATAGTTCTTTATTGTATATCTTCAGTTGACATTGTTTGTAATATTTTGGTAGTGTTTTCGTCGCCATCATGAAAATAAAACATAAAGAAGTAAATGTTTGTATTCTGTATTAGCAAGATATATAAAGATACTTAAAACGCTGTCCAGTTTACTGTAGATATATAAGATAATTTTCGAGTAATTTTAACGCGCTTTTATGATATTTAAAAAATTAACAAAAGATATGTGATATTTTTTATTTGTTATACAGAATAAATTTTATTTCCGTATTTTTACGTGTCGATAACTTACTATTCGCAAGTGGCCGATTGTTTACCGGTACATTTAATACACATTTAACTGAAAAACCAATGTATATCAACTCAATTTTGCAAGTGAATTATAAGTTTTCTTAAAAAATCATGGCGTCATTGTACTGTAGTCATAACCTGCAGTTTGAGCTCTAATAACTCCCTTTTGAGAATCATAGTGCTAATTTTCACCCTTCTAACGCTTCCAGTGATTTTTGTTCCCCTAGTGCAACTCACAGCCACAAAAAGCTCCTATTTTCCTGTTTTTGAGGTTATAAGATTAATTATTTGTATCCTTAAGTGTATTGTAAGGTGTACAATAAAGTATATAATAAATAAATAAGATCTAGTTACGTACTTATTTGTTTAGCATCCATTTTATTAAATGTTTTATAATAGTTACAAAAGTGGCTGTAAAATGGCGAATGGATTGAGCCTGCAAGGAATGACTATTGCTACTAAAGGCCTTAGTTACACTGATGATTTTTTTGTAACTATAGTATGCATAAGAGTTTCTATTATTTCTATAATGAAGCTTATAGTAGTATAATAGTGGTTACTATAACTATAACCTATAAAAGTTACAATGGAAACCACTGTACAGCTGTGAGTGGCAGAATGACCTTCGTAACTCTCATATAAAGGTGTAAGTGGTAAATGAGTTCTACCGTGGACTACTGTGAAGGCTAGGGTAGTATTTGATTCAGCTTATAGCACCTTAAGTAACTTTTATAGCTATAGACGTTTACGGATGCAGATATGCAACTTTGAACTGCTTTTTGAACCCTTAAAGCGCTATTTTACAGCCCAAAGTAACAAAATAGGCTGCTATTTCCACTAATGTGCTCTTTGGGAGTGCTTCCCATAGTGTTAAAAAATTAGGCGATTTTAGATTTATCTAGTGTAAAAATTTTGTAATTATAGACTCAGTAGTTTTTAAGATATATTGTTTTTAGTTTTCAAAAATTCGGGGGTTGGATAATTACACCCCAATATCTTTTTAAAATTTCTATATAGTAACTTTAGGGGTACTGCCACAAGAGTAGTCTCAATTTATATTTTTATCTGCAGTTATAAGACACAAAAAAGCGGAATATTAATAACACTAGAAACTAAAAATTTACAAATCAGTAAATTAGGGGTTGAAGGAGGGGTGCTTTTACATCCAGATTTTCGGTACGTCGCAGGGACGGGGCAGACCCACTTCCGAGCCGAGTCCCGGATTTTTCAGTACACGGGAGGTCCGATTACCACAACATTTGCGGTTGTGAAAGTGGGAACAACACATTTTGACGCTCCCTCACAAGCGTACCCCTTGGCCGAAAAATCCGGAACGCGGGTCGGGAGAAAGGGGAATCTTCCCCGCGTCTGTGGACGTATCGGAAGTCCACGCGTCTCGAACAGAAACGAAGATATTGACCCCCGAAGTTGAGGGAGTGCTCGGCAAAAACTGTAACCATAACTTTGTTTTCCTACAAGACCTGGGTCATAAGCCGCTACCCTCAACTTTTTTCCATAAAAAGAAGCTTCTAGAAAATAATAATTTTTTTTTTACAAATTAATACACCGCATCCAAATCCGCTAATGATACAAACTAACACCAACTTACAAAGTTGAAAAAGTCCCTTGCCTCTAGTTCGGAAATTTCGGAAATTTCACCAACCGGGAGTCGAACCCGGTACCCTAAAAATTGAATATCTCGAGAACGAGAGGAGATAGGACGATTTGGACTCCAGATTCGGCCTGTGTGGCTAAGGTGAAAACCGTGACCGGGATATCGATCCCCCCCCTTATTTTCCTCATTTTCCCAACTTTTCCTTTCCCTACCTCTTGCGGGCCATATCTCGGAAGCGAGAGGAGATAGAGCCAAACCGACTTCAAATTCAGCCTTGGTGGTGTCGAGACACCACGGCATAAGTCGCATAAGAGGTATCCTTTCCCCCCCTTTTGGACCCCCACCCACCCCTTATTTTTAAAAAATCGATATCTCGGAAACTAAGAGGCTTGGGAAGATTTTAACTGCAGATTTAGATTAAGTGCTTTTAATTCTTTATTTTTATTAGTTTTTATTTAATTATTTTTGACTTTACCCCCCTTTACAGGGTTAAACGTTATTTAGATTATAGTTTAGAGTTTAGTTGACAAATTTTTACCCCCCTATACAGGGACAGACAGACTTATTGACAATAATATTATATTATATTTTATTTTATTTTAATTTTAGATTTTAATTTTAAATTAATTATATTGACTATTTTCCCCGATCAGTGCCGTGCCCTTTACACACGAGCCCACACACCACACTACAATATGATGCCCGGATTTCGCACCCCAGTAACAGGGAGAGGGTTGGGAGCTGGAGCCAGCGGACCACGAGGGTTTGTCTCGCCTACCCATCCGGACAACGGGGGGCCCTCTGGAGCGCGCGAAGCGCCGAAGGGGATATCCCTGAAGTTCGGTGGGAAAGCCGCTCCCGCTACTACTCCCAGCTCAGCAAGCCCGCCTGGACAGACGCTGGACGCCGCCAGGACTTTCATCCGGAGACCGGAGAGGAAGAGGAGGTCCATAGACCAGATGGACACATACGTGAAGCAGGCCGACACCTACGCTACCCTGTCAAATGACAAACTTCTCCAGGATGTCATGAAGACCTTTGAGGATATCCCGTCCAGAGTGAGGGACTATCCTCAGATGCGTAGGGATATAAAGACCTTCCTGGAGGTCCAGTCAGACAGGGGATTGCGGATCCTGTTTGAGGTAAGCAAGCGAATAAAGGTCTTCGAAACGGCACCTAAAGAAGCTTCACTCACCACGCCTACACCCCCCGAACTGAGGGAGGTTTTGGATAGGCTGGAAGGGGTGGAGTCAAACCTGAACACGCGGCTCAACGACCTCCAAGAGAAAGTTACGAAAGGAGTACAAGAAATGAAAGATGAGTGTAATGATTGCGGCGCCGACATCCTTGATAAGGTCATCGATCGGGTCGACTAGGTCGGTCGAAAAATTGACACCGTCCAAAAGAGCGTGGACCACACGACGGAAGGGGTGAGGACCTTCGGTCGTTGCATGGTCAGCCTCGAGGACCAGATAATTGGCCTTACCAAGGATGTCGCCGCCAGGACAGACAGGCTAAAGGAGGTCATGCGGGAGGTTGTGGTCGAACCCAAAACCGACCCGCCGACATACGCCAGCGTCACGGCAGCCAAACCCTGGCACCGACCGGCGCTTCACTCGATGGCGGTCACCTTGGAAGACAGCCAGGAGACTGCGGACGAGGTGCTCGCCAGGGTGAAGGAGGCGGTCGACGCCAGGGGGACTGGCCTTAAGATTAACAAGGTAAGAAAGGCGAAAAACCAGACAGTAATACTGGGGTGCGACTCTGAGGAAGAGTTCAAAAAAGTAAAAGACAGGATCGAGAGCCGAGGCGGAGGGCTAGTAGTAGCGCCGATGAAAAACCCGCTCGTCGTCCTCAAGGACGTCTTTTTGGACAGTGAGGACGACGAGATGGCGAAGGCGCTCTACTTACAAAATGAAAATATATTTAGGGACCTTAGTCAGGAAGACAGAGAAATGACTGTCAAATACAAGAAGAGGACGAGGAACCCCAGGACGGCGCACGTTGTCGTCCAAGTCAGGCCCAAAGTATGGCAGAGGATGACGGAGGCTGGGGCCCTCTACCTTGACCTGCAAAGGGTCAGGGTTGAGGACCAGTCTCCGCTCATCCAATGCACGAAGTGCTTGGCATTCGGACACGGCCGGAAATTTTGTACCGAGAGTGCAGACAGGTGCAGTCACTGCGGGGGTCCACATCTTCGTGAGAAGTGTGTGGACTTTATTGCGGGCAATGAACCGCGGTGCTGCAACTGCCTGCACTCGAAGTTCCAAAGGACCGGCCACAACGCCTTTAGCGTGGAGTGTCCGATGCGTAAGAAGTGGGACTACCTGGCTCGGACGACAACGGCGTATGCCTGAGCCGTTTCTTGGGACGTACACCACACACGTTACATACATAACACGCACATTAACACACAAGATATACAAAACATATATTAAATATATAGTAAAATATCTAAACACGCACAAAACACAAAACATGCACTGCACAACACCCCTAGAAACACAAACACAAACACAGATATATAATATATATTATAAATATATAAACATATATCAAAACACGCACGAAACACTTAACATGCACTACACACAACCCGAAAACACAGAGAAAACACAAAACACAAAACAATAAATGGTAATAAATATCGTATTATAAGAATATATATATTTTATTGCCGTAAAATTGAAGTCAATAAACAAATACAAAAATGCATAAATAATTCAAGTGGTATGTACCCTACACAAACCAAAGTACCTAATTAATTGTCACCAACTAGAAAGGAAAATACTAAGTTATTAACCTGAAACTAAATTACTATGTAGTAAATTGCTGTGTAAAGCCCCTTTTTGTTCCTGAATATGTACTATCTTGCTAAATAGTAAATATAGATAGAACATTAGGATATACACCGTAATACATAGATATAGCTTAAGTAAATAAACATGTAAGTAATATAATAGGTATTTTATGTTAAACCCTTCTTGTATACAAACTATTGTGACTAAACTTAATAAATAAGAGACAAGATATACCTTGAATGAAATAGATGTTATATAACTAATTTAGAATAAGCACATGTATAGCATATTAATAGCATATAGAAGCATAGTAAATAGTCATAAGAAATCAATGTAAAAATAAAAATAAAATTTGTGTCTTGAATACCCTAAATAAAGAAAACTACAAAAACTAGATTAGCATAGCGGGAGTCCCACCCGGCTAAGAATGAAAGGTTGTATGAAAGAAAGATCAAGTATGAAGTATGAAAGTACGAGAGGAATAAATGATAGAACTGGAATGAATGAGAAAAATAGAATAATAAGGTCCTGGTGGTCTCATGACCGGGGAAAAGCTGAAAAAAAGAAAAAGTAAAAAAAAAAAAACTTCTTGCATGTACGCTTCCACGTCGCCAGAACGGTGCGGGCGAGCATTGTCGTCCATAAAAATGGAATCTTCCCCAAGTGCAGTCAATGTGGGTTGTGACTAACTAACTAAAACTAACTCCGTACGCTCCGTCGAATTAATTGCTGCCCAAAACATAACGCAGCCTCCGCCATAAGGAGTGATTTCTTCGAAATACACTTCCGCATAGCGTTCCCGTGGTCTTCGCAGCACTCGCCGGCGTCGGTCCTCTCCACACAAAGAGATTCTAGCTTCATCAGAAAACAATACTTTATTCCAGTCCTCCAGAGTCCATGAAGCACAGTTCCGAGCAAACTGAAGTCGAGCAACACGGTGCTCACGGAGTAATTTAGGGCCCCGAGCTGGGCGGTAACTACTGATATTGGCAGCCAAAAGCCTCTTCCTGACTGTCCACAAGCTAACTTCTACTCCTCTTACTTCTTCAAGGCTCTTCCTCAGGTCCACACTTGACGCTTTACGATTCCGCAACGCCTGACTCACCAAAAAGCGGTCATCTCTTGGTTCTGTGCATCGTTTTCTCCCCGAACCGGGTCTTCTTTTGACCGAACCGGTCTCTTGATACCGTTGCCAAGTCCTCTGGACAGTTGAACGACTCACATTTAGCCGCCTGCCGCTGAGACACGTAAGTTTGCGAACAACCTTCTTCAAGTAGGGCTATAATTTTACCGGCCCTTATCGCTTTATCACTCATATCAAAAAGTGGTATTTAATGTAAAAAGAAAGATTAAATTGTTTAATTTGCAGAAAATATCCAAAAAGTTTTAAAATAATGTAATCAGTTAAAAATCGTTTCAGCAATTCGCGCCATTAGTAAAGCAATTTTAGAATAATCCACAATAATCATTATTTTTCTTTATTAATTTCAAATTTTAAATTTGGAACGTAAAGAATCATGCCAGGATGCTTCAAATAACATGCTAATACATTGTCAAATTAATAAAACCTATTTCTTGTTCTTCTTCATTGAAGTAGACAAAAAAATCTAAAGTGTCCGTTTTTTTTTGGAAAAGAGTTTATAATAAACAAGATAAGTACCTATCAATTAATTTTCAATCTCGCGAGCAAAAATTGCTAATGTATGTAGCTTTCTCCACTTTGGTTAATAAAGTGGTGCTTTTCTGTTTGGGGTTGAGGGAATTTTCTAACGGGATACCGCGGCCCCAGAACGCAAGGGCAACTAAAGGAACAGGGTGAATTTCTGTCAGTAGGAGTCTAACACTTCTTTCCGCTCCACCCTTTTTTTCTGGCTGGGAAAATCATCAAATGACACATCCCGCTGTGTCCCTCTTTCACGCAAAAACTAATGAGCGGATCTGAATGAAATTTAGTAAGTAAATAGTTGACATCCTGGAATTTATTGGAACATATTGAATTTACTCGGAAAAACCTTCCCACTCGAACGAAATCGCGAGCACAAGCTAGTAGTCTGATATGATTTTATTTACTTATATTGTTGATTATTGAGGCTGTTTACTCAAAATACACACATCAAAAGTGTCTAGGGATCAAGCATTTTTATGCGGATTTCTTGAGATTGAGATGTGGCTTTGTAATAAATTTATGATTTTATAAATTTATATGGATCCTTTTTGGTGCATTTAATAATTTGAAACAGGAACTGTTAATCAAATTCGAGTAAAAGATGAAAATCAGCTGTCAATATTTTCCCTATAAAAACATACAACGCATTGAAGACATTATTAGTGCTACTGTTTCCCTACTACTGATTAAAACCAACGTTATTATGGAGCGGCGACGTCATTTAAGCAGGGAAGAAATGCTCAGAGCCGTGGGAATGATAGAAGCTGGTTCCCGGCAACGTACTGTGGCTTTAGCTCTGAATACAAGTCAGAGTGTTATCAGTCGACTTTGGACACGTTACCGAAGCACTGGTACCGTGGCTGAGCGCCATGGAGGACGGTATCGCTGCACCACATGGAGACAAGACCGATACATTCAAATCTTAACTCGAAGAGCTCCAACAATAACCGCCATGATGTGAGCCGTGAGGCTTCATCACTCTTCAGGGAACTTAATTAGCGACCAAACAGTCAGAAACCGCTTGCATGAAGTGAACCTTCATTCCCGAAGACCGCTACGGGTACCACCTATAGCAATGCACAATCGTAGGATTCGATATCAATGGGCTCTTGAACACAGAAATTGGGCAGAAGAACAATGGCGTTTCGTGTGCTTTTCTGATGTGTCTCGTTTTGGTATGAGACCGGATACAAGACTTATACGACACTGGAGAACCCCTGGACGCCAACAGCGATTAAAATCCTGCCAGGAAGTCCATCCTTATAGTGGTGGAACCATCATGGTATGGGCGGGTATTTGGATCGGCGGAAGAACTGAGTTGATTTGGATCAGAGGCAACCTCAACGCTCAAATTTATGCTGAGACGATTGTATCTGACGTCATCGTTCCTCTACAAATGCAAATCGGTCCCTTATTTCAGTTAATGCATGATAATGCACGACCGCACACCGCAAGAGTTGTAAGACAGACTCTCGCCGCAGCTAACATCAATGTCCTGCTCTGGCCTGCTCAGTCGCCAGACTTGAACCCGATTGAGCATGCATGGGATATGCTACAGAGAAGAGCTCTGCCGAATATGGAGGGTATCCAGTCGCAAGAAGACCTTTTTTTGTTGTTGCAACGAACATGGGCGGCCATTCCACAGCGTGATTTGGATGAACTCATTTTGAGTATGCCAAACCGATGTTCTTGTGTTGTTAGTGTTCGCGGTAGAAACACGAATTATTAATTGTTTAAGTTACACAATAAAATTTTAAAGAAAACTGTTATTTCAGTCTTTTTTTCGAACTTTAATGTTAGTGGTTCAAATGTCAAAAATCCCTTTATTAGGAAAATGGCAAATTTCTTTATTAATGCAAAGGTGACTTGGTTTATCGTTACTGTGACAAACGAAAACACTTTATTCGATGAATCCTTAAAGAAAATTTTAATTAATATCAATCAGGAGAAAAGTTATTGCAAAAATATATGTTGATCCCTAGACACTTTTGATGTGTGTATATACATTATAGGAGACACTGGCTTCTTTAATAAGTTTTACAAATAATTTTAAATTAGTTAAGGCACTCAATTATTTATGTCTTGGAAGAAATTTATGTTCCCTATAAGGTATTCTTATAATGAGCCCTGAGTTTATTAAATTAAACCCAAGACCCAATCATATACATATAGGTAATTGTTAATAACCTCAAGTACATCAATTTCTAATAAGTAATACATATACCTGCATACTTAATTATTTATCAGTTGAGTACACTTTTGAGGTTCATTATTATTGAAATAGTTTAGTAAATAAACTGAACGTTTTGCGATTTATCTACAAAATTTTGGAAATGCTACCAGTGCATAATGTGTATGCGTACCAGTATACCGACGTACTGGTAATAATCCAAGCTTATAAAGGTAACATCTATAGCAAGCTTGCGTCATATCATAAATTTAGGCAATGCTATCTGTGCAAGATGTGTATGAATACCAGTATATCGATGTACTGGTAGTGATCAAAGCGTATAAAGGTAACATCTATAGCAAGCTTGCGTCACATCATGTTTTTTGGAAAAAATGTATATGCATACCAGTATACCGACGTACTGGTAATAATCCAAGCAAAGGTAACATCTATAGCAAGCTCGCGTCACATCATAAACTTAGATTCCGGAACTAATAACTTCTGTACGAAGCAGGCTTCAAGCCATTCTTCACTCACTATGAAAGCTTTGGTTGACTCCTTGACGTTATTAAGCTCAGTATCTTCCGTAGTTTTGGGAAGTACAACATAAGTGCAGTTACTGACACTATCGAGTAAAGTAGCCCCGTACATGCGAGCTAATATGGCGGATAAACTGTCCTGGTTCGGCATGTAAATGAAGCAGGGTCGCAGAAACGAGTGCAGGTTGCTGCTATCGCCAAACAACTCCTTGTCTAAGTCCAACATCTCTTGGTGTGTGAGGTAGATTTGGATCTGTTTGGAGGTAGACGCGATTTAGAAAGAGATTTTCTTTACTGATAACGGTTAGTAAAATTTATACTACTCATTGTAAGTTACACGAAATTAGTTCGACTTTTGATAAATTTAGAAATTTTGTATCTAAAGTACGGCCAACGAGAAGCGATGCCAAATGTAAACAAACTTTCACGAGTTCAAAACATTGTTATTTGGAGAAATTATATACAATTTTCATTTAACTTACTACTATTCTAATCGCCGTCATCTGTACGAGTATCTGTTTATGACAAAATTAAATATTTATTGTATTATCAATCATGTGGTCACTGTTTGTTCTAAAAATTGTTCTCCACTTTTATGATGTGATCCACAACATTTCGCCACTTCTCAGCAAATACATTTTGGATTCTTGTAGCGTTTTTTACATCTCCAAAAAATGAGTTATTATTGAATCCAAACACGAATGACTTGTTCACAAAATAGCAGCAGCAGCGCCGGCAGCTGGCGCACCAAAAGTTCCTAACTTCTGCACTGCCTATTGTTTACATTTGGTATCGCTTCTCGTTGACCGTACTTCAGCTCATCAATAAAATGTTTATTAATTTTAAAACTACTCACATCAGCTTCCATTTTCTCGAACAGTTTTCTTAAGATATCCTCATCAATCGGCTCAGTGTAGTTATCACCATAGGCGTCGTAATTCCTAGCTAGAGCTAGTCTAGTTGCGGGCGCTAGTGACAGCGCGTGCAAAGGGTCTAGAGGCGCGGGCGCATCCGAGGAAGCCAGCGTGCGAAGCCACACTGTGCTCATGACGTCAGTACTACGCGCTGCAAGAACGGCGCGAACGCGGCTTGTGAGCTTCCCAGCCACAGAGCACCATGTGTCCGCACCTTATATAAATGTTCAAGTTATAACTTGGATGGTATTTGTTGATGGAGTGTGTCAAGAACCAAGAGGAAAGGAGAAGGCTAATCAATGAGTTTAGTTTAAATATCGCACCTTTAAAGTAAAACCGTTAAGTACTATACGAAATTATCAAATTTTACAGGAGAGCCAATATTTGAAACAGTTCAGTATCTTAATTTAGTCTAGGTAAGTCTAAGTACAAGTACTTTATGATTTCTTATGAGTTTATATGATAGATATCTGTTTACTGTATACATGTGCTTTAGAATGGTTTTTCTTTATTTACTTTTTTAGACTATTTTTTAGATGTATATTTTGTTTGGTAACGATATGATTTAACGCTAGATGGCGAAAAAGACGATATTTTGGAATAATTACAAGTTTAACCTGCAGTTTACGTATATTTTAGATTGATGGTATAAATAACTCAATTCGTGAAAATTTTCGTTTAGTAACGGTTTTACTTTAAAGGTGCGATATATTACAGGTAGGTTTAATACAATCAATTTTAGCTCAACCGAAGTCAGATGTAGCAAAAAGATTTAGCGAGTTGGTGTAGGTACTATATTGATTAGTATTCTCCTTTTTTAATTAAGATTTTTTTAAAGCATCTGTTCGGTATGATGGGGTTAGCGTATCTATTGAGATAAAAACCCCAAATTAACTTAATAAATATTAAAAAAAAAACTTGGATGGTCCTTTTGCGTCAGATTTCTTTTTTAAAGAAAACTAGTTGTTATCTCCTCCAACTAAGCTAATGCTTGTATCTGGAGTGTGTTAACGGCAATAGTGTATGTAATGGGTGGGGTTCGACCCCGCGACCACTTGATCACAAAGCCGAAACCATTAGGCTATTGTCGCTTTAAACATGTTGTGTTACATGACTTCATGACATGACAAAAAGTGGAACACTGAATACCACGTCCCGTGTCTTTTGGTTAAGCAAGGTAGCATGGTTTCGGCGAAGTTTTTCGTAGAAGCGCGCTTTTGTAAATTAGAGATTTGGTTATTCGAGATCACATGGCTACGGCGGCGGCGTTTAGTATTTCGTGGTTCGTGTTTCGTATTAGTAAACTTTCAGGGATGTGGAATCCGTTATTTCACTTTTCGAAGTCATGTAACACATTCGTCAGAGGATTTAGTGAACGATTTGAGGATGCTTCCTGTAATTTATATACATATAACCAACAGTTACGTAAAGTTAGTAATTTAGGTATTCCTATTGGCTAGGGCAGGGATGCATGCCAATGATGGCACGCGACATAATATTTTGGGCATGTCACCGATCACGAAATTCATTATGCACTAAGAAAGTGACCCTACACTATAGGGTTTTTAGAGTAGAGGTTATAGCTATCGGGAAACAGACTCCGGCATGTATTTTTGTTTTCGGCTTATTACTAGTACGCTATTAGGCTAAATGGTCAATTTAGGTCTTAAGCAGTTTAATGTATTTGGTTTGGCGCAAGGCTATGATTGACTTACCAATATTAGCGACCACCTTCCCTCCGTGCGACTCGATTATCTTGCAGAGTTCTGGCCTTTTACAGTCGTCATCTTCTGACAGGATATAAAGCTTTCTTCCAAGTAGAGCTTTCGAGGTCACTTCAACGTCACCATTCGAAGTGATCTGGAACTGCTCAGCGACCTGAGGCGCTTGCGTCTTCCGTTTTGTTCGCGGCTTAACCTCATCTATTTGACCTCCAGTTATTTGGTTGGTACTTAACTTTACAACTGGGCCTTTGTTCTGTAGAAAAGAAGGCATTTTATTGAATACTAGCTGTTCGAGCTCCTTAAAGTTCTAAGTTGAGCTACGAGATAACTGACAAATGCTAGCACTGCTTACTCAAATGTGCGGTTGTATCTTTCCTCAAAATAGCACCACAGACATAAAACTACATGGTTCTCATATGATTTGATCATTACGGATTGTATGGACTTCTTAAGAGACGTTGACATCTGAGTTTGTTTCGGTTTCTTCTCAGGGTAGTCAGATAAGAAACACAGGCCTCATCTAGATTAAATTTACGAAAAAAATAACAAGTGTTAGATATTATTATAACCTATTTGCAAAAATAAATATAATTTCATTTCAGCACGTCAAGTCCAAATAAAAAAATTGGCCAAGTGCGAGTCGGACTCGCCCATGAAGGGTTCCGTAGTAACTATAATAAATATAATATACTTAATATATTTATTAGAAAAAAAAAAAACAAAAAACCTTACAAATTTCTTAAAACTAGCTTATATACAATTTTTACAACTACGCCAAATAACTTTGTTTTTCATAGTATTTGTATGAATTACAAAGTTATATTTGTGGTTTTAGAAAATATACGGTATCTCAAAAACTGCTGACTCGATCTCGTTCAAACCAATTTTGCTTGAAATTTTACATTAAGATCTACTACATACGGTTTTTTTATATTTAACACTTCATTATTATAGAAGTTAGAGGGGGAGGACACACATTTTACCATTTTGGAAGCATATATCTTTTAAACAATTAACACTATGAAAAAGTCATTTTAGAAACCTTAATGTCATTTTTAAAGACCTGTCTATAAATACTACACACGTATAGGCTTCATGAAAAAAAATATTTTCAGTTTCAGTTCCATGTATGGGGAGCCCCCTTTAATTTAAATATTTTTTAAATTTTCTCTTAAAATCGGAAAGCGGTTCATAGAATACATCTACCTACCAAGTTTTACATGTATAGTCCTAACAGTTTTGGAATAAAATGGCTGTGACATACGGACGGACGGACAGACAGACAGACGGACAGACATGTCGAAACTATAAGGTTTTTTGCCATTCGGCTACGGAACCCTAAAAATAGGACTGAAGCCTTCATTTTACGAAGGCTCCTGAAAAGTTGTAACCTTGCGTAGGTTAGGTTAGGGTGACACATGAGCTCAAATACAACTCGAAAAAGACTGAAATAATAAAAACCGGACAACAAGCGATACACGTTCGTCCCAAATTTCACTTTATGTAGTACAGCACTAAAAATGGTCGAGCAATTTAAGTATTTGGGCCACTGGGTCACTGAGGACCTTAAGGACAGTAGGGATATAGAAAGGGGGCGCAAGGCGCTGTCTATCCGATGCGACATGTTGGCCCGCAGGTTTTCACGGTGTACGAGTATTGTCCAAGTTACGCTTTTTAAAGCGTACTGTCAGTCCTTTTACACCTGCAGCCTGTGGGTTAACTATACGCAATGGACATACAGCGACCTGTGTGTTCAATACAATAACGCGTTCCGGGTGCTGATGGGGCTGGCACAGACGGCTTTGCGGCCATCATGCGCAAACGGTGCGCATCTATCTTGCACCGAACGCGCGGCAGTCCAAATCCCAACATCATCCTGCGAGCGCTGGGGGACCGGTGGGACTTCCCGATGCTAGCTCGCTGGATAAGACTGCATGCAGTCATATAATGATTTGTCACCATCATCGGGGATTCCACCCGGGCTTGTCAGTTAGTTGTGTAAGATTAATAATTAAGTTAGTAGTAGTAATAATTTATTAGTATTTAATTTAATTTATTATGTTTTTTTTTTTGTATTCAATGTCTTTTTATTTTTATTGAATTATATTGATAAGAATTAATATATGAATTTTATTTATTTATAACAGACATACTTACAGCACAAAGCGCTTCAAACTCCTGCAGGGTCATGACGTCCTGAACAGGTTTATCGTCTCGCACCTTCATGACGCGCGGAAACCTCAGCGTGTAGCCGGCACCGAACGCTGAGCTACGGATCAATTCGGATGCTCGAACCTGAACAATACACATATTAGGCGTATAGACATAACTATTCATGCGATTGCGTCTGTATTTGACAACGACACCATGGAAGGCGAATGGTGAGAGTAAAAAGATTGCTATCGTCAAAAATTGTTCCACAACAGCAAACAACATTGATACGTGAACAAAGTGGAGGAAAGCTGGGAAAGCCAGTTGGACAGTATAAGTTGATTCAATAATAGTAATAATACTTTATTCGCAATTCAAAAGTGACACCGATGACTGAAAAGTTGAGACAAATCTGTATCGGTTTTCGGGTAGGGTATACCCGGGATGCGTGATGACGGAAAGAGTCAAAATTAAGCTTTAAGTATGAATGTGGATGCCTATTAAAGTAAGGGAAAATCAAGCAGGTGATAGATGGACTGTGTGAAAGATGATATGCCTAAGAGAGTGAGTTATATGATGTGAAAGAAGGAGACATGCTCCACCGGCCAAAGGAATTAGCTCAAGGACGAGGAACGATGATGAGAACTGTACCGTTAACACGACGGAATGCTCGGGCGAGATCCAAAAGTCTGGCTTCTCCTTGTTAAAACACAAGTATGGCGGTGCCGGCGTTTGCTTGTAGGCAGTCCAATGCCGCTCGAGCGCGGTGCAGAGACTTTCGCGCTCATCAAACGTAAGGCCCGTGGACACGCGCCCCACTGACACCCAGCGCTCCGGCATTTTACCTGACACGCGATAAAACTTTTTGGTAGAACCACAACCGTAGACAAGTAACACTGTTTTTTATATCCGGCTGGGATAATGAATAGGTACCTACAGTCAGATCTACACATTTTGATTTTATTTCAAGTTGGATAGTAAACTGATAGTTTATGAACATAATTATATAAGTATGCTTCGAATAAAAAAATGCGATGATAACAGCAGAAAATTTGGAAAAGAAGCGTTATTCAAACTGTCAACACATTTTGAACCATTTGAGGCAGTCTACTGAAAATAAATATATTATGGCACTGTACGTACAAGCTACAGAAGAGTCTTCCTTTTTAACCGACTTCTAAAAAAGGAGGAGGTTCTCATTTCGGATGTTTGTATTTTTTTTTATGTTTGTCCGCGCATAACTCCGTCGCTTGCCAACCGAATTAAAAAATTCTTATCTTGTTAGAAAGGGTATACTTCCCAAATGGTCCCATGAAAATTTTATCGAAATCGGACAAGCCGTTTCTGAAAAATCAACAAAAGTCTAAAAAAAATTTTACGTTGATGATCTTTTCGTTTACTCTGCATTGCGTTTTTTGTTCGCGCATCACTCCGTCATTTACGAACCGATTTGGAAAATTCACTGACCCACTAAAAAGCACGAAAATAAAAATTTCGGTAGTCGGTGTTATTGGTTTTGTATTTTCTTTTTTTTTTCACACCGCCTTCCGAAATTAAAATTATTTTTAGCTTTGTAGTGTTTTGATATGGAAGTCGGTTTTATTTTTTGCAAAAAAGTTTTTATTACCTGTTGGAATAAAATTCTGAGTTGTTACGAACAAGGAATCGATGCACGCCTTGCTCGTTGGGGAGTTGACAACTCAAAGCCAACCCAAATAGTAGCTCAAGTTTTCGGGATCAAAGTCGTTGCAAATTAACCAATCATTTTGTAGGTGACATTATTATGTATACTGCAACTAGTTATTTGGTTTAAATTTTATTTTAGACTTAGTTGGAAATGTAACAAAGTTGACAATAATTTGACAGTTTTCAGTTTGTACCAATTCTTATCACAAGCATAAAGAAATCTTATTAATGGCAGGATAAGGTTTAAGTTCACCTTGTACCACACCATCTGCACAGGCTACGAGGAAGCTCTTGGCGCGTCCTTGTCTCTTGTTCTCAGCTTCATCAGCACCGATGATCACTAGGTCGAGGTCGCTCATTGTACCATCCGTGTACTGTAAAGACACAACCATGCTAAAACTGTTGCATAAGTACATACCTGTACTAGAACCTGATACAGTTTTATTGAAAATGTAAGATATACTAGCCAATGAGGATACTGGATTTAGATTGCCTTCAGCAATCGGGAAGATTTACCCTCGACCGAGTTAATTTTCCTTTATAGTTGAACAATTTAATATTTTATACAAGTGCGAAGAGAGGTTTCTTCCTGTACGGAGATAAATCAAGCTAAACATTTTTAATAACGATCAGAAAAATAAGTATTAAATGCCATTTTACCTCGGGCTTAATTTTGTACCATCCAGCGTTACGCCGGTTAGGAATGTAGTAGGACTCCACATCTTTGACCACAATACCTTCATCTTGGCCCTCGATGGCTTTGTTCAACGCCTCCAGTATCTCAGGATAAATTGACCTGTTTAACCATCAATATATTATCACTACTAAATTCTGCAAATTCTTATACTTATATATTTTTAGCACAAGTCTTCCTTTTTCTACCACCCATCGGATGCAACGCAGCGTATTCAATTTGCATGTTGTGAAGTACAATGACCAGGATAGGGTGTGAAGCACAACTTTATAAATATGAAATAGCAATACAGTGGAAATGAATTCCTTTTCGTATAAAAGTAAAGCTGACGGCAAAATTGGACCAGAGGTTGAGCAATTGGCTGCTGCACTGATTGTCATGAGTTCGATTGCCGCACGGAGCAAATAGTTGTTCGGATCAGGCTGTTAATGTATATAAGTTTCATTATATGTAGACATATTTAGCATCTTAAAACGAAAAGGACTTGGTAGGTTTGCATGTTTTAAAATAAATGGTATTATAAATGCTTAAAATTGTCACAATTTATCTATCTTTACAGTTATGAAGTGAGTGTGGATTAACGGCAGATGTCTCGTGAGATGTTGAACGTCGTGGGTTCTGTTCTGCAAACTCCCTTAGTTTGCAGAGTCAAACGTTTCAAGCTGACGCCTCCGCGAGCGTCACACAGCTACCGTTGTGCTTTGTAGTAAACAATTATAATCTTTAAAAATTGTATACCTCAGAGTCCAATACATGAGTCTAATATTGCACAGTATTGCATTGCAAATTAGGTTGTACAAAAATCACCAAAAATGTAGGAATGCCTATCGTCTATACTTACCTCTGAGCCACTATATGTCGTTTACTATGCTGTATAACTCCAGGCTTGTCCACGAACACTTTGTCTAAGATTCGAAGTCTTTCGCTGAGAGGCAGCCCACCTTTCTCCGGAGGACCAACGAGAGTTCTACCATTATAGTAAAGGATGTCAAAGGCACAGAAACAGGGACGAAACTTAGAATTCTCTGTTATCTTCTTAACGTCGAATGCCATACCTGTAAACATGTTGATCCATATACTTTAACTCCATACAAAACATTACCTGTGGAATTATAAAAAATCTACATATGTATATTCCTAAGACTAGACTGGCCTAGGACAATATAACTAACCTTTGCAGCTAAAACATTGGTTTTGTTTATGCCAGCCCATCATCTCGCCGTCTAGAATGAAGCTGGTCACATCCGAAGCGAAGCAATTCTTCAAGAAAGGTGTCAACAATCCTGAGTCATATGTGCTTCCATAGTTCTTAGTAAATGAAAAACCTCTTCTTGAAAAGTATTCATATTTTCCATTTTCCATATGCATCTGTTTTAGGACCAAGTATTTTAGAACTTGTTTTGTTCTCTCCATAAACCGAACTATACCTTTTAGCTACCCAGGACAACTAATTTACTGAAATATCTATCTACAATCCTCATCAAACTCAGGCAGTAAGCTTCATTTGAATATTATACAAATCAATTTAAAAATACTCAAGTTAAATCTTACTTTGGGTTCACCAAGTTTAGTTCACATATATGTACATGTTTCCTATACTGTGTTATGTAAGTTAGTTTGATTCAATAAATATTCATTCGATATTTTTTTTAAATGTACATAATTATGTCGTATATATTATATTATATTATTATTAATTACAAAACAAAATCTTTTTTTTTAATAATTAAGAACAAAAATATTTCTAAAAAATTCTTCAGAGATTGTTACAACTAGTTCAGGACCCCTGCCGGATTGGACACGATACCGCATCAAAAATAGATATTAATTTCAAGGGTGTTTTTGGGATCGCATTTCCGATCCTATAAGGCCCCCAACTAAAATAATCTGCATTTGTATAATATTCATTGTGTAAGTAGACTAACGTTACGTATGTTTTGTTAATTTACCTGGAATCTTTCACCATCAAACTTGTTCTCAATCTGATAAGTCTTGTCAATGGAAAGTTGTTTCAAGATATTTCTGAAGTCAAGCCGTTCGGAAAGCATCGGGCTTATAGCGAGGAACATCTGTATGCCTAGCTCCAAGGGCCGAGCGTCACCATCGCCTAGCTCTTCACATACCTGAACAAGAGAATTGCTTGTATATATGGAGTCACTTTCCTTGAAGTGGTGACAACAATGGACACAAAAATCACGGAATTTTCAGATGATACTCTTATGTATAGTTATTGATGCGGGTGTTGCCCAAATGCAAGACTAAGACGAGACTTATCCAGTCTTGGTCTTGGTCTTGCCGCTTGCGTTAACAAACCTAGTCTTGGTCTTGGTATTGCGCTCCTAGTCTTGATCTTGGTCTCGTGCAAGAGTCTCGCAAAAGCCTTGCAATTAACTATTATCCTATTGCTATTTATTAAACGTTAGTTTAGATCTGAGAACAACGTAACAGAGTAGGTACATTTTGAGCTTGAGCATTTACCAAATTAATAAATTTAATAAGAAATTCGAAATTTCAACTGACACAGATAAGGTCTGAACCCACGACCTCGGCGATCCGTGCCGATGCTCTAACCAACTGAGCTACCTACCGTGTCCCACGTAAGTCCGTCGGCTTCTTAATAAAAGTTTACATTTAATAAGGTTACATGTGCTAAAACATGGTTAAAACATATAAAAACAAATTAATGATATTAACTTGACTGTATTTGTATATTCGTCACTCATGTCAAATTGTAAACTTATCACTCCGAGAACAACAAGGATTAGAGTACAAAACAATCATTACATTAAACACGAAGCGAAGCTCAATTTGGAATTAATAAAATTTAAATAAACTCTACTATTGTTATAAGCACACGCCGAAATACCAATAAAGGACGGCATTCTTTGACAAAAATAATGATTCCTTGGAAGATTAATAAAACAGATGTCTTAACACTAACAATAAAATGTAGATATTATGTAAATAATTTTCTGTTTATTATGTCTTTTGATGGAATTAATATACATTAATTAAATAAAATTTGCCTAAGTACGCTACCTACTGTATTTATGTAGGTACTTAATAACTACTAGAGTACAATAGAAGTTGATAAACCGACAATGCTAATCTCAATTTTCGGATGTATGTGATTTTAAAACACAAAATGCGTGACGTGACGTCAGTCATTTGATTAGTATTGTAGTCAATTTTTACACACAAGTATTTACAATATTTCTCAAATGGAATCGCGGCGCGGCGGCGACGATTGTATGCGATATCAATAGAAGCCGCCTGCGCGTGTACTCGTATCTTGACCTTGTACTTCCGAATAGATGCGAACTTTCTTTGACAGGTTATATTTTTGATGTTGCCGACAACAAAGCCGCGCGCTATCAAAGTGCCACGATGGTCAAAACTAGGGATGCACTCTTTTTCTTTTAATCGAGATTGTCTACAATGTATGTTTATGTTATTGTTTGAATGCATGTAAGTCGATATCGTACAAATAATACTCACAAGTATTAACTAATCACGATAAAACTCGACAAAAAATTTTTTTTTTTTTTAAATAAAATACAATGAAAATTGTGAAACAAAAATACTGACTGGCAGACGAGATAAAAGTATCAGCATCTGTATTTAGTTTAATAATTGAGAAAATCAATTGTCATTAATTACTTAAGTACTTATCTTAACGAAAAAAAAAATACAAGATGGCTTTATGTGTATGATTACATTTTAACATTTTGATGCACTGATACCTTATTTCTGGGTGGGAAAATCATCGGATGACTTCTCCCGCTCTGGGTAAAGCGGAAGGGAGTGTCAGACTTCTACTTACTAAAAACCCACCCTGTTCCCTCAGCTGCCCTTAAGTTCTGGGACCACGGCATCTCGTTAGAACATTCCCGCGATCCCGGCAGGCAATGGCCTTGTGTGCGGTGTGAAAAAAAAGAAAATCCAAAACCAATAACACCGACTACCGAAATTAAAGTTATTTTTGGCTTTGTAGTGTTTTGATATGGAAGTCGGTTCTATTTTTGTTAAAAAAAAATCTCAATAATTAAACTAAATACTGATATTGATACTTTTATCTCGTCTGCATTAAATAATAAAAGTATTGTTGTTTCACAGTTTTCTTTGGATTTAAATACAAAATGTTCTTATTTTTTGCCGTGTCGTATTGTCGTGATTAGTTAATACTTGTATGTATTATTTATACGATATCGACTATGCGCATTACGAACAATAACATCACGGCACTTTGATAGTGCATGGCTTTGTTGTCTGACAACAAAATCGGGTCGGATATTATAACCTGTCAAATAAAGTTCGCATCTATTCAGAAGTACAAGGTCAAGATACGAGTACACGCGCAGGCGGCTTCTATTGATATCGCATACAATCGTCGCCGCCGCGCCGCGATTCCATTTGAGAAATATTGTAAATACTTGTGTGTAAAAATTGTCTACAATACTAATCAAATGACTGACGTCACGTCGCGCATTTTGTGTTTTAAAATCACACACATCCAAAAATTTAGATTAGCATTGTCGGTTTACCAACTTCTATCGTACTCTAGTAGTTATTAAGTACCTACATAAATACAGTAAGCAGCGTACTTAGGCAAATTTTATTTAATTAATGTATATTAATTACATCAAAAGAAGAACATAATACACAGAATATTATTTACATAATATCTACATTTTATTGCTACGTAGGCAAACAATACCTATCTGGTAACGCATGTTTTATTAATCTTCCAAAGAATCATTATTTTTATCAAAGAATGCCGTCCTTTATCGGTATTTCGGCGTGTGCTTATACGAGTATTTATTTCAATTTTAGTAATTCCATATTGAGCTTCGCTAGATATTTGTATTTCTTATTGAATTTATAAATTTGGTTGGCCTTAACTATGCCCATGTTAATTCAAGCTCAAAATGTACCTACTCTGTTACATTGTTCTAAGATCTAAAGTACCGTTTAATAAATAGCAATAGGATAATCGTTAATTGCAAGACTCTTGCGCAAGACCAAGACTAGGAGCGCAATACCAAGACCAAGACCAGGTGTATTGACGCAAGACCAAGACTGGCTAAGTCTTGTCTTGGTCTTGCATTTGGGCAACACTACTTCCAGCCTAACTGGGTGTAGCTATGTAACAGTATATTACATAAACCAATGCCTATATCACCTCCACAACCCATTAGCTTGGTAAAACGGTAAGCGTTACTTATATTATTCATACTAGCTTCCGCCCGCGACTTCGTCCGCGTGGAAAAAAATTCCCCGATTTTGAAACATTCTTCATTAGTGCTCCGCTCCTGTTGGACTTAGCGTGATGATATATAGCCTATAGCCTTCCTCGATAAATGGACTATCTAACACTGAAATAATTTTTCAAATCAGAGTTATAGTTCCTGAGATTAGCGCGTTCAAGCAAACAAACAAACAAACTCTTCAGCTTTATAATATTAGTATAGATTATGTTCAAGGCGGCTAAATTATCAAAGCAGGCAATACTCACCTTGGATAATAGACCACAGGTTTCGTAATACTCGGGAGCATCGGGATGAAAGAGTCCTAATATGCGAGTGCTTCCCATCTCCAGTTTGAGATCCTTTAAGATCAGTCGAAGGAACCACTTCAATTGCTCTGCAGTTACTTTGTTTATAACATGACTAAACATGTCATCAAGTACCGCTAAAATACAAACAAAAAAATAAGAATAAATTCATAATCTAAACTATTACATTTCAATATGTTGATTCCTGGAACTCGATTCCCTGTGTCGTGAGTTCCATTTCCATTCTCTTCGTTACGCTTACATGTAATATATAAAAATCTCATGTCACAGTGTTTGTTATCGACCTCCTCCGAAACGACCAAACTGATATTTTATAAAAAAAATTGTATGTATTTATGTGGGTATGTCTGAGAATAGGTCGTAGGATATTTTTTCCCCTACAAATAATTTATATGGCTAAACCATGTTTGCCGGGTCAGATAGTAATAATATAACAATTTCTTAATGTTACAATGTTAATCGAGTCTGTTTTTTCTATGTATGGGCAATTACAATTTTCAGGTCTAGAACAGGAGTGCAGCTGTAGAGACGTAACTTTGTTTAGGGGATGTACGATTTGAGATTGCAAAATATATTATATCGACATTTAGCGTCAAGAGGCTATGTTGCAGCCAATTCGCAAAGCTTTAACCCCATTCAACAGAGACCTAAACGTCATCACAAGATTTACCTACAATAAACTTTTTTTTTTGCAAAAAACAGAACCGACTTCCATATCAAAACACTACAAAGCCAAAAATAACTTTAATTTCGGTAGTCGGTGTTATTGGTTTTGGATTTTCTTTTTTTTCACACCGCCTTCCGAAATTAAAGTTATTTTTGGCTTTGTAGTGTTTTGATATGGAAGTCGGTTCTGTTTTTTGCAAAAAAAAAATTTTCACGCTTTTTAGTGGTTCGGTTTATAATTTACCTAGTTACAAAAGCCATAATGTCAACAACTTATCACCTTTTATAAAATATTGCTTTTCCCAATGAATAGCCGTTAATTTTTGAAGAGTTCTCCTGGTACTTGACCATCAGCTCTACATCACCATATGCATTGTGTCGTACAGTTCGGCATATGTAGTTCTTAAAATTATTTTTTTTAGTGTATTTCATTTTGTTTAAGATTAAATTATTATTATATTATTACTAACATAGGATAAGTGCTACTAACAAATGAGTCATAGTAACTTGTAAAATAAAATAAATTGAAATTGTGACGAGCATAAAGTGCTTAACATCCGAACTCAAGTAATCGAATCGCAATCCACGAAATACTTATTATTGAGTAGTTTCAGTGGCCATCTGTGGTCTTCATCATCAGTTCAACTTCCCCAAATGGTACTTTTCGAAAGTAACTGCTCAAGGTACTATAAGAAATACCCAAAACGCTATAGGTGTGCCTATAATATTTGAAGAGTTCCCTCGATTTCTCCAGGATCCCATCAGATCCTGATTTCGTAATAATGGAACCAACTAGAAAGTATACCCTTTCAAACGCAAAAAGAATTTTCGAAATCGGTCCAGCCGTCTCCGAGTTATGAGGTAACATAAAAATAAAAATAAAAAAAGTCAAGACGAATTGAGAACCTCCTTCTTTTTTTGAAGTCGGTTAAAAATATTGCGGTGTCGTCCGCATATGTAAAAATATCTTGAGAGATCACATGTGCACATATTTCATTTATGTATATGTATTATGTATATAAATAAATACGACCCAGTACGCTTCCCTGGGTCACCCTAATATGCACTGTGGTTGAGTCACTAGAGCATTCCTCTAACACTACCTTTTGCGTTCTATAATTGAGATACGAGGTAAACCAGTCCATGGCAACTCTACGAACTCCGAAAAGCGACATTTTCTTAGCAGGTTTAACTTAGAAATAGAATCAAATGCTTTGGCAAGGTCCAGCAAGATGCCAGAGCATTCCTGTCCTTGTCCTACCAGCTAAGGTTACGCCAACCTGAAAATCCGAAGACCGTCCGTGGACCTTTTAACCCGAAAGTCGTATTGATTGTCCGACAATAGAGAATAGATAGGGTAAGGCACATAAATACTTACAAAGGTAAATAGGTATTCTTGACTGACTATTATATACCTACCTAATAACACTTTTCTTACTGGTACGGCAGGCTTAAGGCGTATGTAGTTATGCCAAAGGTTTATAGTTACGTTATACGTACAGACGCCAGCACATCAAGCTACAACAATCTGTCAAATTTCTTTAATACATTTTCAACTTTATTGTTAAAGAAATTAGGTTAAAGGTTGATTGGGAAAATTTGACAGTTTCGGCAGGCGCTCGCTCAAGGCCACGCGTTATATGCCTACCGCTTCGCGCATCGCCGTCGATACATCTGACAGTGGGCTGCCGCACGCCTGTCTGAGCCTTTTTAAATAATTTTGACAACGTCATAATGGATCGACCTAAAAACAATTGATTTTCCTTCGCTTTGCTCCTGTTTCCCTTTTGATTATTTATTTGCGCGAAATTTTATTACAATTAAAATTATTTACGCGGTTTCAGATATTTTCGACACTATAATTTAATAATCGGGAATTCAGGGAAGGAAAAAAATGCATATATCATTTTATTAAACTGAAACATATTTGATCAACAAATAAAAAATAATTGTTTTTCTATATTCGTTTTATTACCAATATCTTCATATACAACCCTAGGACATTCGCTCGATGACGTGGGTCGCGCGGCGGGCAAAACAATTTCAACTCTCTGTGTGCGTACTAGGGCTTTCAGTCTCGATGCATTACTGAGTCCCGGGAAAAAAAAAACGAGACTAGGTATGGTCTCGAAATTCCCGGGTAAAACGTGACTTTCGAGACTATTTCAAAACTATTTTTCTTATTTATAAGCTATGCAATTAGAGAGTCAAATCAAGATATTTTAATCAAGTACTTAGTTACTTTCATAAACAAACGCAAATTTAAAAAAAAGTCATTTGTTACAGTCTTTTTTTTTTCATTTTTGTAGTGGGCACGTAAAAAACAAAGGGCATTTAACCCTAATTTTGTTACAAAAGTAACCCGCATTAGAAAAAGCTCTTTCTGCTAGTACGCTAGATGGATAATACTTAGTACCACTTCGCGCTTTCACAATGAAAGGGGATAGAACTTATCTGGCGTATCGACGTCACCATTTTGTTATTTTTTAATCGCGGCGCTTGATGAAAGTGGTATACATGGCTAGAAGAAAAAAAATGTCCAGTAACACGGTACCCCAGTGTCACGTAAACGTTTTAAGGTAAACATCGACATATAACTTTAACGAAAATCATTAAAAATAGACTCATTACGCGTCCATACGCTTATTAGTATTTAGCTTATTAAGACTAATAATAATTAATTATAGTAGCGGTTTTGTCGTACTGCTAGACAGCAGTACGACAAAAAATTAATTATTTGCCTAATAAAACGCATTTCATCCCACCGTATTATAAAACAATAAGTGTTTTGGTACATGTCTTTCTTTGGTACATGGATTAGGCTCGGCATCAAAAACCCCTACCCGACCTCCTGCTGAATTTATGGATTATGTAGTATAGTAGTATTTATGATACGTGTTAGATATATTATAAATCTTTTAAAATGTCACATCTTAGTATTAATATTCACTTATGTTTTAACTACTACTGAAAAACGTTTTCAAGCTGAGTAACATGTCACATGATCCGCCACACGATAGTGACATGTCGACTGAGTTTCATTGCGATGCGATTTAGTGGATAAATAATTATTTGTAGTAGTATTCTCGTGCTCCTAATAGCGTGTAATGTACCTACTCTCTTTCAATAAACATTAATAATCATAATCAACCTGGGAACGATTATTTGGATACAATCTGATCCACAGACACGTCATAAGTCTACTTTTAATGATTGTCCTTGTAGTCATATGTCGATGTTTACCTTCAAATATCTCGGTAATGTGACATTTTGGGGTACCATGTTACTGATATTTTTTGTTACATACATGCCGCTTTCAGCTTGCGCCACAATATCTAATAAAAAAATCAAAACGACGGTGGGTCGACATACCAGTCTTCATACAAAAAAGTTCGTACCCCTTTCAATTCACTCAGAACAGTTCCATAATTCAATCTTTATTGCAATCATAATTATGGGTTAACAAGATCTTAATATAAGTAAGTAATAGTTCACATGGACCCTTTCGGGAACAGCAATTTACATTTATAATACGTAGACAAAATCTGTGTTATTTGTTAATAAGGTTATTCAACCTCCACAGATAATACTAAGCTTTACTCTATGCTCGACCGTGCTGCCATTGCCATGTCCATAATAAAAATAATAAAAATTGACTGTTGGTTTATTAAATTATTTAATACATTGGTTTAATACAGTTTTATGTTACTGAAGTCTCAAAAGTCTCGTTATTCCCGTGACCGAAAAAGTTAGTCTCGAGTCTCGAAAATACTAAAAAATCGTCGAGACTCTCGAAATTTTCGACACCGAGATTCCCGGGATGAACGCCCTAGTAAATATCAATTTGGACTATCTCCTCTTCACTCGCATATCCGATTCTTTGAATATTTTATTCACATTTCGCGCGTTCATCAGACGATAAGGCTCTTCTTGAACAGAAAAAACAACATGTCCAGCAACAGTTTAGGCAGCGACTTGGTCTAATAGTCGACAAACCGCGAAGTGGAGGAGTGGCACATCCAACGATGGGAACACTGCCAGAATGTTTTTTTGTAATTCAGCTATTTCAGCAGAAATTACTGGATTAGACAAAGACCTTATTGACAGATGTCATATGCTCTCTGTCTCTGCTGCAGTGTCTTTCGTCGGGATACAAAATTAATAACGCGGCTTTTAAAGAGTAGGCTCTAGACACAGCACGTAAGCTTGTTGCTACCTATCCATGGTACAACCTGCCCTCGTCATAAGGTCCTCATTCATGGTTCGGAAGTAATTGACCATGCATTATTGTCAATAGGTGAGCTTACGGAAGAGGCCGCCGAATCTTGCAATAAGTCAGTTTAGGTTAGGTTAGGTTACGCGTTTTGGAAACGCAAAATCTGTGAAGTATGGAGTGTCATAGAAATGCGCGCACTGCGGTGGAATAAACGCGTGCGGTAGAGTCACCGGTGGCCCCGGTCATTCTACCGGTGCGGTAGAACTACCGCAATTGCGGCCACCGCAAGGCAGTGCGCGCACGGCCTAACATGGTTGGGAAAAGGCTAAACAGATGATCACGCTTTACTATAGGTACTTATAGCAAAAAGTAACGTCCGCAACCCATTCCTAAACCTCAAAGCTTTTAATGTTTGTCAATGTTTATTGATTTGAAAAAGCAAACAATAGGTATGTAGTTATACAATATTTTTTGAACATGTTACTATTACTCATTATTCATTCGAACAGATCAAAATTCCTAATAGCCGGCACTGGCAGCCAAGGCGATATGCATACATTTTATATTTATTGTAGTTACTCGCAAAGGGTGCTTGATATGCATGTTATGCAAATGATTTATCTACTAAAGATCCAAGCCGACCAGGTAACGATAAGGTGAGATGGTGGTCAAATGCGAACCTATTACCTAGAAAAAAGAAAAATAAGGCATTTTTGCTCAACCGAGCAAGGGAAGTTAAATTCAAGCTACGGCTTTGATACCAACCATTTTGGCCGTCGGTATTAGCTATAATATTAATCTACTTACCGATGTACAGGAATTCGAGATTGCTCTTACCGCAGATATAATTTTGAAAAAGTTGAGCCGAGTTAAAACTAGTGTCTACCTACATCAGTTATGCAATACCAGCTGCTGGTACTTCTTCTTTCTTCTTAAAGTAAAATGAAATAAAAGATATAACGGTTCCTGAAAGTGCTTTAATTAAGACTTGATGCACCAAATTGATAATGATTTCTTAATAAAGTTTTTATTTAATATGTAAAAAAAGACTAGTCTTACATCAATTGAGTTTTTTTTTTGTATCAGAAATTAATAATCATTAAATTTACAATAATTAAACAACAATTTAACTTTAAGGTAGGTTTTAATTATTCAGATTTGATGATCTGAATAATTAAAACCTACCTTAAAGTTAAATTACACACAATGATTAAGAGCAACACTATAAAGTGATTTGTATCATAGATCAACAGTTAAAAGACAGCAGATAACTATTTTTAGGGTTCCGTACCCAAAGGGTAAAAACGGGACCCTATTACTAAGGCTCCGCTGTCTGTCTGTCTGTCACCAGGCTGTATCTCATGAACCGTGATAGCTAGACAGTTGATATTCTCACAGATGATGTATTTCAGTTGCCGCTATAGCAACAAATACTAAAAACAGAATAAAATAAATATTTCAGGGGGGCTCCCATACTCAGTTTAATTATTGTACATTTAATGATTATTTATTTTTAAATTAAAAAAATAAGCTCAATTGATGTAAGACTAGATTATTATATTTTTCATTTTAAATAAAAGCCTTATTACATTTATTGTGATTAACTATTTCAAGAAATCATTATCAATTTGGTGCATCAAGTCTTAATTAAAGCACTTTCAAGAACCGTTATATTTTTTATTTCATTTTACTTTTCTTTAACCTGAGTCCTGAACCATACGCGAGACTACTGGGAAAAAATGTCACGTTCGTCAACACTGTTAACCAGTAGAACGCATCATTCCCAGTAGTTAATAGTGTTAACCACGGGGTATTAACCAGCGGGAAGTACCCCCAGCTGCTAGTCACGATAATTTTTAATGTAGTTAATAGGTATAGGAGACTCAATTACTTACAGGCTTTTTTTCCAGCCTCAGCAAAAGCGATTTTATCAAGGATGTCATTAATATCACCAATAGTAAAGTCATCTGACTTTTGGCTGAGTCGACTTTTGAAGACAAAATATGCCACACCAGCAAAATCACTGTCCTGTGAGTTACTGACTGATCTATAGTTCAGCAACTTCTGCGCATCTCGTGACTGTTTGCAAAGCGATAACACTTTTACCAGTAAAAAACCAAGTTTGTTTTCTTTCAGGTTGTATGCATTCCTTTCTCTATCTAGTTTTGGTAACAGCATTCTTAGGATTGGAAAAATAGTAGGATTCTGGAAATGTAAAAAATAAAAATATATAAATTCACTTTTGCCTTCTACGAAGAAGCAGGCAGAGGTAAAGACAAGTAGGTACGTTTTTGCAGCTATAGATAGGTATCTATAGGTATAAGTCTAATGTTATATAATGTATAGCAATTATTGACGATGCACAACAGCCCAAGTGGAATTTTTATCCAGTTTCCTAACAGAAAAAAAAGCATCAACAGGGAATTGAACCCCACTGAAACTCATCTGTTCAACAGCCATTGCCCGAAAAGGTAGACTATCTCTAATGTTCAGTCAGTACCTATTATCATGTGTGTATCTAAAAAAACCAATTTAAAACACAGGTTTGGAGTTCTGGCAGTATACCACATATAGAAGAGCTATGCTGCATTATGTATGTAGCTAACTTTGATTGTTTAATATAAATAAATTCTGCAAAAAGTATCATATAATTTATTTATTATATACTTTATTGTACTCCTTACAATATACTTAAGGATATAAATAATAAAACTGGTGTACAATGGGTGGTCTTATCACACAGGGCAATCTCTTACAGACAACCTTTGGATGGATAGACATTAAAGGAGATAGATTTAGGGCTGTCAGTGTACAACATCATACATAATACTAATTAAACATAATAATATAAAAAAACATACTTCCCAAAATATATAACATATAAATATATACTAATACATATCAAATTCTTAATAGAGAAAGGAGGGGAAAAAATTATAGTGAGAGGTAATGCTCCTTCACCATTTTTTTGAACGTAGATTATGTTTAAACACGCTTCACATCTATGGGTAATGCATTCCACAAACGGGCCGCTTGTATAGTGAAAGATTTATCGAAGAAAGAATTGGAATGTATACGGATACTTAACTCTACATTTTCCGATGATCTCAAGGACCTTGAAGGTGTCACAGAGAAACCGAAAGCGGTCTTTAAGATAAAAAGGAGTGAAAGGATTAAATAGCACATTATAAAGCAGAGAAAGTAAATGAACATTCCGGCTAAACCTAATAATGGCTTCCCCATTTGAGCTTAGTACGAAATTCAGAAATATGGTCATATTTGCGCAAGCCAAATATAAACCTGATACAGAGATTTTGAAGTCGCTCTAGCTTGTCGAATTGGTCTTGGGTCAAATCAAGGTAGCTGGCATCAGCATAGTCCAAAATAGGAAGAAGAGATTGTGCAATTGCAATTTTAGTGGTGATGGGAAGAAAATTACGCAGGCGTCTCAGGGAGCCTGCAGAAGCAAACAGTTTACGACTGACTTCCTGAAGCTGCTTCGTCCAAGACAGAATTTTGTCGATGTATATCCCCAAGTTCTTCACGGCGTGACTGAACGGAATAACGGTGTTATTAAAGGAAACTTGAGGAAGTGTCGACCAATCGATCTTAGAGATAGTCCGGGAACTACCAACAACAATCACTTGGGTTTTGGCAGGATTTATTTTCAGTCCGAACTGAGTGCTCCAATCACCAATTCGAGCGAGGTTCACATTAATTGTCCCAATGGCATCAGATAAATCTACGAGGGGTGCTTGCGTGTAAATTTGCAAATCATTAGCATACAAGTGGTAGAAGGAAGATAGTCGTTGAGTGATAGCATTAATAAAAAGTACGAAAAGTAAAGAAGATAAAACGCCACCCTGCGGCACACCGGTAGAGGTGTCACACCAAGGAGAGAAAGACTCCTCAGTGCAAATACGCTGCCGGCGACCAAACAGGTAACTACGAAACCAGTCAATTACTGAAGGAGATATATTAAAAGAGAATAGAATGCCAAGCAAAATCTCGTAGTCAGCTGTAATAAAAGCATTGCTGAAGTCGAATAGTGCGAGTACCGTTAACTTTCCCATCTCCATGCCTGACCTTATATCATCAGTAATATGAACGAGTGCTGAGGTAGTGCTGTGACCAGGTCGAAAACCAGATTGGAAGGTATTACCTATTTTTAATCCAGGTTACGTTCTATCCATGTGTGTTTAATAGGTAGGTAGGTGCGTATCCGTTCAACCGTTAAGGTGTGAAAAAAAAAACCACAAACAGACAGACACAGTTGTTAAGGCTTTGTAAATATAATTTGATTAATTAATAGTTTATAAATATAATTGACTAGCTTTTGCCCGCGACTTCGTCCGCGTGGAATAGTTACTTTGGGCTAACGTTAAATTTAACCCCGATTTTGAAGCATTCTTCATTGGCGCTCCGCTCCTAGTGGCCTTAGTGTAATGATATATAGCCTATAGCCTTTCTCTATAAATGGCCATTTTAATTAAAAAATAAATTTTCAATTCGAACCAGTAGTTCCTGAGATTATCGCGTTCAAACAAACAAACAAACTCTTCAGCTTTATATTATTAGTATAGATAGCTGCTGCCCGCGACTTCGTCCGCGTTTCCGTCGTTTTACGTAAAAAAAAAGTAGCCTATGTCCTTCCTTACGGTTCAGTGATTTAGATGTAACAGACAGATTAACTTTCGTAATTTAGTAGGGAAATATAATATGTCAATCTATAATACTGTTGAAAAATATCGCAATACGGAACCGCACAATATTATTGTTAAAAGCTGTGCTCGCGACTCCGTCAGCGTAAGTTAATGTATTGGTAATATTGTTTAGATCACGTTCACATGAGGCTTAAGTACCTATAGAACGAAATTTTATACCTTCGGCCGCGAGACGCGTCGAGCGCGGCGACCGATTCTCAAAAATAATTCTTATAGCATGATTCAGTATTCACGCACGATGGCTTATTATTAGCGTATTTCATGTATAACTTTGGTGTTTCTATACCGATTTATATGATTCTTTTTTATGGAATAGTTAATAATGTTAACTTTTTTTTTAGGGGTGACTGAGAGTGTTATAAACGTATGAGTAGACAAATATTATAATCAAAAAGCTTCGAACTGCTAAGCTATCGGGAGTTACACGTGTTATTGTGAGTCAACCATAAAAGATAGACATATGCTGTCGTGGGATATTTTTTATATAATTTTAAGGAGAACATTTCCGTCATGGATGATTTCTGTGTAGCTTTAACCATTAAGGTTGCAGACGCGACGGAAGCTTAAAAAATGGAATAACTTCTCCCGTTTTCCCAATATTTCCCTTCACTGCTCTGCTCCTATTGATTGTAGCGTGATGAAAAGTATACTATAACCAGCTCAGGAGTAGGAAAAATAATTGTACCAAGTTTCGTTAAAATCCGTCGAGTAGTTTTTGTTTCTATAACGGTTATACAGACATACAGACAGACAGACAAAAATTTTACTGATCGCATTTTTGTCATCAGTATCGATCCCTAATCAGCCCCTGATAGTTATTTTGGAAATATATTTCATGTACAGAATTGACCTCTCTACAGATATATTATAAGTATAGATGTGCTTGTATATAACTAACTATGCTAGGTATGTCAGAACCAAAGTTTTAACCTAATATTAAAAAAAAAATGTATTGAGCAATTGATTGAGAAGCGTCAATAGTCTAATGGATAAGGAGTCGGACTTGTGATCGAGAGGTCCCGAGTTCGAATCCCACCCATTACACTATTGTCGTGAACCCACTCCAGACACAAGCATATTTAGCTTAGTTGGAGGGGTTAACAAGATTGCTAGTAATGTGAATTCTACCCACATTGCTAGTTATTATTTAAAAAAAAAATCGTATATGCTGGACTACTTAATTTAGATGTAATGTTAATTTTACTGAAATATAGAAAAGAAAACATAAAAGATAAATTTAAATTAGGTGGCATTTGTGCTGTCTTTTTGTTGGGTAGGCAGTGAATTTAGAATTTGTTATTATTACCTTTTGGCCTTCTATTTGCGATGCATGCAGTTTAAATTCATTTATGAATGATCCCAGTATCTTATCTTGTTCTTGTTTATGCTTTTTCTTCTTGTGCAATCGCTCTAAGAGATTACACAGCTTTTCAAACTTTATTTCATTTGCTGGTGTAACTTCATTAGCCATGATAAACAATTAAAAATATTGGGTTCCTAAAACAAATAAAAATTGCTTTATTATTTTATAACTATATGTATAGGTACTCAGTGAAGAATGAGGCTTCACCAGTTTAAATTAGACATCTGACTGGGCATCATTACATCTTGTACATTGTAATAATAGTACACGACTTTTATGACTAACATTTAAGGGTGATAAATCAATCACGAAAGCTTAAAACACTCATAACCAATAACAACCTACCCATAGAGTCTGGCCCGACGCCCATACTTTCTAGCATAGTTAGAGTAAAATGTATACCCGAGGTATATTATCCTAGGTCCATTTTTTAAAGAACACTATAAAAAAAGTAACAATGTGAGTAGAAATTACATTATTAGCAACCCTACCAAGTAAGGTATTTAGGCTTGTGTCTGGCGTGGGTTCCCGGCAATACCTAGTGGAATGAGTGGGGTTCGAACCTGCGACCTTTCGATTATAGCCATTAGGTTATCGACGCTTTTTTTCTTTATTTGATTAATTGTGTAGTCAAGTGATATCGTGAATTATGTTCAAATTGAGACTTTAAACATGTGCCTAATACAATACACAGATATACCTAGTTATTTATGTTACAAGGCAAATTTAGTACAAAAAATAAATTTCTTCTTCTATCTTGAATAAAAGAATGAAATGAAACTATATGTCTATTATAATCACATTAATTTATTAGATAACAAGGTAATTTAACAAATAGTTCCTGGCCATCACTGGTGAATGGTCTTTGTAAAGCAAATATAAATTGTAAGCAGTCTCCTTTGTCAGATTAATGACTCCATGCTGGTCACATGTCGTAATGCACTCACAAGCAAGTGCTCTTTCATAGTATTCAATAGCAAGATTATTAATGTTTAACATCTGATAAACCCTCCCCATGTTATAGTTGGTTTCTTGATCACATTTTCTTAAATTCCGATAAGTATGCATGTAGGCCATACCTTGTAGAATAAGATTGTGATGTTTGTCCACAGTTCTTTGTGCTGCCATCACCAAAATAGTTACAGCAATTAAGAATGCAGACAGAGGATCCCTACATTTTTCATGATGTTCCAGATAGTATTTTAATGCCACTAAGTATCTCCTTGATATTAGAAAGTTGTTTCCCAGGAAAAGATTCTTCACAACATTATTATTGTCCCTTTGAAACAGTCTTACCAAGAACTTATAGTTTGTATTTCTATCAATGTAGTTGATTAAAAGATTTAACAAGTTCCAAGAGCGAGGGCTAGGGTATTTTTGAACAAACTCTCTTATGAAACGAAACGCATTATGGTTATCATTGTTTAACAGGCAGGCTTGTAAGCAATAGAATTCAATATCCGCTCGATGTGAAGATAAGCTCTTAGACATCATTGCCCCAAAAGTCAATCTTTGCATTGCAAAATATTTTTTAAGTTTACGTGCTAAATCCAGCAGTTCCAGAAAGAAATCCCATTCTTGTTGTGGAGTGAATTTAAATGTTTCATCCTCATCAAAGTGTATATCATTCTCATGATATTGGCTTTCACCCCGCATTGTACGGAAATTGTGGATAAGATCAATTCCACACCTGGCTTGACATGCTATGTTTAATTCTTCTTGGTGTCTAAACCTAACAAATGTTTTCGAGAGTAGAGCTTCACCAACCTCTAAATATTTAATCCATCTATTGTACTTCTTCAAAGCTAAACATTGTTCATAAAGCAGATTGGCATTGACTACATACTTAAAATCTTGTTCTAACATCTGCAAGGCTTCATCAATTCGTCCTTTCATCTCAAGTATGGAGTACAATTTTCTCCTAGCATCAGGATGCTGTGGTGCATGTTTCAATACTTTATAAAAAGAGTTAATGGCATCACTCTCCCTGCCCAACACATACAAACATTCAGCATGCTTGAGCCAGACCGCTCCAAGATCAAAGCTATTATTTCTCACTAAAGGCTCTAAAAGTTTTATAGCTAATTCATGATGTCCAGCTGAAGAAAGTGCTTCTTCTATGTCCATATACAAGTCACCAGCCTTTTCTACATCATTACTCAAAAAATCATTTAATAATGTCTGAACTAAGTTAATAGCCCCAAGATGAATGAAACATACTAACAATTTGCTCTTTAAATCTATAGGCAAAGAAGTGGGAAGAGAGCAATTCAAGTAATTAGTTTGCTCTTCTATACTCCCTTCCGCATTTTTAACAGTTTGTATTTCAGCCTCAATTTCGACTCCAGCATTAGCAACAAATATTTCAATACAAGTATGAAATTGTTTTTGACCAATTAACAATTCCAGAAATATATTGAAGTCTTCTAAATTGAAGAGTGTTGGACATTTTTTATAAGCAGAAGTCATAACTGCAAGTGCACGCTCCATTTCATTATTGTTGTGATATTCTGTGACAGCCATTTTGGCATATTTCATTATGGTTTCTCCTTCAGATGGGGGCAGGGAGGTTACTATTTTGTGAAAACACTTAAGCTTGGTGATGTGTAAAGTCTGAATGGGGTATTTCATGTTTTCTAATTTATCAAGAAGCTCCATTCTTTTCAAATGACTGTCAAAGTTGTGTGGATCATCTGCTATAGCTTGTGAGTAACAAATCATCTCTTGTCTATAGTCATCTCTTTGTTTAAATATAGCGGCTAGTCTTAGCCATTCCTCAGCATCTGGAGGGCTCAGATGCGCTCCTAGCAAGGAGAACTGTAAGGACTTCTCAGTATCATGTTCATAAATTTGAGCGAGAGTTTGATATGGCTCTGGAGCAGTTGGAAATTGTTTAATAATTTCATGGCACATCTTTTCAGCTGTATCTTTATCTCCTCTGACAAAACGTAAATTTGCCTCACCCATCAAACCCAGGAGGCCTGGCGGCAGCCGTGCAAACTTACGTCGTCTTCGCAGTCCTTTATCAGTTAACGTAAGTGGCTTATCCTCATTTATTTTGCTTGATTCATCAATATCCTCTTCATCGTCCATATTATACCATTCATTGGAGTATTCAGCAAATGACATTTCACCACTTAAAAACTTGCTGGTTAAATCTTTGTCCAAATCCATGTTGATGTGTAATATTTTTTCGAGGTAGGCTCAACTACAATTATTAATAACAAAAACTTCAATACAATTGCATATTCGGTAGCTAGGAGTAACAAACTTAGGGTCTTGAATATTTACTTACTGATATAAAAACTCTTACAGTTGATCGTTCCCTTAATTTTATTTTGTAGAGATAACGCTAGCGCTACTGCTAACTTCTTTATCGAAACTTCAGCACAACGTGTTTTATGAATAATATTTTGGTGGTCTTTCAGTTTGACATTAGGATGTCCATTACAGGCACAGATAACTTTAATAAGTTATGTGTACACAGATAACTTTAAATAAGTCATACCCTATAGATTATTATTATGGTGAACGCAGACCTAGCCGCACCGCAGTCTCTACAGTCCCCGCAGTCATCGCTTTTTGTTAATGGCCTCGCACATCTATCCGCGCCGCAGTCGCTGCAGTCGTTCCCGTCAGTGTTGCCAGATTTTTGAAAGCATTATCTATCCGAAGATTTAAAAAATCTGTATAAAATCTGCATTTGGTATTGGTATTTTGCTCTTTTGTGTAATTTTATCTGTAGGTGCTATAATAGTGAATAAGCAAGTAATTATTTATACGAGAATAAGTAATTTCATTATAAACCGTTGACAGAGATTCTCTGTCTACTTTATAACTCTGGCAACACTGCGCGCCGTGGATGCGAATGACGTCATCCGCGCTGCGTGCGGGTGACGTCATCAGCTGCGGCTAGGGGAGTTCTAGTTTTCTCTGTCTACGGGGAGTTCGGTCGTTTCAGGGACTGCGGCGACTGCGGCGCGGGTAGGTGTGCGAGGTTGCATAGAACTTCATATAAAGAATTCGAATGCAAAGACTGCGGCGCGTGCGGCGCGGCTAGGTCTGCGTTCACCATTAGTCTTGTGTAGTACGTGAACGATGAACGAATAGGAGCCGAATCTTTGCACTGTACTAAAAGAACCGTTTCCGAACGCTGGCTTGTAATCGTTCTAACAGCTCTTTTCGTACTCGTACATTGTCGATTTGTCGTACATTCTAAACCGTGCGATCGTAATGTGCGAACGAGAAATGAAATACAGTCACTGATTGGTTGACAGAAACGTCATACGAATTCTTTCTGTGTCTGTATCTCCACTGCTGTATCTCAGACTAAGGAAAAAAGAATAGACATGAAATACCTACGAAAAAAGCGTGCATACCTATTGTGAGTCTGGCACAAAGATGGCGGCTTGCCGTAGAGTTGCGCGCATTATAACATCGATAGTTGAATTGCACGGTGCTTACAGAATTCAAAATTGTCGAAAATGAGTTTAACGTTTAAGAAATTCATGGCCCTTTGCTTTAAGTTTTTACTATTTTTAACTAATTTCCCTATAAGTCTTATTTCGTTTCGCAAGGATTAAAAAAAAAAGGCCCCCAATCCAGGTGCACACGTTTTTTTTAGCTTTCTTCAGTTTTATTTACGTGGTAATGTGAGCTATAAAAACGCACACGCTCGAAGAGTGTCACTTTACATGGCAGGCAGGGCACGTGGATACTGAATAGATGCTACTGCAATTAAATTAACTATCTGTATTCTGTACTTGTACAGGTATGTTCATAATAAAACAAATTTTACTATGGTGTGGTAAGTCTATCCCATTTATTCCCAGTTGTCACCGCGGCGATCACGAATAAAAAACTGTAGCCTTGTGATCGCTGTGTTCATTGCTCGCTTTTTCCTGTGAGCGTAGTATGCGACCGAAATTGCGGCCAGAACAACTGTGGCGACCACGCTCAACATAGTGGGTGCGAGTAAAAAACCTCCTACACACAGTGCCGCCGGCTGGGGAGGATGCCGCGCGCGGTTCAGGGTTACTTAGCGCTTGGAATTAAGATTGAGTTTCGTGTGGACTTCTAGTTTCTGCGACTTGTGCCGGGGCATATGTGTCGGAGCCTTATTAGAGTATCACTATTACTGATTAGCATACCACGACTGCAGTACCTGTACCTAAGGTCTATAATTACCAATGAAAAGAATAAATAAATACAAAATACGGTTTGTTTTCATCGTTTGTCAGACTATACTTATTTTTATTAACTAATAATATAACTTAACATTAATTTTTTTTATTTAAGTAGGTACTACTACATGGCTCGATCATTCATAATAAAACAAAAATTATCATTTTACACAGATTTATTTAAAACTATAAAAGCCGTTTATCCCAGTCATACTTAAGTTCTAAAATACAAATATGTATACACAATAATCAAATAAGAGCACGTTGCGCAAATTTTATACAAATATACAAATTAATAAAACATGAGCATGTTGAACAAACAAAAAAAAAATACAAACCACACAATCCTTACTTATTAATATTATTATAAGTGCGTGAGTTTGTTTGTATGGATGGATGTTTGTTACTCAATCACGGCTGAACGGATTTTTATGAAATTTGGCACATATGTAGATTATAGTCTGGATTTTCTTACTCTGTCTTCTCACTTTTTCATTTAATGTTTTAATTTTTTTCTTCCGATATTCACATTTTGATTTTAATTTTTGAATAATTTCAAGCGCTTTATCCTGAAACAAAAAAAAAACGCATTAACTTCTAGTTTTCTGCAACTTCGTTCAAGTTTTTGCCGAAAATTAATTTGAAATTACCAGTTACGCTGCCCACAGTACATACAGTAACATATTATAGAATAGAACACTTACATCTGCATAGCTAGAAGTGCTGCAGACAGGCTCCTCTTCCAGTGCTTTGTGAGAAAAAAAATGTTGTGCCTCACATTCATTAAATTGGGCTGGTAACTGTAAATAAATAACAACAATTTTTTATATTGAGTGAGTTTGTATTTAAAAGTCAAGATAGCATGGTAATTACCATAAGGAACATAATTATTATGAAATATTACACTTACATCTGCATTGTTAGAAGTGCTGCAAACAGGTTTCTCTTCCAACACCCTGCGAGGAACAGATCGTTGTTCCTCACACTCGTCAAATTGTGCTGGTAACTATACAAAGAATAACCATAAATGTTTAATAATATTTACATTGCGAATTTAATCACTAACTCACGCTCAAATTTGTTTAGCTTGCATTTTAACATAGACACAACATTTTATAACCTGATATATGTATGTATCATTTTCAAAAATTAATCATTATCCATCTCCTTTTGCTATGACTATATCAGGAGTAAAAATAGTGCAGGTATATGTGTCATAATCTGTGTGAGGAGGTGGATAATTAAAATCATATAACTTATATTAGGTTTTGATTCAGTCCGTACGAGAATTTTAAGGATGTTTTATAATTTTCAGAAAAAAAGTTATCTATTTATTCTGACTGATGTGTATTTAAACCTGAAACTTTATACCAGTATTTCAGCAATATAGAACTGCTGTTGCTGACATGCTTCTCGTCCCTCCTCTCTCTCCATCAACTGGTTTGGATTGGTTACTTGTCAGTAAGTAGGTAAACACAATAAACTTGTCTATTATCAAAACTTACCAATAATTCACTTGAAGGCAAAGCATCATCGCGCAGTCTTGTTATATTTAAAGTTCGGTTAAAACATTTATCTTCAAAATGCAGGGAACAAATAAAAATATGCTTGGTTGTAGTATTCAAATTTTCAATCCCAAGTATATACAGCCACTGTTCTTTTCTTTCTTTACATGTTGGCAATCTAAAATCATAAAAAGAAATCGAGTTAAATAATATTCACCTGTCGATATGTTTTATCGATAAATTGAAAATTCCGAACCGTAACTCTAACTCTCTGTTTACTAACAAATGATTTGCTTAAAAATCACATAATATCAACAGTAAAACAGTAAATAATTACAGAAAAGCAAGTGTATCTTTATAAACTTTCCCAAAAATAGCAAAATCTTTCAAAATAATAGAAAAAAACAAGATATTTTGAATGAATTCGGTTACTTACCTGTGCAACGTTTTATTGGGATGTTTTTGTTGCTTTTCATGCGGCAGCCTAACACACTGCACCTACCCATGATAAATGCAGTATTATGCAAGTTCTTACACTATAAACAAGCACAATTTTCGCCTATTATCACCAAATTTTCTTAAAAACACTGAAACAAGCAAGTCGCGATGACAACTGATGTACTTGTTGTTGGCTGTGACAAAACATGGCGGCCGGCCGCAGTTAGGTATTTTGTGACATTACCAAAGTTATGTTGCCATTTTTGGCAATGATAAAACTAATGTTGTCCTTTTTTACATATGATTACTCTCACAAGTTAAAAAGAGATGCCGATATATCAGTAACTATGCCGTCGAAATGCAATATATTCCTATAACTACAGTTCGTATAGAATGTTTATGCCATGTCCTCTTTTTTCCTTAGTCAGAGGTCTGTATGAATGAGAACCATAGATAATAAGAAAAATATGAGAACCGTTTCAGATTCACATTTCAATTTATAAATATCTCTGTTTAAATTATACATAATCCTAATATTATGTCAGCTGTTTACGCTGTGGTAATACAGAGATAAATAAATACGGTGTCTTTGATAGTACCTACATTTGCTATGTGGTTCGCGCTATGCTCTGAGACTCAGAGCACAGCGCGGACCACTCTATTAGTTCTAACAGCTCTATTCGTTCTTCGCTCTCGGCGATCCGAGTCTTGAGTTAGGGCGGGGGCACACGATGCGTTGCGGCGCCGCACCGCAAAGATTTCACCGTGTCAGTGGGCACACGAGCGGTGCGGCGCCGTAACGTTGTTATGTCGCAGTGGCGCCGTAGCAGCGTTGGACAGTCTGTTGACAGACAATCGAAACGAGCGAGCGTGTGTCCTTCCTTGTGACGCAAAACAACTGAGCGGTACCGCTCCGACGTCGCAACGCATTCACCCCTCCCCGCCTCGTCTCGGTGGTTGCAAGTCCGGTGCGGCGCCGCAGCGCATCGTGTGCATGCCACAGATATTTCTATGTAAGACGAACGCAGCGACACCGCTCCGGCGCGGCACCGCCGCCGCAACGCATCGTGTGCCCGGCTCTTACGGACCGCCGAGAGCGAAGAACGAATAGAGCTGTTAGAACGATTAGAGTGAACTATGCTACTATTTTGCATTTAGCCCGCATAAGGAAGGGTTTATTATAGAAATTAGCGCGCTCAATATAAGTTCCTCAGATATATATTGAGAACTAGCTTTTCGCCCACGTGGAATTCTGTTATATCGCGCTACCAAGCAACTGTTCAAAAATTGGAGATAGAAAGAACCCTATATAGTTCCCAGGGTTTTAAACTATCTCCATGCCAAATTTTTTCGAAAGCGGCTCTGTGGTTTAACCGTGAAAGCGTAACAGACCGACACAGACCTTTGTATTTATAATAGAATTTATTTCTTTCTTTCTATTTAATAGGTTGTTAAGAAAAAAACCGGCCAAGTACGAGTCGGACTCGCGCATGAAGGGTATTTTTATAGGTAGGTAATGAATGGTACGGAACCATTACCTATAAAAAGCCCCAAAAAAATCACATCTGTTGTATGGGAGTCTCCCTTAAATATTTATTTTAATTAATTTTTAGTATTTTTTGTTATAGCGGTAACAGAAATACATCATTTGTAAGGTTAATAATAAGTGTTTTAAAAAAACCTGCAAATATTGCATCGAATAAAATTGTCCTTACGTTTATCACGAATTGATATACACACTACTAGAAAGAGATAGCTAGGTCCTTCGAGGGTATACTCTTCGGAACGGATTTGAGCTTCGCGTCCGCATTCCAGTTTAGGTACAAGTTCCTTGCCGAGCAGGCACAAGACTAATTATTATAGCAGCTACAGAATCACGCCGAGAACCCCCGAGGCCCCGAGAACACCCGAGAAGCGTGATTGTGATCGCTTTCTTGCCATCTCGTTCTCGCGCTCGCCTGTTCTCCGATCGGTGTCGGTATTTTTGCTCGCTTCAAAGGGTTTCTCGGGTGAGAAAAGAGAAAGGTATTACATTCTTGTTCGGTCTCAGTGAGACCGTGGCATTGATTGTGTGTTGACTAGAAAAACTATATTGTTGTGCTGTATGTATCTACTGTCTGTGGTCGCCAAGCTATTACAAATTGGGTGGCTTTTTTAATTGTTTTTTTTTCTAATTTTAGTATTCACAAGTTTATAATATGCTAATGCACACTTAACCAAAGCCGCTGCACTGTCGTCCATTCCGGATAACGATCGAGAATGTGAATGAGAAGGTCGCATGAGTGTAGATGCCTTCTCTGTTCTCGCACAATTTCTGTGCCAAAGATGTGGTTAAGGTCATCAGGTCTACGACTAGAGAAAAGTCCCCTGGTCATGACGGGATCAGCATCGAGCATTTACAATATGCCGATCCTCACTTATCAAGAGTGTTGGCGCTGCTGTACAATTTATGTATTGGTCATTCATATCTGCCTCCCGACTTAATGAAGACGATAGTGGTTCCAATTGTTAAGAGCAAAACAGGTGACCTTTCAGACAAGAGGAACTACAGACCTATTTCTCTAGCGACCACAGTCGCTAAAGTGCTTGATGATCTGCTTAATACACAGCTAAACAAACGTCTTATGCTGCACGACAATCAGTTCGGTTTTCGGCCAAGACTTTCTACAGAAAGTGCAGTTCTGTGTCTTAAACAGACTGTCAGGTACTACACAAAAAGAAACACACCTATTTTTGCATGCTTCCTCGATCTTTCTAGGGCTTTCGACCTGGTTTCCTACGACATATAATGGAAAAAGCTTGAAACAAACTTACCTAAAGAGTTTATAAGAATCTTTAAGCATTGGTATAGAAGCTAGGTCAACAGTGTGCGGTGGGCAGGTATTTTATCGGACCCATATCAATTAGAGTGCGGAGTGAGACAAGGGGGGTTAACCTTGCTGTCCCTCTTTAATTTGTATATGAATGCCCTTATTGAGGCGCTTAGCTGCTAAGCGCCTGCAGTCATCATGTCGCTTGTCATATTGATAGATAGATAGATATACTCTTTATTGTACACCATAACAGAATTAAATAAGGACTTAAAAACTACAAAGGGTGTTACAATGGGCGGTCTTATCGCTAAAAGCGATCTTTTACAGACAACCTTTAGATGGATTTGACACAGCAGGAGAAAATAAATTCGCGGGTAGTCCATGGTGTACTATTTACTTATATACAATAAATAAGTAATAACCTACATACTCAATACACATATACATATACATACATAAAAATAACAAAGCTGAGATATATAAAAAATAAAATAAAAATAGTAACATATTAAAGAGAGAGATAGAGATCTTTTACCATGTTTTTGAAAGAAGGAAGGGTTTGTGCTTGTCTTACTGACACGGGAAGATTATTCCACAGTCGTACTGCTTGAGCTACGAACGACTTACCAAAGAAATTGGTGGAGTGACTCGGTACCTCTAGCCTCAAGTTTTCCGATGACCTCAGAAATTTGGCATGTGTGTCACGGAGGAACTTAAAACGTTCTTTAAGATAAAAGGGGGTCTTAGGATTGAACAGAATACTGTAAAGCAGAGACAATATGTGTAAGTTCCGGCGAAGACGTATAGGAAGCCACTTGAGTTTCGTACGAAATTCAGATACGTGATCATATTTGCGCAAACCAAATATAAATCTTATGCAAAAATTTTGAAGTCGCTCAAGTTTATCAAGTTGTGCCTCTGTGAGATCAAGATAACTGACATCAGCGTAGTCTAGGATGGGATGCAAAAGAGACTGTGCTAGCGCAATTTTAGTGGCAGTTGGCAGAAAGTTACGCAACCGTCTTAGGGAACTGGCAGAAGCAAATAATTTGCGACTCACCTCTTGTAATTGGGGACCCCACGAAAGATATTTGTCCAACCAGACCCCAAGGTTCTTAACTTTCTCGCTTAGTGGAATAGCTGTGCCGTAGAAAATAACCTGAGGAAGCTGAGACCAGTTTACCTTAGATGCTAACCTAGAGCTGCCGACTACAATGACCTGAGTCTTTAACGGGTTAACCTGCAAACCATGTGCCTCACTCCATTCGCAAACTGAAGCCAAGTCCTGGTTTATCATATTTATTGTAGCATCTAAATCAGTATGAGGCGCTTGTCTGTAAATTTGCAAGTCATCAGCATAAAGGTGGTAGGAGGATTGAAGTTTTTTGGAAATGGAATTTATGAAAATTGCGAAAAGTAAAGGAGATAACACGCCACCCTGAGGAACACCGGCTACAGTACTACACCAAGAAGAGCAGGACTCATCTATGCAAATACGTTGCCGGCGGCCATACAGGTAACTACGAAACCAGTCAATCGCTGTTGGAGATATGTTAATAGAGTGAAGTATGCTGAGCAGAATATCGAAATCGACGGTATTAAAAGCGTTACTAAAATCAAGCAAGCAGAGAACCGTCATATTTCCTTTATCCATGCCCATCCGTATGTCATCAGTTACATTAACTAACGCGGTAGTAGTACTGTGTCCAGGACGAAATCCGGATTGGAAAGGATTCAGCAGACTATTCTTGCAAAGAAAAGCACTTAGCTGATTGTGGACAAGGCGTTCAAGGACTTTAGAGAGAAAAGGTAGGATGGAAATAGGTCGATATTCTGAAAAAGAGGCAGGATTTGATTTTTTGGGTAAAGGAGTAATTTTGGCCTCTTTCCATACCGATGGAAAGACACCATTGGAAATAGAATAGTTAAGGATATAGGTCAGGATAGGAAGGATTTCATTGAGGACAGGAAGTATCATCTTCCGACTGACACAGTCGCTGCCAACCGCGTTAGATGTAATTGAAAGTAAGCTCTTCTTAACATCACAATCAGAAAATTGACTAAAATTAAATGCGGAGTGATCCGGAGTTGGAAGGTTAGAAAGATAATTTATAGTAGCTGCCTTCAATGTCCCATTGCAGTAGGACGAGGATGAGAAGTGTTGATTCAACAGATCAATGTCTAGGTCTTTAGGAATCGATTCTTGGCGTGATTTTCCAACTCCCATTGATTTAAGAAATTTCCAGACTTTAGCTGGATCACCGTTTTCAACAGAATCATGAATATGTCGGCGCATTGCATCCCTACACACCCTATTGCTGCGATTGCGTGCATTCACAAACATCTCTCGGTTTAATGGTGAGGGTCGGCTTCTGAATTTTGACTTACATACTACTTTCTTGTGCATGACAGCCCTCACTTCATCTGTCAACCATGGTGCTGGAAGATGCTTTAATTTGACTGCACGAATAGGAGCATGAGTGTCGTAAAGTTTTACAAGATTATCCGTAAGCAGGTTAACTTTGTCATCGACCGATTCAACAGCGACAAGAGAGGTCCAATCAATGTTGTTTGCATCCGCCTGGAGATTATCAACATTCATACCACTAAAACTGCGTAACAGAAGAGTTTTAGGCTTGGCCTTGGGAGGGCGAATCTTGTAGGAAAGGTATATTAAATCGTGATAGGAAAACATGTCAGCCGTGCATTGGCCATGCTTACTGACATGATGTGTAGAGGAGACAATTACAAGATCCAAAAGAGAGGGATTACAGTTTGGGAAGTGGTGTGTGGCACTAGAAGGAAGGACAGCCATGTTTGACGACTGAAGTATTGACTGAAATGCTAAAGATCGAGAATCATTTTTCAATAAGCAAGTATTGAAATCCCCCATAATTATTGTATGACTGTAAGAAGGAGTTAAATCTTCAAGGATCTTTTCAAAGGAGGAAAAGAAATTTACACATGAAGAAGGACTGTAATAAACACCAAGAAGAATTTTCACATGATTTAGGTTAATTTCCAAAAAGAGATGCTCACCCGCATTCTGTGGCGGAGGTTGTGTTGACATATCGACAATTGAAAAAGGAATCTGCGGACGAAGATATATGGCAACACCACCTCCTCCACCACGCGCGCGATCATTTCTAATTAACTGGAAACCTGGTAAGGAATAGGATGTTGAAGGGAGACATGGTTTGAGCCAAGACTCTGAAACAAGGATTGCATGGATGTTCTTACAGTCAAGGTTAGCTAACATGTCAGAGTAATGGGCCGGGATACTTTGAGCATTTATATGGACTACATTAAAATTTTTAGGTACATCAGAAAACTGAGATTCAAGCGTGTCGGCAAGGGATGGAAAACTAACAAAGCTGTCATTACTGAGAGCTGACATAAAAGTATCAGAATCGCTGTCATCATGTGATGACATTGACAAAATATATATGAATATGTATATAACTAATTAATAATTAAAATGTGTTTACTATATAATACACTTCTGGACACATCTATTGGCCCACCTTGTATTTTCAGTTTCGTTTGGTCCTAGCTAAAATTTTATATTAGGTCGAGCAAAAAGTTTTTATGCAGTTTTGAACCTGGCACATTCACAATTTCATTCAATAGTCTTTTTTTGAATTTCGAACACAGAATTTAAAGAAACAAAAGACAATTTGGAGCCTGTTTGTTGATATCAAACAATCGAATACTAAGAAAACTTGGTTTTATTGGTTTACTTGGATTTAATTCTTGAAAAAGTGATTGATATCTTTGCTTTTGCAACAAACATTACTTATTCTTAACATTAAGGTGAGGTTCTATCAATAATCTATGGATACTTCACCTGAAGTCGCCGCCCAAGCTGTGGCACTTATTCAGGCCGGACACAGCCAAAGAAACGTGAGTGCTCAACTTAATTTAAGTCGATCTGCGGTCCGAAATGTTTATCGGAGGTACCTAGAGACTGGCGGCTTTATTCGTCGCCAAGGAAGGCCACGATCTCGGGTCACAACTGAAAGGCAGGATCGATTCATCGTGACGACCAGCTTGAGAAATCGTCACCTTACCTCCATTGAGATACAAAACCAACTTCGCGACTTCCACGGAGTATCTGTGAGCGCTCGAACTGTTCGGAGAAGGTTAAAAGAACGCGATATGGTACCACACAAGCCAGCTAATGGGCCCAAACTAAAGCGAGCCCACCGAACAGCGCGCCTTCATTTCGCACGCAGTCATTTAAATTGGACACAGCAAGATTGGTGCCGTGTACTCTTTTCTGATGAGTCTAAAATTGTATTACATGGCAATGATGGAAGGAAGAAGGTCTACCGGCGTAAGGGAGAGCGTTTCGCACAATGCTGCTTTGAAGAGAGGGTTGCTTATGGCGGTGGCTCATGGACTGTCTGGGGCGGTATATCCGCGAGCGGCAAAACTCAACTTGAGGTTGTTACAGGACCACGGCTGCCAACATTAAATGCTGAAAGATACATTCGTGAGTGCTTAGAACCTCACGTGATACCATACGCGGACTATGTGGGCCCAAATTTCCTTTTTATGCATGATAATGCAAGAGCCCATGCGGCCGGCATCGTCAGGGAATATCTTCGGGATGTGAACATCACAGTTATGGACTGGCCAGCCAGAAGCCCAGACATGAACCCCATTGAGCACATGTGGGACGAGCTAAAAAGGCGTGTTAGGGCTCGTCAGCCAGTTGCCCAGACGATGCAGGAGTTGAAAACTGCCATAGAAGAGGAATGGGAGATGATCCCTCAAAATTTCATAGAGCGGTTGATAAACTCTATGCCTAATCGTATGAGAGCTGTGGTAGATGCCCATGGAGGCAACACGCGTTATTAAATTAAACCTTTATTTGATAAAACATGTTTTTTATTCAAAAATTAATTGCCTTTAACAAGGCGCATATCCGACTTGTTAGGCGTAGGTCCATGTTGTATGGTATTCTGAATTCAAATTTAAAACTATACGATCGAAAAAGATGGTAAAATGTATCAGGTTTAAAACTGCATCAACAGTTTTTGTTCAATCTAGCAATCATATTTCGGTAGGGGCCATCGAAACCTAAACTCTAAGGTGGGCCAATAGATGTGTCCAGAAGTGTATATAAAAATAGCTATTATTCAAATCCACCCGCCAGTTGAGTGTTACAATGCATAACGGGCTTTAAACAACTAAAACAAAATGTTTATTCACTGTCCGAGCAAACCGAAAAAGTTATATCAAAATAAATAACTAAAAAGTAAACTGCAAACTAAATCCGAAAACAAAAGAAAATAACAAAAAACATCAAGGTGCTGGAACGCTGTTCACTAGTTTCTGAACGAGTACATAAATGACAAGACATGTCACATGTCAATGTGACATTATTGACAGACAGAAGTGATTGTAAAATAAATAATACCGACGTACTTGGCAAAAGTGAATAGATGAAGGTTAAAGAAGTCAAAAGATACAATATAGAGATGAGAGGGTAATGCTAGCTACACAATAAAATAACTAAGGTACTGCCCGGACGGTGGTACTACTCCAAAAATGAACACAATCACCTCCTCTTTGCAGCAACACGACGGGCCTTCTTCTTCGTTTCTTGCGACGGGGATGATGACGACAATGGTACCGATGCTAAGGGAGACATAACCGTTTCACCAACCCGCTCAATGTTTTTGAGGTCATCAAGCGAACCAATTCGATGCCGGGAACCGTCGGAGCCAAGAACATAAACAAGGCCTTGTTTTGTCCAACAATTGTTTATGCCGAACTTCTCACGTCCAGACATGAATAACTGATGCCGGGATCTTGTCAGAAATTCAGATACCGTAATGCCAGAGCCCTTCAACTTCGTCTTAGCGAACCAGACACTATCCCTAACATTGATGTCCCGGAGCTTGCAGAGAATGGGCCTCGGCTTGCTGCCACTGGCTTGTCTCCCCATGCGATGGCATCGATTTATATCCGCAACAGTGAATTCATCGTACTTTAGTTGACCCCGCACAACTTCAGCAACCACTTGGGCTGTATCTTCTTTGGCCTGCGCGGAGATGCCATGAAACAATAACATTTTCCGCCGTCCACGCATCTCCAGATTGTCGAGTCCTTTTGCCAGCATATCCACCTGCTGCTGGAGGCAGCCAAGTGCTTCCAATATAAACTTTTTAAAAGTACTGAAGTCCTCTGACAAACTGTCAGTGCTGCTTGAGGTGCCTGAAGGATTTTTGTGAAGTTCTGCCTCGAAGTTTGACATCCTATTTTCAAATAAGGTCATCATTTCAGTGAGTGATACCTTCAGTGCATCCATGTGTAGTTTTGTGCTGTCGTTTTAGTTTTGGAGTAAGGTTTTTGGAGATAACACTTTACTGGTGGGTACACTAAATTACCAATTACCTATTGATGGTGTCTGTGTCAATCATTTAAGTTACGTGGACAATATGGTGCTGCTCAGCGCATCAGTCGGTGGTATTCGGATGTTATTAGCCATTTGTGAAAGTTATGCGGCAACACATGGCTTATTGTATAACTAGTACTCACGCGGGGCTTCGCTCCCGTGGATTCTATCACGGTAAAAACACAACTCTCCTTTTTGCAGTCGCGTAAAAAGTAGCCTATAACCTTCCTCAAGCTTCAAGCTACTTCCATACCAAATTTCATCCAAATCCACCCTGTACTTTTGAAGATTAGCGCGTTCAAGCAAACAAACAAACTTTTCCGCTTTATAATATTAGTGTAGATGACAAGAAAAGTCAGTACATTGTTTTTGAGGCGGTTACCAAGTATAATCAAGATGTGCCTTCTATACGGCTTAACAGTGTGCCTCTGAAGCGAGTAATTCAATTTAAATACCTCGGTCACTTGATCACCACTGACCTCAAAGACAATGCTGATATAGAGAGGGAACGGAGGGCCCTGTCCGTGCGTGCGAATATGATAGCCCGCAGGTTTGCACGTTGTACTGCAGAAGTAAAGGTGACGCTCTTTAGAGCATTCTGTACCACCTTCTACACGTGCAGCTTGTGGGAAAGGTATTCGCAGGCATCGTATGGGGCCCTCCGTGTCCAATTCAATAATGCCTTCAGAAAACTGTTGAGGTTGCCATAGCGTTGCAGTGCGTCAGGGATGTTTGCAGCGGCACGTGTTGATTGTTTTCACACAATAATGCGCAAACGTGCAGCATCGTTGGTGGCTCGTGTCATGGCTAGTCCCAACAGGGTTCTGAAGATGGTCGCGGATAGAATGGACTGTCCATATATGGTCCACTGCTGTCAATTGCATATGTCTCCGTATCGTGTTGTGTACTAACCCTAGTTTTTTAAAGTAATTGTTTACTAACCATAATTACATATATTATGAGCTATGTGGCTCGAAATAGCATGTTTGCATTTGAATAAAAAAATTATGTGCGGGAGACTGGAAAGTAACTTATTGTGTATGTAGCGTAAAAACGAAAAGGGGTTGTTGACCAATCCAACTAGCCTGCTTAGTCTCTAGTGCTGCTGGGCAAAAGCCTCGCTCTCTCTTTTCCACATAATTCTGTCGTTTGCTAGAGTAGACCAGTCCTTTTGGGTTGTTGTACTCATAATTTTATTAACATCAACTCTTACTATGGGAGCAATCATAAAATCGCAAAAAGAAATGAGTTGTTTCATTTATTTCTAGATCAAATAAAAAGTCATCTTGTGTATCATTTTCATTATATTTCTTTAGTGAAATATAATAAAAATGATACACAAGATGACTTTTTTATAGATTTCTGAGTAAGTCTATGTTAAGGTTTTTTACCACTGTGGAATTTTTAATATTATGTATTTTCATCTAAATATATTCTACAGGGCTATAAGAACCGTAATATGTATAAAACCTCAAAAAAGAAACAAAAACACTTTCTAAATTAAAATCATTTATTAACTTTTCTATTATACATGACTTATATCCAAGGAACTTGTACCTAAACTGGAATGCGGACGCGAAGCTCAAATCCGTTCCGAAGAGTATACCCTCGAAGGACCCAGCTATCTCTTTCTAGTAGTGTGGATATCAATTCGCGATAAACGTAAGGACAATTTTATTTTATGCAATATTTGCAGGTTTTTTAAGACACTTATTATTATCCTTACAAATGATGTATTTCTGTTACCGCTATAACAAAAATACAAAAAATTAATTAAAATAAATATTTAAGGGAGACTCCCATACAACAGTTGTGATTTTTTTGGCGCTTATTATAGGTAATGGTTCCGTACCACTCATTACCTACCTATAAAAATACCCTTCATGCGCGAGTCCAACTCGTATTTGGCCGGTTTTTTTCTTAACAACGTATTAAATAGAAATAAATAAATAAATTCAATTATGAATACAAAGGTCTGTATCGGTCTATTACGCTTTCACGGTTAAATCACAGAGCTGCTTTCGAAAAAATTTGGCATGGAGATAGTTTAAAACCCTGGGAACTATATAGGGTTCTTTTTATCACAGATTTTTGAACAGTTGCTCGGTAGCACGATATAACAGAATTCCACGCGGGCGAAAAGCTAGTTCTGAATATATATCTGAGGAACTTATATTGAGCGCGCTAATTTTATAATAAACGCTTCGTTATGCAGACTAAATGCAAAATTGGTTTTCTTAAGCAGACTTTATTGCGTTGAATTATAAACTTTTAAAGTGGTTAAGACCCATGATACAAATACAATTATTGCAGATTGAATTAATAACAGAATCACCAGCTGGCAATTCTTCGAAGGCTTGGCCTTGATAGGCAGTGGTATAGACGTCCAAACAAACGTGCATTAATTGGTAATCTACGTTTATTCGACACTTGTACGGTCAGAACCAGTAGACTAAAAATAAAATGATGCAGTGTTTATATATAATTAAAACTACTAAAACCCTTCACGAAAAACGATGATTATAAATAGAAAGAATAACAGAAGAGATATAATTTATTTGTGTATATATTTATTTAGGTTAACCTACAATTGTTTACACTATACATTTGTATAAAACAGTCATATTATATTTATAAGTGTAAAAATTAATTACAGGCTAACACCACATGTGCTATTTAAGATTAGAAATCAATATTATTAACATACATAATTCTAAACATATAGGAGGCAGATCGAATGCCAATTATAAGGTTATTATTATTAGGTTGGTCCTATATTTTCTAGTTCCTCATATGTTGCAGCTGCACGTTTGTTACAAGATTGGCTTGACACACAACCCTAAAAAATGTATTACACTATTATTAGTTAAAAGTATGGAAATAATCTTTAAATTATGAATTATTATTAATATTTGTCGACATTAACTAACTGCAGTGGATAAAAGTTAAGTAATTAAGTTATAAGTAATTATTAATATAATAAACTACACATGTAAGCAAGTTTGCGTAGCTGAGTTTTTGGCCAAAATGATATAAAATATTTTTGCCATCAATTTGCTAAGCAAAAGTAAATAAATCAACTAAAATGTCGACTTTTATGCTTATTAATTTGACTCCTTTCATCACATTCACTTACCAGATCTTTGAATGTGCCCAGTACAGGTTGTATATTCTTTTCTTTAGTGGGTTTCAATATTATAGTACTTAAAACATTAATTTGTTTCGCTTTAACAGGAATCTAAAATAATAATAGATTGATGAGAACAAAATTTTAGTAGGTATTAATGGTTAAGATAGATTCAAAATGAAAATTCATCTTGTTATGCTCATATTCTATTTCGGAACGGTGATCTTCATGTCATTTGTAAAGATTGATAACTTACTTTAGGGAAAATGGATGCAATTGCATCATTTGATCTTGTTTCGAAATGCAATATTTCTTCGGGCTTGAAATGGCGGCTACAAATTTTGGAACCGTTTCTGACCTTTTTCAGTGTAGAACACTGAGCCACCGGTCTCGAAGATCATCATTTTTAGGAAAGCTTAAAATAACAAAAAATAATTAATAATGAGAAGAAAGAAAAATAATAAATAAGAAGAATAAAAAGAAGAACATCCACTTTTACATTGAAAATATAGTCACCCTAAATGCAATTTGTAAACAAAGTCACAAAACTTACTTAAAAAAGGAAATTCCAGACCCGGGGTACCCTTCACTCTTGCAATTAACCACAAAACACGTTCTTACCATGGTTACAGTATCTTGCACTTTAATATTACGAAAACTCACAAAATTAAATATAATGCAAATTTACAAACATACAGATGTCAAGTAAACGTCAGACGGCAACGTAGTAATTGCCATTAGTATTAATCTGTGATTGCCATGTTTAGTATAATATATCACTACTAATTGTTACAAATTCCATTTTTTTTTTGTTTTAAACATCTTGTGTTTGCATGGTAAAATAACTATAATTTTCATTAATATGCATACAGTAATAATGGTAATTCATTTTAAAGATAGAATTCCAAAGAAGTTTAAAACTAGGTGTTATTACTACAACAGACAGGTCGAAAAAATTACCATTGGAATAAATATTTTTAATCTGACACACAGAAGAAAGGGACACAGTCCACACACGCACTGTCTCGCTCGGAACGAAAAGTTCCTTCAGTTTTATGCGTGCAAGTTTATACTCTATTGTTTAACAGCTAAGAAAGACTTTCTGTATTCTTTGAATCATTCGTAAGCAATCCAGTTAGTAGGTATAAGATCCTTGCTTATATCATTGCTCTGTGTAGTTTCTGTCTTTTACCTCGTAAATCACAGAGTATATTTTCTATATGAGTCTTTAAGTGAGCACGTTTACGCATGTTAAAAAATGAAAGTGCTATTTTTTTAATAAGTGTCTTTAATCTTGGATTGCTTCTGCAGTATTTTTTCATTCGTTGATTTAATTTCACCTGCACGCCCCTATCAATCTCACATCACTGTTGACCTAAAACAAGAAAAGTGTGAAATCAGAACAAAATTTTATTTTATTAATTCGTTAGGTTGTATTATTCAAATAGTTATTATAATAGTTGTGCCCCGTGATTTCACCCACATTCCTCCACTCCTAAGGATCGTAGCATGATGTAATATAGCTTTCCTAAAGTGGGTTAAGAAAATGCAAAAAGGTATATACTTAATATTAATTTCAGCCAAAGGGAAACTTACAAGTAACTTGTTAAGATTGAACTTGACTTATATTTTCAAGAATTCTTCGACCTTGGTTTATACTGGTTTGGTCTTCAACATTGCAACAAGCACGTTTCACTCCCGTTTCCTTAAGAGAAGAATAACTTTCATAAGTGCCAGGACTAGTACTTGGTACAGCCAGAGAACCTATTTGTACCATAGACTCTTCATGTAATGAACTAGCTCTCTGAAAATTATTATATATTTTACAAAATATTACCTTTTATCATATATTTGAACAATTTGAAAAAAAAAATCTAAAAACATAATCACATGTAATATACATAGATAATCAAATTTTTACCTTGCTAGATGATACTACTTCTTTATTTATTACTAGCTTCTGCGCGCGACTTCGTCCGCGTAGAAGTCGAAAATATTCCACGGGATCCCGTTGCCGACTTGCTTGACAAAGATTATAATAGCTCGGCTAATATGCATGATATAAAGATAATTTATAGCCTATAGCACTCAGGGATAATGCAGCTACATGTATGTGAAAGAATTTTCAAAATCGGTTTGGTAGTTTCAGAGATTACCCCCTACATACAAACTTACAAATACCTCTTTATAATATAGTATAGATTATAGTAGGAACTGCTGTTTGTTGTAAGCGCCTAGCGCCTTGTTGAATCATAATCTGATTCTTGAAAATGCAAATTGGAAATCCTTGTACTTTCATAAAACTTCATTTTTAGTGGTACAATGGATAACCACAATTTCCTCTGAGCACTATTTTTAGGAAATCTAAAAAAAATATTATAATTATTGTACATTAATGTTATAAATAATGAGAAACAAAAACTAAATACCAAAGAAAAAAGTCTGCGAGTATAATAATGGCTGTAAAATTATATATGGTCCTACAGAAAGTCCCAGATATATCCTCACTATGGTCACACTACTTCAGTATGAAGGTGAACGCAGACCTAGCCGCACCGCAGTCTCTACAGTCCCCGCAGTCATCGCTTTTTGTTAATGGCCTCGCACATCTATCCGCGCCGCAGTCGCTGCAGTCGTTCCCGTCCCCACACGCATCGCATTTGCAGTTTTGCCAGATTTTTCAAAGCATTATCTGTACCGAAGATTTAAAAAATCTGTAAAAAATCTGTATTTGGTATTGGTATTTTGCTCTTTTGTGTAATTTTATCTGTAGGTGCTATAATAGGGAATAAGCAAGTAATTATTTATATAAGTAATTTTATTATAAACCGTTGACAGAGATTCTCTGTCTACATTATAACTCTGGCAACACTGCGCGCCGTGGATGCGAATGACGTCATCCGCGCTGCGCTAGCCGCAGCGTCCGCTGCGTGTGGGTGACGTCATCAGCTGCGGCTAGGGGAGTTCGGTCGTTTCAGGGACTGCGGCGACTGCGACGCGGATAGGTGTGCGAGGTTGCATAGAACTTCATATAAAGAATTCGAATGCAAAGACTGCGGCGCGTGCGGTGCGGCTAGGTCTGCGTTCACCATGACTTCTAATAAACAAAAATAAATGTTGCATTCAGTCCATGAAATTCAATGTGATATTTAAGTTATCATTAATTAATATGTTAAAATCATTGGTCAAGCGTTTTATGAAGTAATTAACTGAAAAAACAAAGAAATATGTTTACAATTATTTAGTTACAAAAATCACGATTAAACACTTACGCGTGAAATCTTATATCACCTCCTGGATACCAAGTACTACCACAACCACCATCTATGTAGTCTGTGAGCTGTGACAACCACACACTACACAAGTTTGCACCATTACTTTTTTTTTTCTTGTTTTTGGCATGGCGCGGTTTGCGCATTCGCCACGACAGTGTTACAAAGTTTGGGAAACGTTATTAGGAATTAAAAAGGATCGGAATTTAGGCAGGTAGAAAAACCGTTTAGATAAATATTTTATATATTTCAATAAAATATATTATAATTTGATATTATGAAATTGTATAAAATTATAGATAAACATCATACGTTCGGTAAAATAAAAGACTGGATATGGAGGTAGGGAGAGGGATGCGAAGTGAAATAAGGGAGTTTATAAAAGAGGAGTTATCACGAAGAGAACAAGCAAAAAATAAATGATTCAGATCACCCACATCATTGCCACAGTCACAGCTATCATTATCAACGATTCCTAGTCGGGCAAGATGAAAAGGGATACAGACATGGCCTAATCTCATACGAATTAAACTAGATGTTAGAAGTTTACCAAATTTTAAATCACTAAACCAAAGTTTTGCAGAGACTGTAGGTTGGATTTTTTTATAATGAGTTCCTTTGGTCAAACTGCTTATCTGCCAACATTTTTCCCAAGAAGTAGTCAAATCATGTTTAGGGATACAAATGAGGTCATGAATAAAATTTTTATAGGGGAACATGTCACCATTATTGACAGCATCATTTGCCAAGCTATCAGCCTTTTCGTTACCGTAGATATTTTGATGGCCAGGTATCCACGCAAAAACTACATCAAGATTTTTTATAGCGCACTGTAGTAAGAGTCTCCTACACTCCATTATTACAGGATAGTTGTTAGGTGTTTTAAAAGGAATTCTGTTAAGAGCTTGTAAAGAGCTTTTAGAATCACATAATATCAGTGTTTTATTAAGTTTTCCAAGCAAAATGTATTCAAAGCATTTGAGCAGTCCGAAACATTCTCCAGTGAAAACAGAGGATTCAGGGGGAAGTTTAAGTTCCTGGGTGATTTTGTATTGATGGTGGTAGGGGAAAGTGGGGTAGATTCATACAAGGGGCACCGTCATACACCAAACATATCTGATGTTAGGCGCACATCAACAAAATGACTTATGCGTGTATGCGTAGCTTACTTTTGTGTATGGATGCTCACGGAGTTTGAAAGCAGTCGGTGTGAAACGCGCGTCGGTGTGACACAGAACGTGATTCGGCCAGGCATAAGTATTTTTCTAAGCTCACTTTAACGTCTTTTTTCTTAATAAAAGCTGCCCTCTAGATTATTCAGTTCTATTTTATTTAAAAGATAATAGGGTCAAGTTTGTGAATTAATCTGTGAATAATTTTATATACGCTTGCTTTTTTTATAGAAATATTTTGATTTAATTTTCTTGTGATGGGGTAGATTCATACAGGAGTGTACGGGGCACATTCATACTGTATGAATGTGCCCCATTTTTTGTTTGTTTATAAAATTATACCATTATTTTGTTTTGCAGAACGATTATGTTCAGAAATTACAAGAAAAAGGGAACTAGGAGTGGAGTGGTGGACGAAGAGGCAATTTTTAAAGCTATCGATAAAGTTTTGGGAAACAAACTCTCATTTCGGAAATCAGCAGCCAAATATGGAGTATTAATAAATAAGAATTAAGCAATAGGATGTAGATATTTAAAAAGTGATGTGACTGATCAGAAAGACTGTTTTTTTTTATAACTCGTGGGCCCACTTCTTGATCTCGATCTCGCCTGATGGTAAGCGATAGATGAGGTCTAAGATGGGACGAGCGAGCCCAGAAGATGCCTATTTACTCGTGTTTTAAAGGCTGAAAGGTCATAAGTGGCAGGGAACACATAAGCCGGCAGAGAATTCCACAGCTTGGCTGTGCGCACAATAAATGTGGAGGAGAAGCGCTTTGTACGACAAGACGGTATATCAACCAAGTGTGGGTAGTACCCAGCCATGCGTCTGGTAGTCCGGTAGTGAAAGGGATATGGAGGAATCAGGTCATGGAGCTCCTGCGCACACTCCCCGAAGTACAATCTGTAGAAAACCGACAGGCAAGCAACGGTTCGCCGATGAGCCAGGCTATGAAGCTTGTCCACCAGCACCTTGTCACCTATAAGCCTTTTAGCTCTGCGCTCGATCGAGTCCAATGTAGCAAGTTGGTACTTTGCAGAGCCATCCCACGAGTGGCTGCAATACTCCACGCACGAACGGACCTGTGCTTTATACAGAATTAGAAGCTGTCCAGGCGTGAAGTACTGCCTCACCTTGTGTAGGATTCCCAGTTTTTTTGTTGCAGTCTGAGCTCTGGACTCGATGGTTGAGCCGAAGTTGAGGTCTGACGTCAACTCCATGCCCAAAAGCTCCAGGCTATTGGTAACTGGCACAGATATACTTCGAAAAGTAGGGTTTAACTCAAAAGGGCTCCTTTTAGCGCTGAAAAGACAAGCCTGTGTTTTGACCAGATTGTCGTCACCCCATTGGGAAACGAAATTTAAGGTCAAATTCATGCGCTCTACCATGGCCTTTCTGAGTGGCAATTTCGTCGCTGTCAGCGCTAGAACTGGATAAGTATCTCTCTGTGTGCTGTGTGTGTTAGGTTAAGTTAGTTGCCTCGGTGCCATAAAAATAAAAACTAACTATATTTGTCTTTTTTATAATATGATTATGTAAGTATTATTTGATAATAGAGACTAATATTGCTTTTGTTTTCATGAACGTTGTGTTTTGATACTTTGATTTTGATAAATAAATAAACATTTCACGCAAAACTTGTGTATTTTGTCACATGTATGAATCTGCCCCATAGGCTGTATGTAAGTGCCCCGCATGTGGGGTACATTCATACATTTTTAATTTTTTCTTTCAAGTGTTACAAAAAGTCGTACAAATGTATTTACACAAATTTCATGTTTTTTGTATAAAGTCAGATAGTAAGACTATTGATTTGTGATGAATCAATAAAGATATCGATACCCGAGAGCATTCTATAAGATGAAATATAAAAACTGTATGAAGCTGCCCCACCTTCCCCTATACACCAACTCCTACAGAACCATCGTTACTGTATTTCGAAGCATCACAATATATAGTGTGCCAGTCGGACCAATCATTGTCGAGAATGAGGTTTAAATTCGTATTGGCGTTAGTGTCACCTTTTACAATATTAAAATCAAAATGTATTTGTGGAGAAAGTATAATAGCTTCAAAATCAATGGAGTACATGGGTAGATACTGCGATCTATGTGTAGGAGCTTGAAGAAATTTAAATTTTTGAAAACTTACAACAAGGCAAGGAGGATTTTTATGTTTCCAATATGACGATGAATGAACTTTTTCAGTTAGGGCGATTAATTTTTGGTAGATGGGATGATCAATGAATTGTAAAGCGCGGAAAAGGAATTTATCACATAAATATTGACGTCTTAATCTAAGCGGCGCTTCACCACATTCTAACTGTAATGGGCTTGATTTCATGGCTCCAGAAACGATTCTGAGAGCTTTACTTTGTATGCCGTCAAGTTTACTTAACCCTAAAATGCTACAAGGCTCTAGAAAATAAGTACCATAATCTAAAATACTTCTGACGAGGGCATTGTATAAAAGTTTTAAAGAAAAAGGGTGAGCACCCCACCACACACCGGTTAAACATCGCATAATATTAAGACGTTGTTCACATTTAGCTACAATGGAGTAGCAGTGAGCAAGGCCTGTTAATTTGGAATCTAGTGTTATTCCTAAGAAATTAAATTCATGACTTACTGGTATTATTTGACTGTAGTAATAAACTGTTACAGGAGGCTGTAAGCGCATTCTTGAAAATAAGACAATTCGACTTTTAGCTATTGACAATGTTAAGGCATTATCATCTAACCACGTTTTTAGAAGATTTAGAGATTCTGTAAGAATAGTACTCATGTCATTTATCGATTGTCCAAGTACATACAATACCAAATCGTCAGCATATTGTAAAACATTGACTTTGTTACTAACAGAAATGTCTAAATCATATGTATATATGTTATATAGAAGGGGGCTTAGCACAGATCCTTGTGGCAGACCTCTCCAAACCAACCTTGACTTTACATCTTCCCCGATATTAATTTTAAGATGTCTCTCTGATAAAAGATTCATAATGAAGTTAGTCAAAATAAAAGGAATTCCCAAGTTTATAAGTTTCTTTTTAAGGATAGTGTGATCAACACTATCATACGCTGCCTTAATATCTAAGAATGCTCCAAGAATCGATTGATTACAAGAGAAAGCTTATCTAATGTCAGTAGTAAATAAAGCCAAACTATCCATAGCACTATGACCTTTTCTAAATCCGTATTGAGTTTTTGCCAGTAGACCTTTACTTTCTACAAACCATTCCAAACGGTTTTTAACAAGGTGTTCAGTGATTTTACAAAGAACAGATGATAAAGCTATTGGTCGGTATGAATTAGCTTCTTACGGTGATTTATTTGGTTTTAAAATGGGAATTATTTCTTGTGTCTTCCAATTAATTGGTACGGATCCTGATATCATAACCGAATTAATAATGTTTAAGAAATACGACAAGCTGGAATCACTTAGGTGAACAAAAAATGAATAGGGAATTCCATCATTGCCAGGTGTAGAGTCCTTGACGTAACTTAGAACACCTTTGAGTTCAGAAAGAGTAAAAGGAGAGTTAAGGCCAGAAAAATCTGCTGGAGAAGGAGGGATATCTAAGCAAATTTTTTCTGGGGGAACATATGGGGGAGCTAATATATCTAAAAACTCATCAGCAATATTTTCATTTAAATAGAAAGATTTAGGTTCTTTATAAGCTGAACGGAATCTACGAATATTTTTCCAGACAATAGACGGAGCCACATCAGGCGATATGGAGGAACAAAAAGATTTCCACCCTTCCCATTTTTTTTGTTTAAAAAGTTTACGAGTTGATTTAATTTTATCACATAAAAAATCAAATTTTTCGGTACTAGAATTTTGTTTGTATGTTAATTCTGCTTGTTTTCTTTCTTTAACCGCTACTGTACAGTCGTTATCCCACCATGGTGGTGATGGAACGTAATACATAGAGTTGCATTTTTTGACAGGGAATATTTTGTCAGAAACTTGGACTAAAACTGAAGCTAACGAGTCAGCACAGAGGTCATGGTTACTATTATTAATTTCAGGGAGAGAAGAAATGGTTTTTTCAACTTCTTCTTTAAATAAACTCCAATCAACATTGTCCAATTTATACTTCATTCTAGGAGGCCGTTTTGTAGGAGTTTTACCTACAGCAGAAGAAAAAGAAATAATTAAAGGAAAGTGGTCACTCCCATAAGTTGATGAAAGGGTGTTCCAGCTTAAAGATGACCCCAAGTTGGGGGAACAAATAGTTAGATCAGGTGCACTGATTGCTTCGTGGGGCTGCGTGCGTCGAGTTGCTTTGCCTGTGTTTAAAACACAAAAATTGTGAAAGTCAAAGATGTCTAACAGTTTGACACCATAACAATTGGAATTGGAGCTGCCCCAAGCCTGATGTTGTGGATTAAAATCTCCCATGATTATCATGGGTTTTGGCAAATGAGTAAAAATAACATTCAGTTCTTCATATAACAAAGTACTTGGATGGGGAATGTAAACTGACACAAAACAAATGTTATTCAATGAAATTGCAATTATAGAAATATCTACATTATGATTGGGAATAGGTATATGACAAAAATTTACAGAATTACTAACTAATAGTGCAACGCCTCCGCCGACACCACCAGTTCTGTCCTCCCTGACACTTAAATAGCCAGGGACACGCAATATTTGACCTGGTTTAAGCCAAGTCTCTTGTAAAGAAATAATAAAAGGTTTGTACTTATTTGTACTAAGTTCAGTAGATCACTTTTATTACTGTTAATGCTGCGACAATTCCACTGGAGAATCATGGACATTTGGTCCATAATTAGAATTAATGTTATTACTTGAATTATTCATATTTACAGGGGCAGCGTTGGACGGTGGAGGTAACAAAGGACATGAGAGATTCAGTGATTGAATAAGTGCAATAATAAGTTCCCTAGTTGAAAATTTATCAAGCAAACTATTGTCATATCCAGTACCAACAGTGGGTAATGGGATATTATAATCCTGAGTGAGAAGAGCATGTGCTATTTGATCAAATCCCCTAGGAGACTTAGGAGGAGACCTAGGTTTTAAAAATACTGTTTTCTTATATAACTGTGGTTGAGATGAATTAGCAGATTTTTTATTACAATTGTTGGCATTTATATTAAGTTGTTTAGTTTCAGTAGAAGATAAAACATCAGCATAAGGCATACTAACAGGAGCGTGAAGTTTAAGGGCCTCTGAATATGAAATACAATTTTTGGCCATTGACTCTTTGATCATTTTTTGACGTGCAAATTCAGGGCACCTACGATTTGTTGCATAATGTGAACCAGTACATAAGCAGCACACTACCTCATCCTCATCAACATTACATACATCACCTGAGTGGTTGTTGCCACATTTAAAACACCTTGGAGTGGACCTACACTGATTCTTAATGTGACCATAACGACAACATTGAAAACAAGATAGTGAGATTTTGTTCCGTCCAATACGTTTTAAGCTACCATTCACAATGTTAGCGAAGGAATTCTTTTTAAGAAAATGGCCAAATGAAACTGGGTGTAATGTAGCATTTTCACTAGATATTTTCTGAACATGAATAGTGTATGATGAAGCATCTGAGTTCTGATATAGTGTTCTACCAACTGGAGGAGTAAGTGTAGGAGATGGTGTAATAGAAGCAGTCTTAGTCTGTGGCATTGATGTGGTAGTTGGTGAAACATATTGGAAATTTGTCTTGTTTAGAGTGATATTTGACACTGTAGCTTTTTGACACAGGCAATGTATTTCTGTATCAAATTCAACCGATTTGTGACATCTACTCTTTTTACACTGCTTACAAAGTTTGCGTGCTGTTATTCTTTTGCGCATATGAGATTTTACTGATCTATATCCCGAACATCGGTATCTAATATGGACGCTTCCGTCTCCATTCCAGAGCCGTCGATTGTAATCACACTAGACACCTGGGGGCCGGAGCCCCTAGGCTCTTCGGGGTCAAACATAGAACAAGCAGATATGGATTTTTTTGACTTACCAGATTACAGCAAAAGTTAAAATAAATTACATAAATATATAGACAAATATAGTATTGTGAATTAATATCAATTAATATGATCCTTCTACACCACTTTAAACAAGATATAGCAATTTTTTTAAAAGACGCCAAAAAATGTCGACTGAAATGTTGAACGTTTCCCGCGCTTTTCAGCACTATTACTTCAATTATAACATTGATTACAGACAGTGTTGCCGTTTAGAAATAAAAAAAGTCCCCAGACGTCGATGCAAAAGTCGCTAAATTTTGGAAAAATAAAACATATTAAAAAATCCGCTAGAAGTCGCTAAATGTTTCAAAATGTTCCATGGTAACAAAAAATGGTCTAAATAAAAGCAAATTTCTATAATCAATCATTTAATCATAATAATGAAATCCCTATAGATTTAAACAAGCAAAAATTTCGTTATCTATTAAGTCATTTTCGACTTCGACAACTTCTAATGGCTATTGGCTAGTCTTGTGAATGCTCGGTCATTTTTGAGATTGCTCCGTACTAGTTCATTTCGGACAGTGAACTATTTAATTTTATTACTTCTAATAGCTCTATTCGGTCATCGCTTTCAACAGTCAGCGGTCACTAGAAATGTCTCGCGTGTTCGGGTGATAAGCTAAATTAGACATTATGCAATTGAAATAACACGCATCTTATCTCATTCTTGCGAATTCTGTCGGTAGGGTTCGGGTAGCATCCTCATTCATCGGCTATTCTCTCCCGTTCTCGTTCATTCACAGACATCGAATGAATTCGTATAACGTATCTGTCAAACAATCCGTGACTGTATTACATTTCTCGTTCGCACATTACGATCGTGCGGTTTAGAATGTACATCTGTACGAGTTCGAAAAGAGCTATTTGACCGATTATAAGTCAGCGTTCGGAAACGTTTCTTCTAGTACAGTACGAAGATACGGTTCCTATTCATTCATCGTTCACGAACTACCCAAGACTTTGTTCCTTGACTTGAGACTTGTTTAAGTTGATTGTTCCACTGTAGAAGTACATAAATTTTTAATGGTTTTAGTGATTTTTGTAAGGAAAGCTTTGCATACAAAAAGTCGCTATAAATCGCTAAATTTATTTTAGTCGCTACATGGAAAAAAAATGTCACTAAGCACATCCAAAAACCGCTAGATCTAGCGACAAAGTCGCTAAAACGGCAACACTGATTACAGACAAATATCTCAAACGAAGCTGTGAACCGCAAAGTAAACAACCACCATATTGGTAAGATTAATGTTGACATTGACATGTGGGGCCAATGTTGCCACATTACCAAATCTTTAGGAAATGGGATAATAGTTCACTGATTCGCCAACCTTGATAAGCATTCGTGACATAGATTTTGGTATTTTTAATTTCAGTAATCTTAGTTTGGCTTTTTATTTATTGGCACATTATTTAATAGTATTTAACTTCTGATTGGGTTTGTGTGGTGACTCTTTTTAAAAATGTATTAGGAGATTTAAATAACGGGATAGCAATACTACGGTCCCCACTAAAAAGAGAGGTCAGACCACAGAGAGTGAGATAGAGATACGTAGGTATTTGACTCAAGCTGTTGTTCGAAGTGTGGGCTCCATATTTATCTATACCTTCATGTTCACAAACTACTAGAGTTTCTTTAGTCATTGCAAACTACAATATTTTTTTAATTTTGGTAATAATTGTCACTCACTAGTCACTAATATTTGGCTATCCTCTATGAGTCAACCCTAAAACAGATATTCTACTCATAAAGGTGAACGTAGACTTGGCCACACCGCACGCGCCGCAGTCTTCGCATTCGAATTCTTTATATGAAGTTCTATGCAACCTCGCACACCCACCCGCGTCGCAGTCGCCGCAGTCCCTGAAACGACCGAAGTCCCCAAGCCGCAGCTGATGACGTCACCAACGCCGGCCCGCACGCAGCGGACGCTGCGGCTAGCGCGGCGCGGATGACGTCATTCGCATCCACGGCGCGAGCCGAACCGGAGCTGGAGGAAAGAAATCAAGTGCGATGCGTGCGGCGACGACGGGAACGACTGCAGTGACTGCGGTGTGGATAGATGTGCAAGGCCATTAACAAAAAGCGATGACTGCGAAGACTGCGGTGCGGCCAAGTCTGCGTTCACCTTAAATCTTAATAACCTACCCAGGCAAAAACGCAGACACATTTTTTAGTACAATTTTGTTGACAGTCATTCGAAAAACTTTCGAAACGCTACAAAAATAACGATAAAAATCCTAGTACCCTGGCAAGAAAACATAGCGTTAATAAAAAAAAAAATGACACTTCTGCTTCTTGTGTGACTTGTGTTTTTCTGTTTTGTTGTTTTAAATTTTACCATAATAATACACTGTGATCCCTAAGATAGGCTAAAATTCAAAGCTCACTAAAAAAATTACAGATCTGTTTTCGAGTACCAAACGGTAATAAATGATCTTTTTTACTTTATTTTAAATCTTTTAAAAGGTAATAATTAGAATAACTTCACCTTTGTTTCCATTCCATATGATCGACTAAATTCACGATTTATAACAGTTTTTTGTTATTATGCATTGTGTGATTATAATAATTATCTTTGTCACTGAAACGTTATATGTGAAAGTAACTAAATCGTAGGTACATATGATGCCAATTATAAGCAAAAACATAACATTTACATAAATGAAAGGTCGTAGTTTATTTTTAATCATTAGCTGCTCACAGTTACACATTGTTTTTTATAAAGCTTGCAGCATCAATAAGATCTGAAGATCATGAACTGTCACAAAGGTAGTTTATAACTGTAAGAAAATTATTTCTGAAAAAAAAAATCATTTACAGTAATACTTTTACGATACTAGATGCAATATTTTAAATTCTCGTAGCAATCTTGTTAACCCCTCTAACTAAAATATTTGTTTATCATTATTTGGTGAATTTTCCTGAACAAATATTTAATAATGCCATGCTTTTATGAAACAATGATTTTAATCCGTATAATAAACTTTATTGTACACCAATGATTGAATCACACTTAAGAACCTATACTACCTCAAATGGCTTAGCATGATCCTCCGTTATGTCGAAAATACTGCAGCAATAATATTGAAATAAATATATGGTAAAGTTGAGGATTAATGTTACGTACTGTTTGATGAAAACACGATTCCATAAAATTTTGTTTATAGAAAAAAATCCAAAGTTACCTCCAAACTGAAAAATAAACCGCTGGTATTCAAAAATAACTTCAAATTAGATAATGAAACTTTGCATATTAATTGATTTAACTATAAAGCAGGTCTTGTGTTATTTACTTTTTTTAAATTACCATTATTTTCACCGTAAAAAGAAATAAACTAAATTATAGGTGTCTTGGAGTCTTTTCCCTGCCACCCTATCTCACTTGCTCGCATGATCGCAGCCAGTAGTGTGCGAGCGAGATAAGTGAGAGGCTTTGAGGTAGTATAGGCCCTTAAATAAAAATATTGCAAAAAAAAAAATTGATAACAATGGCGGTCTTGTCTCTGAGAGCGATATCTTCCAGACAACCTTTGGAAGGACTTTACGAGCTTTAATTAAAATGGGGAGGGCTATATTAGTGTACTACTGTACAAATACTTGGAAAAACTAACAAAAATAATTGATTATTTTTATTAGTTTTTCCGAGTAATATATGCACAGGAGACTAAAAAATCCCCTGATTATTTTAAAAACAAAATTATAGATATATTTATATAAAAGTTAATATTTAAAGCATAACTCATTCAATTTCATTATTTTATGCTGTCTGTCTCAGGAATTCTATAACTGTTGCCATAATATTTTTGGTGTGCTAAACTCAAATCGAAAGTATAAAAAATACAGGGTTTCCAAGTGTTTAAAGTTGAGAGATCTTGAGTCTTAAGGCACTGTTATACAAAAGCTCTATAAAATGTTAGCATGTTAAAGCACTCGCTGTTCAAAATTGGTTTAGTGGTTCAGATGTGAAAGTATAACAAACAGACAGAGTTATTTGTCATATTCTTTTTAAATTGTTAATAGGCTTTACCTGTGTCTGCCCTTTGCGTGGTGAATAGTGTCATGCAGTTTAGCATCCATAATTGTATGAACTGGGTCAGACCAAATTGGGCTACGTCCTCGCGACTTTTTGACATCGACTTTGCTGATGACCATCAATCAGTTCGAGCTTGTGTTCATCCTTCTGTACTGACCACCCTTCGAAGTCAGGTAGAGTTTGCTTTGTTTCGTAGCCTTTTTTTGTCCGTTTGGGAAAATCATTGAATGACTTCTCCCGCTCTGGGTGCAGCGGAAGGGAGTGTCAGACTTCTACTGACTAAAAACCCACCCTGTTCCGCTGCCCTTAAGTTCCGGGGCCACGGTATCTCGTTAGAACATTCCCGCGACCCCGGTTTGTTTCGTAGCCTGGTTTTATATTGGTTCACAATGGATAGGCTCATTTTTCCGGAATGCGAACCACGGTGATTTCCACCAACGAAATGAGAGAAAGACTAAGGAGTTGACAAGCTTTTTTGTACTACGAGATATTTTACGATCTCTCCATATTTTCTGCAGCTGAGACACTGCACTTTTGGCTATTCCGATGCTCCTTCTGATTTCCTTCACGGAAGATCGAATGTTACTAAGTTAAAATATTCTTGAACCTACTCGTTCCGAGAATTTTTGTTCTTGAAATCCTGTTACCGTCTGCGAATGATTTAAGCGTGATCTCATAATCTCTCTCGAAACCTGCAGCGAGGGGAGAAATTTATTTTAAGGGTTCAGTAGCCGAATGGCAAAAAAACGGAACCCTTATAGTTTCGTCATATCTGTCTGTCTGTTTGGTCCGTCCGAAAATATTTAAAATAAAGGGGTGCTCCCCATACATGGAACTGAAACTGAAAATATATTTTTTCATGAAACCTATGCGTGTGTGGTATCTATAGACAGGTCTTTAAAAATGACATTGAGGTTTCTAAAGCCACTTTTTCATAAGGTTAATAACGTTTAAAAGATATACGCTTCCAAAGTGGTAAAATGTGTTCCCCCCTCTAATTTCTATAATAATGGAGACCGCAAATATAACTTTGTAATTAACATACAAACACTATGTAAAACAAAGTTATTTAGCGTAGTTGTAAAAAAATGTAAATAAGCTAGTTTTACGAAATTTTGTAAGGTTTTTTGTCAAATAACCTTTAAAGTAAAACCGTTACTATACGAAATTATCAAATTTTACAGGAGAGCCAATATTTGAAACAGTTCAGTATCTTAATTTAGTCTAGGTAAGTCTAAGTACAAGTACTTTATGATTTCTTATGAGTTTATATGAAAGATATCTGTTTATTGTATAGATGTGCTTTAGAATAGCTTTTCTTTATTTAGTTATAAAAATATTTTTTAGGTTTATATTTTGTTTGGTTACGATATGATTTAACGCTAGATGGCGAAAAAGACGATATTTTGGAATAATTACAAGTTTAACCTGCAGTTTACGTATATTTTAGATTGATGGTATAAATAACTCAATTCGTAAAAATTTTCGTTTAGTAACGGTTTTACTTTAAAGGTGCGAAATATACATATTATATTATATTATTATAGTTACTTCGGAACCCTTCATGGGCGAGTCTGACTCGCACTTAGCCATTTTTTTTTTTATAAAGATAATCATTTAAAAGATATACGCTTCCAAAATGGTAAAATGTGTCCCGCCTATAGATGCTGGCGGGAAACATTCCGAATCATTCCCGTCGAATACTTCGGAAGTATTCTGAAATATTCCGAAACTTTGGGAATATTTCAACTGTCAAAAAAAAACAGGAAAATCGACCTTTGAAGTCTGTTAATATACCAAAACCTGCTCCTAAGTAGGTAAGAACAAATACTTTTCTGAAAACCGCATCAAAACGTGTTTGCTTGCAAGGTTTGCCTTTATTTGCTTTTATTGACTGGGCTATTATACGCGTTAAGTAGGTAGGTAATGATTAATACCTACCTATGCGACTCGCGAATACTCGCGATGCGTACAGAGCTACATACAAACTAACCAAAAACATAGGTAACCCTTTTTCAAATAGCAAATCAAATATGCTTGGCCTGGTTTTTTATTTCACAACTGACATTTAAGGCTATAATCGCATAGCACGTCTTACAACTCGATCGCCTAATGCATGTATTTTGACCAATAGGATGCACGAAGCGTATTTTAGTAATGTTCGTAATAGTAAGTATTAATAACAGAAATCAAAAATATAGTATAATTATATAAATATATTATTTATCTTATTTATGGTATTAATATAATGTTACACGCCCTGTACTCACAAAATGCATATTATTTCTAATTGGGCGAAAACAGGAAGGGATGTGGTTTGTCACTAGCTGCGCTTCCGCAGAAATATTTTCTTAAGTGAGTACCTATGCGTATCTTTGGCCGATAGTACCTACCTAAAAACAAAAGAATAAAAATCCTGTTAATCGCAGGCTAATAAATCTACCTATAAAATATCAACATATACTTAATCAATCCCATTTATAATAAAATAAACATTTATATTTTACTCTCGTAGCGTACATACGTACTCTAGCAGTGAACAATAATTAACTCACCCACCACACAACAAGCAAACACATTTATTCCCATTGAATTATTCGGGCGAAATATTCGGAAACATTCGATTGCGGGGTACGAATCTTTCTCGCGCGGGTGAAAACTTCTCCGGGGAGCAGCATCCCCTCCCTCTTACCGCACCCCGCACCGCCGTCGCCTGCACGCACGACTCGTGGCCGGTGGCAGTCGGGTGCGCGCGTCGCGGTGCCAGCGCGGCGGCAGCGGCCGGCGCACAGAGATCGACGATCGATGCAAAATACGATTTTTCAGCAAAAAAAGTTGAAATCTAAATAAATAATTAAAAGTTTCTTTAAATCAGAATGATTCAAAATGAATTTATCATTTTGAATAATTCCCATTTAAAGAAACTTTCCCCGAAGTATTCCGGAATTATTCAGAAGTTTTGCAACTATAGTCCCGCCCCCTCAACTTCTATAATAACAGAGGGGAAAATCTAAAAAAAATATATGCTGTAGATCTTAATGTAAACATTCAACAAAAAGTGGTTTGAATGAGATCGGGTCAGCAGTTTTGAGATATAGCATATTTTTTTAAACCGTAAATATAACTGTAATTCATACAAATACTATGAAAAGCAAAGTTATTTCGCGTAGTAACTACGGAACTCTTCATGGGCGAGTCTGACTCTCCCTTGGCCAGTTTTTTTGACTTACTAATTACCTTCTGTTAGTGGTCGATCTGACTCCAGACTTTATTATCCAGTAATTTAATATTTCTTACATGTTTTTGAAAGCTGCAAACTGTTTCACAATGAAATTCTGCTATAGCTATCGCGTAAATATATAAGACTAGCTTCTGCCCGCGACTTCGTACGCGTAGGAAGGTTTTCCCGCGCAAATTCCGATCCCGTGGGAATTTCGGGATAAAAAGTAGCCTATGTGTTATTCCAGAATGTCAACTATCTACTTACCAAATTTCATTCAGATCCGTTCAGTAGTTTTTACGTGAAAGAGTAACAAACATCCATCCATCCTCACAAACTTTCGCATTTATAATATTAGTAAGATATTAGTAAGATTAGTAAGAAGTAAGATAAGATTAAAGTTAATTTTTAATTTTAATAATTTTATTGAAACAGGTGGAAAAGCTAATTTATTCTACCTAAAACACCGAAATTCCGGTAGTTCTACCGCACCGCAAAATTTGTGAAGTATGGAGTGTCATAGAAGTGCGCGCACTGCGGTCAGTCTACCGGTGCGGTAGAACTACCGGAATTGCGGCCACCGCAATTGCGTTGCGTTGCGTTTTGGAAACGCAAAATCTGTGAAGTATGGAGTGTCATAGAAGTGCGCGCACTGCGGTGGAATAAACGCGTGCGGTAGAGTCACCGGTGGCCCCGGTCATTCTACCGGTGCGGTAGAACTACCGCAATTGCGGCCACCGCAAGGCAGTACGCGCACGGCCTAAGATAGGAATTAAAATTGACCTGCTACGGGCTTAAACTTCGTTAAACGGTCGCACGTGATGACGTGATGGCCATTAGTCGCGTGCCAAGGCGCGTGTGCACGCGGACGGTTTCCGTGGGACCGGAACGGTCCCTGTTGTGCAGACTGAATTATTACGTAGTGTCGCTAGTTCAACTTTAACGGTGTGCATGTACAGTCGTATCGATGGAGAAGTTATTATATTTTATATGCAACCCGTATTACATAGCGTTATTGAATAAACAAGCCTCGCAAGCGGGTCTCCACAACGGAGCACTTTTGTACTGGACCGTGCTGCTATCCGCTTAACGCAGTTTCGGGCCTTATAATGTGATATAAACAAGCTTAAAACCATTTTGGTTTTAGTTAGGCACATAAAATAAATTTGAATATATATTAATCAAATTTAAATTAATCATATTTTACCCGACTATGGCGAAGCACAAAAGGAGGGATCTGGTATGGACGCATAAGATTTTTTTTGTTGTACTGTCCTTATTTTTACAGTCAGGTGTGCAGGCATAGCTGACATGTGTGAATCACTTCAATCAGTGAAAGACGAATTGAGAGATATAGAAAATGAACTTGAAACAAATACAGAGATTTGTGATATTTATGAAGCCTGTAAACCCTCATTACTGGATATGCCTGTTGAGGTAAGTAATTTAATTCATACAATGTTTTCTAAATTTACAGTAGGTGGCGGCTCAGTGGGAAAAAAGTAGTGGTATCAGACTGGTTTTAAAATCAAAACTTGAGTTTAAAACCAGTCTGATTAATTACTTTCGGTAATTTATATTTGTGGTATTTATAGACAGGTTTTTAAAAATGGCATGGGGGTTTCTAAAACCAATTTTTCATAAAGTCAATCGTTTAAAAGATATAAGCTTCCAAAGTGGTAAAATGTGTGTCGTCCCCCCCCCCCTCTAACTTCTATAATAATGGAGTTAAAAATCTAAAAAAAATATGTCTGTAGATCTTAATGTAAACTTTCAACCAAAATTGGTTTGAACGAGATCGGGTCAGCAGTTTTTGAGATACAGCATATTTTCGAAAACCGCAAATATAACTTTGTAATTCATACAAACACTTCGAAAAACAAAGTTATCTGGCGTAGTTGTAAAAAATTTAAATAAGCTAGTTTTAAGAAATTTGTAAGGTTTTTTTTCATCAAATAAATATACATATTATATTATATTATTATAGTTACTGCGGAACCCTTCATGGGCGAGTCTGACTCTCACTTGGCCAATTTTTTACGGAAATGTCATTCCTTCAATTTATAAAATTAAATTTGAAACTTAGAACTAATATTTATTTACTTTAAGGTTCCATAAAGACAAAATTTCCTTTTAAAAGTGTGTGGGAAAGTGTTGATTATGAATATAAAAAAATCTACTAGCATTAAAGAATTCTTCTAATCCCACCCAGAAATGTGTAATGCCTTAATATATTATTATAAATATAACTTTCATAATTAATTACAGATTCTTTTAAAAATATGCTCCTTTTTGGATGCACATTTTTTGAAATACACATTGAGTAAAGTATGTCAAAGATTTGAGGACATATTAGCCGATGATCATCTTTGGAAGTATTGGGTTCATAGTAAAATGAAAGGCACTTTCCCTGCATTACCTCGCCTGAAAATATGGGAAGAAACACAAACAGATTGGGAATCAATTTGTGTAGAAATGGATGTAGAGATGCTGAAATGGACCAATGTTAAGGACACAACTAGACATATTGTCGTTAAAGATGTACATTTTGCATCTGTGGATACTGTTCTATTAATTAATGTAAGTAAACTTCTTGAATATAATTATAATAAGTAATTTGTCATCTGTTACCCCCTGGCCACAGACAGGCGCGGCGCGAATTGCGGCGCGTCTTGAGGCGCGGCGAGCGTCGCGCGGAACGCGGCGGCGGCGACGGGCTGCGCGTTGTGCGAATGAAACAAATGTACTAGCGAGTATCGAGGTGGCCACAGCTCAGAGAAGCGCGCGCGACGACAACGGTGGACGCATTCAGGCATCGCGAGACCGAAACAAATCATTTTGTTTTTAACGCGCGTTGAGCTTATAAAAATAATGGATACGGAACAATTTATTAGTGAAATATTGAGTAGACCAGAAATATGGATGTCAAATCTTTCAAGTCTTCATGTAGATATGTGGCCGAGTATATAATATCTAAACTAATATTATAAAGAGGAAACATTTGTGTTTTTATATGTATATATTTATGTACGTTTGTAACGTTTTCGCACAAAAACTACTGGACCGATTTCAAAAATTCTTTCTCCATTAGAAAGCTGCAACTTCACTGAGTGACATAGGCTATATTACATAAAAAAAAAAAATGGAATCCTTAATAAAAATGCAATAATTTAACCCAAGGTGTGAAAAAATTAGTCATAAAAAATCTGTCATCGCGTGAGCTACGGAAGCTTTCGATGATAGAACAAAAAAATGTTTTACAGAATTTTAGCTCGTATCAATATCTACAAAAGTCTGCTACTTATATCATAAGTCCAACTACTGTAGTTATGCCAGTATAACTACTTTTCAAATTTTAAAATATGATAAAAGTGCCCACAATAATCAAACCATTATTCATACCTCTGTATTAATCCTTATCCCATTAAATGATATTTTATTAAAGACCGTTTCAATACCTGTAAAATACTTTTTAAATTATCAAAATCGGACATTCCATTCAAAAGATATAAACGAATTTTTAAATATCAATGTAAAGTCTGTCTGTCTATTTGTTACCTTTCCATACCTAAGCCGCTGAACCGATCGAGATGAAATTTGGCATGGGAATAGCTTAGGACGCTGGGAAGGACATATGATATTTTTATCCCTTAATTCCCACGGAATCGGGATTTACGCGGGAAAAACCTTCCACCTGAACGAAATTGGGACCAGAAGCTGGTCATCCGGGGTTGCGGGAATGTTCTAACGAGATAGCGTGGCCCCGAAACTTAAGGGCAACTGTAGGAACAGCGTGGATTTTTAGTCAGTAGAAGTCTGACACTCCCTTCCGCTCCACACAGAGCGGGAGAAGTCATTCGATGATTTTCCCAACGTGAAAAAAAATCCATACTCCATACTTAATATTATAAATGCGAAAGTAACTCTGTCCGTCTGTTTGTCTGTCTTTCTGTCTTTCTATCTGTCTATCTGTTACCTTATCACGCCTTAACCGCTGAACCGATTTACATGAAATTTTGCATGGGAATAATTTAGGACCCTGGGAAGAACAAAGGATTGATGATAAGGCTATTTTAATAGTTTAGCCGTTCTCTAAATACGTCCACCGGTGACGCCGCCGCGGTCGCAGTAGTCGAGCTGTGGCATACCAACGCAAATCGCGCCGCCCGCCGCCGCGCCGCTCGCCGCACCGCGCGTCTCACTGCCGGAGACTGGCCAGACCCTTAAGGGTCATGTTTTTTATGGTTTTCTGGGCACTTGAACTCTATGCTGTATTAAATATTTTCCAGAATGGCGATTTATGTATATCGGGTGGTAGGGACCGCGGGTTGGCGGTCTGGAATGTCCTGGACGTTCATCCTCATGATGAAAGTGACAATGTCACCACGTTCACTGACGCCAAGCCAAAACTAATCAAGCATGACGCTCACGCTGGCTGGGTATGGGACCTGGCTGCCGACTGCATAGATTCTGCTACCACTATTTATTCTGCTTCATGGGATAACACTGTAAAAGCATGGGATCTTGAGGCTGGATTTGAATGTAAACAAATTTTTCGGTTAGTTTTTTAAACCTGATAAAATAAAAATATTGTCGCTCTTGGCATATCCATATTAATCGATACAAACTTATTTTTCAGATGTGGCATGTCAGCATTGTCCGTAGTTACTATAGGTAACGAAGTTATTACTGGATTATACTCAAAAAAGATTCTGTCGTTTGATCTACGTTCCGGCTCAGCCCCGACGTACGTCTACAAACCACACAAAGGTCCAGTCCTAGCCCTGCAATCTTATAATAATATGATTGCATCCCTCAGTGAGGATAAAACTATGGCTGTGTGGGACAGGGTAGCTGGTAAACTCTTCATAAGTGATGTGAAGATACCAACTGATAAAGCTTACCCAGTATGCCTTAGTTGGAGTCCGTCTGCCTTGTATATTGGAGACTCTAAAGGCTGTCTACACCTCTTTAATCCTGAAGACCACAAATATGTGAGAACACATGAAATATGGCCCGAGCCCCCAATTATAAAACCATCCAGTAAGATAACAGGCTGTCATCAAAGTCCAGGCAACATGATTGTGTGTTCAGACAGAGGAGAAATTAAATTCATGTATAACTGCCATCCTCCACAAGTATATACAACTGTCAAGAGTAGCACATTTGATATAACGCAGGTAAATATTATAATTAATATTTTTACAACTTTTAAAAGTACGAAGTTGCTGTTGAAATAGTTTTCTATGGGTGCCACGGATAAGCTGAGCTTTAGGAATGTGCATAAATGTCGCTAACGTCTTTTAGTCGAGCGATGAAAGTCCGTATGTGTGTCTACTACGCTTTAACGGCTAAACCACAGCACCGATTTCGATGTACTTTGGATTTAAAATTGTTGAAGACCCAGGGTTATTTTTTTTAATCAATCCCTGAAAGGTTGAAATAGGGGATCAAAGTTTGTATGACAAATGTAATCCGCTTAACCGATTTTTATAAATTTTGGCACAAATACAGTTTATAACCCAGTGTCAAACATAAGGTACTTTTGTTATAAATACCAACCCGTGAGTAGCTCAAAGTTTTTAGGAAAAATATATCGACAAATCGATTATAATAAAAATTGGCACGAAAATAGTCGAAAGCCCTGGATCGAACGTTTACAGCAATTTTTTTTTCAATATTCAACCCTTAGTAGACTGAAATAGGAGGTTGAAGTTTGTATCAAAATTGGAATTTAGGCAAATTTAAGAAGGAGATAAAGATGCAAACATGTCACTATAAGATGACAGTGTGAATTTAGAACAGTGCGTCAAGTAACTCACAAACATGATTTAATTATTTAGCGTCGAAATATTTAATTAGGTTAACATATTAAATTCAAGCGAACAAAATCGCGGGCAACAGCTATTACCATACAATATTAGAAGGTATTGATGCGTTCAATGATTTTAACAGTCACGCACACACAGTTTTAAATGTTTTCTTTATTTGTTTTCCAGTTACGATATTTAAACGGAGTTTTGGCGATTGGCACATGTGATTCAGCCCTCGAATTTTGGGTACCTCAGGAGAGGTACCCCCATTGATCTCGACACTATTGTATTAGACAGTACCTTACCTACGATGTTGAGGTGTCCACTTTTGTCTAATGTGGAACCAGACAAAAGAATTACAACATAATTTATTTACTTTTTTACCATTTGTAACATGATTAACGTGTCAAAATGTATTCATACTAAAAATTAGATGTCTAACCTATTTTATGGTTAATAGGTAAGTACCTACTGTAACCTACGAGCTTGCGCTACGATTTACTCTAGTTTCAGTTTTTATCTTCTCTGTGATATGTTGTCTCAAAAGTTATTTATTATGAAAATTACATTTTTTTGTAATTAAATATGACTGCTAAGTATATCAAAAACAAATCTGATGCACAGTGTGATATGATCCCGGTTTTTGTGTCATCATGTTTTTATTGAGTTAATCGATAGAGTCTACAATTCCGATGATTAAAGTAAAACTCCGGGTCTGCTAATACTTGTACTTTCTTTTTAGGGTTCCGTAGCCGAATGGCAAAAAACGGAACCCTTATAGTTTCGACATGTCTGTCCGTCTGTCTGTCTGTCCGTCCGTCCGTATGTCACAGCCATTTTATTCCGAAACTATGAGGACTATACATGTAAAACTTGGTAGGTAGATGTATTCTGTGAACCGCTTTCCGATTTTAAGAAGAAAAATAAAAACATTTAACCCTTTACCACCTAGCATCTATTTTTGTCACACAACCACCTAACAAGGGTCTGTTGGACCTCAAAGTAAAATAATTCAATTTCATAAAAAATTGCCAAGAAAGGTTTTGTAATTAATCAAAATCCGTTTAGGAATTTATTAAACTATTTATTAAAAATAAAGGAACATGTAAAATAAACTTTTCTTTTTGTTTAAACTCTAATAATTGTTATTAACTCTAATTTTAAACTTACACACGAACACCTTTAGAAAATGAGATCCACAAAAATGATGACATAAATCCGGAATATCGTTATAACTTTTTTTAAACGTTCAATTAATAATAAACATGGAAAAATATTTAAATTCAAAATAAAATAATAAATTCAACAAAATTGCAACCCCTTAATTTAGACTTTTTCACGGCAGTGAATACATAGCTTATTTTAGCATTCGAGGCAAATTGGAGCTTTGCGGAGAAGAAGAGGAATTTAGCTCACCACGATATGCTGGTTTTATACCTGGTGTTCTGCACTATATTATATTGCAAAGTTCTCCGACCGCAAAGAATGTGGGGTAGATGACCAGTGAAAATGATTTCTACCGAAATAATTCGTCTTCCTCGGTCTCGATCGAATATTAGATAAAGGTTCATCATCTTCTGATGAAAACTCTTGGTCTTGATTTAAATTTGAAGAAGCAATATTATAGGATGATGAATTCTAGTTATTGCTCACAGTAGTTCTCTCTTCACATTCGGAATCAGACAAACAACTTTCTTCCAATACGTGATCTGGTCCAATATCAGTCTCCACATCGCTAAATTCGTCGTTTGGTAGGTTTTCATTTTCTGACAGAGCGTGCTCCAACCAACGCGCAGTAATATCATCATTTAGAGCCATTTTTAACTAAAACAATAAAAAAAAAACATATTAAAAAAAAAATCACGTAACCACCTAACAGAGGTCTGTTAGACCCGGGGTAGTAGTTTTTTACTCACCTGTGACAAACGCGTGTACGTCCGACCTCGGCGAGCGGTTATGCGACACTGCGGGAGGCGGGGAGAAGGTACACGCACGAACAAGTTTATACAAAACTCGGGCGCTGAAATATTCACAATTTTTAAATCGTCGAGGTCTGAGAGACCCGTTCTAGGTGGTTAAGGGTTAAAATAAAGGGGGGTCCCCATACATGGAACTAGAACTGATTTTTTTTTTCATGAAACCTATGCGTGTGTGGTATCTATAGACAGGTCTTTAAAAATGATATAAGGGTGTCTAAAACCACTTTTTCATAAAGTCAATCGTTTAAAAGATATAAGCTTCCAAAGTGGTAAAATGTGTCCCCCCTTCTAACTTCTATAATAATGAAGTGAAAAATCCATATGTTGTAGATCTTAATGTAAACTTTCAACCAAAATTGGTATGAACGAGATCGAGTCAGCAGTTTTTGAGATACAGTATATTTTCGAAAACCGCAAATATAACTTTGTAATTCATACAAATACTATGAAAAACAAAGTTATTTGTCGTAGTTGTAAAAATTGTAAATAAGCTAGTTTTAAGAAATTTGTAAGGATTTTTTTTTCAAATATATATATTAAGTATGTTATATTTATTATAGTTACTACGGAACCCTTCATGGGCGAGTCCGACTCGCACTTGGCCAATTTTTTTAATGTTCAAGTTTCGCAATATCCGACTCTTAAAAAATTAAAAAAAGAACGTTATAATTATTTAATGGAAGTACTTATTCCAGAATTTATATATTCTATCGAAAAAAGGTATAATAGCCAACCGCTCTACCAATTCCTGTTGCTTTAGTATGAATGGGTCGAGAGATATGATATTTTTTCTCATTTATCGTTTTAATTTTTTTATTCACCTAAGCCGCCGTAGTAGGTGGTCATTCCTACATCAAAAAACCGGTCAAGTGCGTGTCGGGCCACGCGCAGTGTAGGGTTCCGTAGTTTTTATAACAGCCAAGTGCGTGTCCTATTCGCTGACTGATCGTTTCATACCATGCTCTATCTAAAAGCCAAACATGACTACCTAACTAATTTGACTTCCTATACAAATCCTCACCTGATCCGACAATTTTGCATGGAAAGTTTTAATTTTTTTTAGAGATTTGTATAAAAATTGTCATAGCCAGTGTTTTGAATTTTAATACAGGACACAGAGCTACACTACTCAATCGTCACAAAAAAATAAAATTGAGGAAGTAGTTTGCTGGGGGAGCTTTGTGTTTGATATTATATAGCAAAATAATAAATAAATAAAAACATATTAATTTGAATTCACTCTAAAAACGGGCCCACATAGGGCGATGGTAACTGAAGAAGGAATTATAAAATCCAACTTCACAAAGGAAGTTTGAAAAAATATGATATATTTGAGTACCACCGCATGTAGAGGGAAGTGGTTGTAATAAAGACTGGTAACCAGCGTCACGTATTAATTTGAAAACTGCAGTGTTGTCGTTACGAAGATAGTTTTCATTAAAATCTCCAAATATTATGCAAGGACTGTTATGCGATAGTAAATTACTTACAAAACCTACTGCGCGACTGTTAGGACATTTTCATGATCTATAAAAAGCTATAATCTTCACTGCATTTATTTCGAAAATTACTGCTTCACAGTGGTCACCTCCAGCAATGTCAATGTAATACCGTGGGTTGCTATATTCAATATAATGTTTTGCCCATGCACACACACACCAAAACCTGGGTTTGAACTAGACTGTTTAAGGCAATTTGTTCTAATTATTTCCTTAAAATTAGTTATATAAAAAGAATCTTGAGAACAGCTCGACGTTTCTACTGCTAAGTAGATATCTGAAGCCATTATTTGAGGATCGCTTACAGTATCTTGCAAGTGTGCACGTAAGGATTGAACATTATGGAACATAATTTGGTATGAACTGTGTTGAAACTTTTTAACAAATAAAAAGTTTTTTTTTTTATAAAACTTATTTAAATATGAAACTAGCGCGATACAACTGACGCTTAGTGCCATCTAACGACATTTCTATGGAGTTGTTCGAAATTTTCGAGTCAAATTTGATTGGTCGACTATTACTCGTAAACTTGTAAAGCCCACTCATGTGTGATAGCCTTCCTTTAAACTTCGTTATATATAGGTACTGCTGCCGTAACATTTGAATTTCTAACTACAACCGTTTAGTTGATAGAGGGGGGGGGGACACTTGAATCTAACGAAAATTGATAATTTAAAGCTTGATAAGTCACGAACGGTTTACTTAATCAAAAAACGGTCTTCCCAAACCTCTAACGAAACTATAAGGGTTCCTTGTTGACTACGGAACCCTAAAAATTGCTGATACTTTCTATTATGTGTAGTATTAATTCCAAACACAAACTCATTGGTTTCCAGGAGTTATTGGAGATTCAAAATTTTCCTTAGAGGTGTCACTTTCATGTATTCGAAAAAAAAACCAATAAGAATATATTTTATCTGAAAAAAGGTGTTTTAAATACTTTTAAATAATTAATATGGAGTAATGTATATGAATTTTTAAAATATTATGTAGGCTAACCGAACATTCATCTTCATTGTTAGTTACAATTAATTCAACATGAGAATAATTATCAATGGCTAGATTTTGTTCATTAACAGGTTTCAATAAAGACAATGCGGCCAGTGGCAATGGGATTTTTTTAGCCGTGTTTTCTCCTTAAGAGGTTGTAATTAGAGATAATTGGATCCGATGAGACTAAAGCTCTGTGAAAAAGGTCAAACATAGTTGCTTCACGAGATTTTTTTCTGGTATGGTGCTCTCCGTCAAACCTCCAAAATTTGTTGCGTGACTCAGCCGGTTTTTCAGAGAGCATGCCAATAGGTAAATTTGATTTTTCTATCATTTTCGACCCATGTACTAAAATTTTGTGAAGCGTGACAGTCATAGGATGCAATCCATACTTCGCAACATATTTGTATGCCAAATCTTTGCAAAAAGTTGCGAATTTTTCAGGGTCAATTGGCAGGTTACTAGACAAAACTGTTAAAATAACATATCGACGCTGTAAAGGAAAAATTATCCAAGCGACATCAGACTAACTTTACAGTAGAGCAGTTTAAAGATTGAATTTTCAGAAAAAAAAAATCGTATAAATTCTTGTAATGGTCCAAAGAGCCTAATTCTTAGAAATTTATTTGCATACTTTTTTATCTACATTATAGTATACGTAACTATTAAAAATAATGCTTAGTTTTAAAGTTAGTGTCGCTTAGTAAAATTTTCCCTAAAAGTAGAAACGGGAAAAATTGACTAACCGACAAGCTTTGATCAAGGAAGGTACGGTAAAAATGTAATATATATCTTTTTTAGAATTTATATCAGAGTAAAAGTTGCCTTACCAAAATAAAAAACATGTGGAAGTTGAGGCAAAACAACCTAAATATTAATTTAATATAATTTTTTTTATATTACCTCGATGCATGTAGGAAAAAAACCAAATAACTCAAAATTACCTAAGCGCCTAACACTATATTGCCAGATACTGGAAAAATTAACTAAGTGGAGTAATTACCGTATGAACAGAAATGTCAAACTTGACCAAAAGCAAATTTAGCATTTCACAATTACGACGACCACCAAATTTTCAAAAATGCTCGAAAATTTTGTCGTTTAGTAAGGAAAAAAGTGAACTCTCGCGAACTTCAAAATGTCGAAGCGACATCAAAAGTCGTCGTAGAAGGACGTAAGACCAAACGACGCAGAAAAATCAGGCGATTCCAACAATGTATATAACTCAAATGGCCAAAAATTTCGCTTGGATAATTCTTCCTTTCCAGCATCGATATACATAATCCATTTAATAGCCACTGTTTAATGTTCAAAATGTTTGCAAAAGTTCCTCGGTTTCTATCAGAAAGAGCAGTGCTTGCAGTGTTTCCGTCGTTAGTGGTCCCTGAAGTTGGACGGACATCTACCAAAAGTCTCATTTCTTCTCTGATTTTAGCCTGGATTATTTTTTTACGGTCCCTCGACTAATCGGCTCTCTTCTGACCTTTGAGGGATCCTCCATTTTTTAACCTCTACTTTATATCCCAGGATTAATAAAACTTCTAAGGCCCTTATCCAAGAATAAAGTGGACTTATGCCATGCTCCAAATGTTTTTCTATTACTGGTTTGGAGAATGTTAACTCTAAATCGTTGAATTGGGATGAGGCCAATTCGTAATATGGGCAACGTAACTGAGATGGCGTACAAAGAATTTCATTTATATATATATATAGTGTAACGGTCTACAGTAACGAAAAGATGACGGTGTAGGATTTACCCAAATAACATCATTGCTGTCTTTAGTTACAACCTGCAATGGCGTAAATGTCGTTGCAAAAAGACTATTTCCGTCACCTTCTGCATCTGAGAATGAATGTTTATATAAAGATTGCCCAGTGCTTCCATCAAAGTCCCAGTTACCCCTTAAAATGAAATTTACTGCTTAAATGCTTTTTTTGGTACAATAGTTAATGAGGACTTCATAACATAATTTAATCACCTGAGTAAAAGTGTGGTTGACTAAACTTTGAAGAGGCACAGATGCTTCTCTTTCAGACACCCGAACCTGATCAGGATAACAGGCTTTTTTAGCCTCTTGAATTTTATAATACGGGGGTATGCATCAAATCCACGTCTTTTAATATCTAATCGAATTGCACTGTATGTTTCGACGTACATATTTCTGTCAGTTATCATAGCCAGAGCTTCGACAGGTGTGCCTGGTTCTGGAGAAGACTGGATTTTTTTAAGAATTTCTGTTGGGGCAGTCTCAGATTCTAGACATAGACATAATAGTGCCTCTAAATCTTTAGATGAATGTGACAGATTTTGTCCTCCGATTTTAATAGGTCGTACAAACGCTTGTATTTTCTGGACATTTGGTTCGTTGTCTAAAACTTCCAAAAGTTTTCGCTTAGATCTATATTGTTGGCTTCTGCTTAAAGCCATAAACCTCTTAGATTTCGGAGAAAAGAGAGATTCGTTATTAGAAACCATTGCTGATAAAGTTTCATCATTATCAAGGACTGATATCAAATGACCATTAAGCCAATCTCGTTTTTTTTTTAAATAAAATAGGCCTCATTAAACTTACAACGCTTAAAGTAATCTTGACTCTTTGATAAAAACCCTGAATGTGTTTGTTTCAACTCCTCGTCAGTTTGTGAAAGTCGATATTCAGAGCCAAAATAATTGACAACCATACTCACTCGTTCGGAAAGCGGCAGCTGCTTTTCTTTACCCTTAAATAGCTTAAAGGCTTCCATTCGAGTTAGTATTTTTGTACCAAAAGAATGTCCTTCACGGTCATCTGTTTGTTGATACGCATCGTTAGGGCTCTGTTGGTTAGTTGAAAACATCTCGTCGTCTGAATCCGTGTCAATTGGCAATGCTATAGTCGTCGGTGTTGAAATTCCAGGTTTTGTTTGTTAGTTTTTAAATTGTTTCCATTGTTGTTTCCACGAGTAGGGTCGATAGAAGGTCCACCCCCGGGTGACGCCCATTCCGGGGGTAAGGCTACATACTACGGAGGTCGCCAGATATCCATAGGGTCTAAACGACTTCGCTGTCAGATTTTATAGTGTTCCTTCTCGCGGGCCGACCAGTTAAGGCAAGGCCCCCGGCCGTAGTTTTGCACCTCAGTCACGCCTTACTGAGGTTGTTGAAGTGCAGAGTACGGTTACGGTGTAAAGGTTGACTGGCGCTCAGTCCTCTGAAATTGTTCCAACTCCAGATGGAACAACCATTGATTTTGCTTTATAGCAAAAACTATACTTTAATAAATATAGTTACATAATCTATATAAATAACGTGTGTAGTTGACGTCAATAATTCAAGCAGGGGCGCATTCTCAGCGTATCATATATCAAAAATCAATACAATTGATGAAAATACATGATGAAAATTGATTTAAAATAATTAGATAGGTAAGTATATAATGAAATTCATGTAGATAAAAAATACAAAATGAATTGTTATAAATCAAAAATTATAATAAAATTGATTTAAAAGAATTGTAAATTATAAAAGTATATTAAATTGATTCAAAAGAATTGTAAAATTAATAATAAAAAGAACTAAATTAACTAAAAAATATTTAATAAATTGTCAAAAATATTGATATATTACTCATGTTTAATGTTGATTGATATACTTATGAGACATCGTAAAGGATTTTCTTTTATTTACTATTAGTTGAGTCTTTTGGGTTAGAATTTATAGACGGTTTCCAAAAAAGGTGTATCAATCAACATGATACCAATATCTCCATTTGTTTTTAATTTCCTTTATAAAACTACTCAATCTTTGCCATCTAAGCCACAAAATAATGATATCTTGTTATGGTTGTGGTAAGGAAGTTAAAACTTAATAAAAATAAACAAATTTTAATTATGTTTTGGTTGAAGTGGCAGCCCTAAGTTGCGGGAATGTTCTAACGAGAAACCGTGGCCCTGGAATTTAAGGGCACTTGAAGGAGCAGGGTGGGTTTTTAGTCAGTAAAATTCTGACACTCCCTTCCGCTCCACCCAGAGCGGGAGAAGTCATTCGATGATTTTCCCACCCAGAGAAAAAAAAAGGCCCTAAGTGCGGATATTTCGGAGATTACTAAAATTTCCAATAACTCCTGGAAACCAATGAGTCTGGTTTTGGAATTAATACTACACATAATAGAAAGTATCAGCAATTTTTTCATCACACACATTCACAAAAAATTGCATCTAAACCGCCGTAGTAGGTGTACTACGGCGGTTTAGATGAATAAAAAAATTAAAACGAAAAATGAGAAAAAAACATATCTCTCGACCAATTCATACTAAAGCAACAGGAATTGGTAGAGCGGTCGGGTATTATACCTTTTTTCGATAGAATTAATAAGTTCTGGAATAAGTACTTCCATTAAATTATAATGATTTTTTTTTCATTTTTCAAGAGTCGGGTATTGGGAAATGTGACATTTTTTTTAAAGTACAAGTCTGCGAACCCGGAGTTTTACTATAATCAGCGGAATTGTATACTCTATCGATAAACTCAATAAAAACATGATGACACAAAAACCGGGATCTTATCACACTGTGTGATAGTAGCAGAATTATTTAATAAAAAATATCATCCACTTTAGAACAAACATACTGCATTTAAAAACTTGCATAGTATTAAATGGCATAATAATAATTTGAAAGTATTCATATTGATACGTACGAAAATTTAGAACAAATGAAATTATTATTTACACTATTAGGGCTAAGTTGAATCCGACAGGAAGAAATAAGACATTAGTATAATTATAAAGAATTCCTCATAATAAAGTCACATGTGCATTATCTACTTAGAATGTACAGACGCCAGCACATCAAGCTACAACAATCTGTCAAATTTCTTTAATAGTTTTTCAAATTTGTTGTTAAAGCAACTTTATTGTTAAAGTAAGGTTCAAGGTTGATTGGAAAATTTTACAATCTCGGGTAGCTTCATGTGCTGGCGTCTGTACCTACATATTACAACTTGAACGGTTAACCGGTTTAAACCACTTTTTACCGGTCTGTCAAAACTATAGTTCCTTTGGCGAACGTTTAGTTGTAAACATAAAATGCATTTCGGCCAAATCAATAACCAGTCAAAACTGGTTTGATCGATTGTTGTGACTGTACATCGTGATCTCTTATGTATGAGGTGTCCGATTCCATAAGTACATTTCCCCTATATCGACATACATTACAGTTGTCTAGCGATATTTTAGTACCTAACTCTTGAGAACTTGTATTTAGATAGATAGATAGAATATTCTTTATTGTAAACCAATAATTTAAACACACCTATTACACAATATTGTTTAGCCTATGGTTACATTGGTGGTCCTATCGCTAATAGACAATCCTCCAGGCAACCTAAAAACCTAGTTAAACATAAAAATGTGAAGACATATTTACCAAGGGGGCCCCCTTGTTCGGTTGTTCATAATAACAACATAATAATATGTCGGTGAAGGCACTGAGTCGGCGTGTCAGTAATGTATTTGTCATTTTTGGCGTGCATTTATTTTAAAAATAAACGTGGAAATTGTAATATAACGCCCTTTAAGGTCAGCTCGCATCGAGACGCGATACTCCGCGCTAGTCTTGAAAGTGACTATACAATATAGATCAAATATTTCCACTGAATGAATTATCTTTTGTGCTATAGATAATTGATTTATCAACTAGACAATCAAGAATTGTGAATGCTGTTAGGTGAATAATAAAAGAATATTGTGCAATTCACACCACCCTGCGAGAAAGAAAGTGGTAAGCGGTGATATCCCCCTCAAAAAATATAAGTATAGAAAAAAAAAAATTCATTCAATCTAAATTCAAACGGATTCTAGCTGCCAAAAAACACCGGCAGAGGATTCTCGTCCTAAGATAATTCGTATATATTAATATCCTTCTTAAAGATATGATCGCTTACCGACAAATTAAGTATAATTTAAAACCTACAATAAATTCAGTCAGATTCGCATGATCAATAATTTGGCGTTTTTGAACAGGTGCAAGGTTGTGTGAAAAGTTATTTTATGTTTCGGTTTCAGACATTACTTAAGGTGATTTAGGCGGGAGGGGGGGGGGGAGGGGGGTCGAACATAACTACATATTTTTCGTTAAAATATGCAGTATAAAATCCGCTATTTGTAAAACCGCGCTTAGTGTGGAGTCGCCTCCCCCGTCCCCGAGCGATAGACTGACTAATTTAATAAAGGTGAATGATAAATAAAACCAATTTTGATTAATACCAAAACGAAAATTATTAGTACCTTCCAAAGAAATATTCCTAAAATGGTTTCTTTGTAAAATAAGAAAACCAAACTTTTGTCGTTCTTTTCTTTAAATTCTAACTTCTTAACATAGTATAAAGCAAAGTCGCTTCCCTGTGTCTGTCCCTATGTATGCTTAAATCTTTAAAACTACGGAACGGATTTTGATGCAGTTTCTTTCAATGGAAAGAGTGATTCAATAGGAAGGTTTTTAAGCATATAACATGCATAATATAGTAGAGGAACACTGATAATTTTTGGCATCTGTCTATCTCTTATAGATAACCCACAACAATCATTTTTTATCCTTTACTTTTTACGAGAAATACGAGCATATTTTACGAAGCGATTTTAAGCAATACAGCATTAATCCTTATCCAATTAAGTACCATAAATACATTGTGCATTTAATATAAATCAATATTGCCCTTTACAGAATATAATTTAAATAACCAGTTTCGAAGATATTACAGATTTAAAATGCAAGGACATAGCGGTTGCGGCGCGGTGCCGGCGGAGGCACGGCGCGCGTGCCTATGTTGCTTAAATTTGAGCGTTGATTGTTTGTTTTTTGTGTCGCACTTTCAAGAGTCATTACTAAAGAGAACATGTATGTCGAATGACAAAAAGGCTGTCAACGATGTATATAAAGACATTCTATAGTATATTTAATATAAACATTGCACCCGTGTGAAGCCGGGGCGGGTCGCTAGTTATAAATAAGTGAAGTAATATATGAAGGAGGAGGGGACTGTTGCTTTTTTTGCCAAAGGGGTTGAGAATCAAAAACTGGTAAAAATAATCTTACATAATAATGATCTATGATGCTGTTTTTTAAAGTTAGCATAGTTTTATACTTATGTTGTAAAATATATCTAGACAATGTTGATGTATGTTATTTATTACGTTGCAAATATTGCTATCTCACTATAGATAAATATTTAATATTAATACTAAAAGAAAGTCATTTTATAATTAATAAACCCTTTTCAAACTAAAATGAAGTTTACTTTTTAAAGGTGACGCTGACGATTAACGAGCGTTATTTGGGTGCACGGTTAGCCAAGCGGAGCGCAAGGGTACTATCTACTGTATCTCGAAGCGCTTCGTCGGTTTTTTGAACCGTTATAACTTCAGTGGGATTATAGGTACCATATGAACAATATTCTCGGGATATGATGTCATTAGTGGACTTATTAATTGCATAGCTCTAATTCTTTAGATTTTATTGATATCTAAAAAATCCCGATTTCGTCACTCACTGATGATCATCAAAATTAGTATGTAGAGACAAGTTTCTTACTCTACTAGCCCTATCTTGACAAACTAGGTACATTTTAGTTAAAATATGTGGCTTGGCCGTTTTGCTACCGTCACATTGTATTATTTATTCACAATTCAATGTTTATTACTTTTCTGTTGTTAGCCTGTTATCAATATGACCGGTTAACCCCATACCTTTTTTTTTTATTAAAAATAGGTTCGCGTTTGACCACCATCTCACCTGATGGTAAGTGGTGATGTGGTCGAAGATGGAGCACGCTTACCTAAAAGTAACCTATTCACTCTTGACTTCCACTCCTTAGCCGTACGCACAATGAAGGTATTCCCAAAACGTTTTGTGCGTATGGGTGGGATGTCCACCATGTAACGATGGCGCTTCGCCGTTTGTCTAGTAGTCCGGTGATGGAACGGGCTTGGCGGAATTATACTGTGTAATTCCATCGCACACTCCCCGAAATGTAACCGATAGAAAACCGATAGACTTACAACTCGTCGTCGATGTTTAAGTCTCTGGAACTTTGACTCGACCAGTGCATCGTTGCCAATGAGTCCCTTAGCCCGCTTCTCGATAGACTCAAGCGCGTCCAGTTGGTATTTACCTATGTATGTAAAATATACAGATTTTTATTGCACCTCATCAAATTCACTGAACTATAAACCTGTTTTATGGTAGGGTATGTTACATAATATGATTTTATCCCCTGTTCCATATATCCCTACTGACATATTATCCCCGTTGGTAGGGATACTTGGATTTTTTTTCCAAATATCGCTACCGGTTGGGATATATGGAACTTTCTACTCCATATCAGATCAGTAGGGATCTACTGATCCGCACTGGTGGGGATAGTTGGATTTTTTCCATTTATCGCTACCAGTAGGAATAAGTTTTCAAGGGTTTCTTTATATGATTAATTAGGGGTTACTGAACTACTTGTGATTAAAAAAAAATCTATAGATAGGCTTATGCATAGTTTCTTTGGTCTATCAATACTATAGCTGTATAACTCAAAAAACGTCCCCAAAGACCTTTTCCCAATTCCTCTGTGTCACATCAGGCCCACATGATGACACCGAACCAGAGAGTATAAACCACAGCCTTTGTTTGCTACACACGCCTAAGTGCACGATGCGCGAACTAACCCCCACTACGCCAAAACCGTGCCAACTTCGTGACGAGGACTATACCTACTTACCTTAGAAGGTATTTCTACCTTGCTAACGTGTTTAGATGTAGATATGTTTTGCTGTTTAAAGAGAGGAAAACCATGAAAATGACAACTATTCCATTTCATGAATGATGAGGGATAGATTTTTATTACTCATATTATTATATGAAGTTTTGACCCTTGGAGCCAATGAAATGAAATGAAATGAAATGAAATGAAATATTTATTTTGTAAATTGGTTATAAATAACACTTTTACACGTCATGTTTTTTTGCGTGTTAAGTTTAGCTAGATGAGGCCGGTATTTCCTAACTGACTACTCTGAGAAGAAACACCGAAACAAACTCAGAAGTCATAGTCTCTTTTAAAGTCCAGACAATTTGTATTTTTATATGAGAAGCATGTAGGTTCATGTCTGTGGTATTCTTTTGAGGAAATAACCACGCAAATTTGAGCGGACCTGTCCAGACAGTGCAAGCATTTGTCAGTTATCGTGTAGCTCAACTTAGAACTTAAGGAGCTCAACAATTTGACAAAAAATACCAACGGATACCAATAAGTGAAGAGATATCAGTAAAAGAGAATGAATTGTACTTACAGACGGGAGGCATACAATACCTTATATCGATCCCTGGTAGGTAAGTAAGAATACTAAAGGTAAGCTGGTACCTAAGATTCCACCGTAAGTAGTAAGTACCTCGAATAGTACGTTAAGGTACCATTTTCCCTTGATAGTCATAACAGGCAGACATAAGCCAGGAAATATGACAATAGGCTTGCCAAGTAGTATGGTGTTACCCATCTATTAGGAAGTTAGGTCAGTTAGGTGCTCCATGTAAAATACCGGTAATCAGCTGCACCTGGTTAGAGAGAGGTGGAGACAGACCCAACATACCTAGCTGGAAAAAGGCTAAGCACAGCAGATGACAGATTGAGGGAATCATTTAATTTTAATCGTTGGAGCCATAGGGAGCCATACTATAATATTTGATAACTGGCGTTGTACACCTGACTTCTCAGAATATATTCTAAATTGGCTTGCTAAGATTTCACGCGGATGAATAATCGTAGCCCATGTTTGTTTTACGTTTTGAAATGTAATAATTTTTACTAAATGTTAATTTGTAACTACATCTATAACTTCTTTTATACATATAGGTACATAATCAAATAAGAGCGAAATGTGTCGACAAACTAGGTACATTTTAGTTAAAATATGTGGCTTGGCCGTTTTGCTACCGTCACATTGTATTATTTATTCACAATTCAATGTTTATTACTTTTCTGTTGTTAGCCTGTTATCAATATGACCGGTTAACCCCATACCTTTTTTTTTTATTAAAAATAGGTTCGCGTTTGACCACCATCTCACCTGATGGTAAGTGGTGATGTGGTCGAAGATGGAGCACGCTTACCTAAAAGTAACCTATTCACTCTTGACTTCCACTCCTTAGCCGTACGCACAATGAAGGTATTCCCAAAACGTTTTGTGCGTATGGGTGGGATGTCCACCATGTAACGATGGCGCTTCGCCGTTTGTCTAGTAGTCCGGTGATGGAACGGGCTTGGCGGAATTATACTGTGTAATTCCATCGCACACTCCCCGAAATGTAACCGATAGAAAACCGATAGACTTACAACTCGTCGTCGATGTTTAAGTCTCTGGAACTTTGACTCGACCAGTGCATCGTTGCCAATGAGTCCCTTAGCCCGCTTCTCGATAGACTCAAGCGCGTCCAGTTGGTATTTACCTATGTATGTAAAATATACAGATTTTTATTGCACCTCATCAAATTCACTGAACTATAAACCTGTTTTATGGTAGGGTATGTTACATAATATGATTTTATCCCCTGTTCCATATATCCCTACTGACATATTATCCCCGTTGGTAGGGATACTTGGATTTTTTTTCCAAATATCGCTACCGGTTGGGATATATGGAACTTTCTACTCCATATCAGATCAGTAGGGATCTACTGATCCGCACTGGTGGGGATAGTTGGATTTTTTCCATTTATCGCTACCAGTAGGAATAAGTTTTCAAGGGTTTCTTTATATGATTAATTAGGGGTTACTGAACTACTTGTGATTAAAAAAAAATCTATAGATAGGCTTATGCATAGTTTCTTTGGTCTATCAATACTATAGCTGTATAACTCAAAAAACGTCCCCAAAGACCTTTTCCCAATTCCTCTGTGTCACATCAGGCCCACATGATGACACCGAACCAGAGAGTATAAACCACAGCCTTTGTTTGCTACACACGCCTAAGTGCACGATGCGCGAACTAACCCCCACTACGCCAAAACCGTGCCAACTTCGTGACGAGGACTATACCTACTTACCTTAGAAGGTATTTCTACCTTGCTAACGTGTTTAGATGTAGATATGTTTTGCTGTTTAAAGAGAGGAAAACCATGAAAATGACAACTATTCCATTTCATGAATGATGAGGGATAGATTTTTATTACTCATATTATTATATGAAGTTTTGACCCTTGGAGCCAATGAAATGAAATGAAATGAAATGAAATGAAATATTTATTTTGTAAATTGGTTATAAATAACACTTTTACACGTCATGTTTTTTTGCGTGTTAAGTTTAGCTAGATGAGGCCGGTATTTCCTAACTGACTACTCTGAGAAGAAACACCGAAACAAACTCAGAGGTCATAGTCTCTTTTAAAGTCCAGACAATTTGTATTTTTATATGAGAAGCATGTAGGTTCATGTCTGTGGTATTCTTTTGAGGAAATAACCACGCAAATTTGAGCGGACCTGTCCAGACAGTGCAAGCATTTGTCAGTTATCGTGTAGCTCAACTTAGAACTTAAGGAGCTCAACAATTTGACAAAAAATACCAACGGATACCAATAAGTGAAGAGATATCAGTAAAAGAGAATGAATTGTACTTACAGACGGGAGGCATACAATACCTTATATCGATCCCTGGTAGGTAAGTAAGAATACTAAAGGTAAGCTGGTACCTAAGATTCCACCGTAAGTAGTAAGTACCTCGAATAGTACGTTAAGGTACCATTTTCCCTTGATAGTCATAACAGGCAGACATAAGCCAGGAAATATGACAATAGGCTTGCCAAGTAGTATGGTGTTACCCATCTATTAGGAAGTTAGGTCAGTTAGGTGCTCCATGTAAAATACCGGTAATCAGCTGCACCTGGTTAGAGAGAGGTGGAGACAGACCCAACATACCTAGCTGGAAAAAGGCTAAGCACAGCAGATGACAGATTGAGGGAATCATTTAATTTTAATCGTTGGAGCCATAGGGAGCCATACTATAATATTTGATAACTGGCGTTGTACACCTGACTTCTCAGAATATATTCTAAATTGGCTTGCTAAGATTTCACGCGGATGAATAATCGTAGCCCATGTTTGTTTTACGTTTTGAAATGTAATAATTTTTACTAAATGTTAATTTGTAACTACATCTATAACTTCTTTTATACATATAGGTACATAATCAAATAAGAGCGAAATGTGTCGACGGCGGATCTCACGACACCGGACACAGTGTATCCTGGTTTCAGGTTCGAAGCAAATATTCGAGAATATGTAAAACTAACGTTTTTAAAGTAAAATAAATATTTTTATTTATTTCAAAAAGAGTGCAGAAGGTGAAGTCTGCAGAAATATAAACAGCAAATTGTATTTAAACAAAAAATATCCACTGCAACTATTAACGTAAAGGTGAGAACAACTTGAAGATATTAACATGGTTTGCCTTTTTGACATGAACGACAGGACTAACGCGTGGATTTCGAAAATAGGAACGAATCAACGAACGAACCTTATTTTCGGGGAAAACCCACCATGTAGCTTTTCCCAGTCCGGGTTAAGCGGTAGTGTCACACTTCTACTGACTAAAAACCCAACTTGTTCCTTCAGATGCCCTTGTGTTCCGGGGCGCGGTACCTCGTTAAAACATTCCCGCAACCCTGGCAGGTACTGTCTACTACTAGCACTGTGGCGCGCGTGGAACACGACGCTGTCAACTCCTCTTTGTACCTACTATCTAAACATTGCCAAAAGCATGGAACGACAGACCTAATAGAAACAATTTTGATCAATTACGATCAACAATCGACACAATTACGTTTACGAAGCAACGAAGAATAAGTGGATCCAATTTTCCAACCAATCGAACGAAACAATTCATGCAATGGTCTAACAACATCAACAATCCAACGATCGACCCTTTTAATTATACCTAAAAAACCAGCCAAAAGAGACTTGAATACCCTCACCGAGGCTTGCGAGGGTTCCGTATAAACCCTATGAATGATGTATTTTTTTATCCTTGTTAGACTCGCCTTTTACCTTTGACGAACACGAAGCACGCTTACCTAGAAGTAACGTATTCACTCCAAGGGCGGATCCAGCTTTAGCGCCAGGGGGGGGGTCACATAGTCGTGGTCAAGTAACAAAAAGTTATAATTTAATTTTGATAATAATAGGTAGCTGTAAATAGTAGGTATTTTTAACCGACTTCAAAAAAAGGAGGAGGTTCTCAGTAGTCTTGAACTTTTTTTAATGTATGTACCTCATAACTCGAAGACGGCTGGACCGATTTGGATTTTTTATTTCATTTGAAAGGTATACTTTCTAGTTGGTCCCATTGTTACGAAATCAGGATCTGATGATGGGATCCTGGAGTAATCGAGGGAACTCTTCAAATATTATAGGCGCACCTATAGCGTTTTGGGTATTTATAATAGTACTTTGTGATTTGCTCTCGAAAAGCACCATTTGGGAAGTGGAACTAATGATGAAGGACCACAGATGGCCACCGAAACTACTCAATAATAAGTAATTCGTGGATTGCGATTCGATTACTTGAATATGGATGTCATCACTTTATGCTCGTCACAATGCATATGGTGATGCAGAGCTGATGGTGAAGTACCAGGAGATCTCAAAAATTAACGGCTCTGCATCGGGAAAAGCAATATTTTGTAAACGTGATAAGTAGTTCACATTTTTGCTTTTGTATCTAGATAAATTACAAACCGACCCACTAAAAAGCGTGAAAATAACTTCTTCGCAAAAATCAATTTCAGAAGGCGGTGTCAAAAAAAATAATAATTACAAAACCAATAACACCGACTAGCGAAATTAAAGTTATTTTGGCTTTGTAGTTTTTTGATATGGAAGTCGGTTTTATTTTATGCAAAAAAGTTTTTTTTTTATTATTATTATTATTTATTATACATCAGACATAAAATCCATAGTGTTAGTAAGACAACTTATACTATGTTAGTAACAATTTATCATAAAATACTCAAATACATTAAATTAAAATTTCAAAATAATAAATTTAAAATTATAAAATTAAAATTACAAAATTAAAATCAAATACAATTAAAAATTCTAAAATCTAATTCATGTATTTTAGTCCGTCTGCTGCACTAGACCCGCCGTTATGCAAACGGGTCCAATAAAACAGGAACGGACAGTCTGGCTTGTCCACAATCACTCTCAGGATACTGTTGGCGCTCCCCCGCATCCTGTGCATCAGGGATGCCGCTCTCTTGCGCATAATTGCTTGAAAGCTATCCACTCTCCCTTCCGCAAACATGGCCGACGCACTACAGAAACGTGGAAGCCCCAACAGAATCCTAAAAGCGTTATTATACTGGACACGGAGAGCGCTATAAGCCCTTTGCGTATGACTAACCCACAGGCTGCACGTGTAAAATGACTGGCAATATGCCTTAAAAAGAGTTATTTTTACTTCATTAGTACATCGTGCAAACCTGCGAGCCAGCATATTACATCGTACTGACAACGCTCTCCGCTCCCTCTCGATGTCCAGGTCATCATTCAAATCCTCAGTCACAATGTGTGTGTTTGCAATTTTTATTAATAAACATCTACTTAAATAACAAAATCAATTTTTCGGTTAGGTCTTCTCCCGAAACACGTTATCATTTCATCTACATCAATAGGTACGTTTTTATGGACGTGGTCAAGCCATTCCGTTTGGAAACTGAAAATTTTCATTATCTTCAGAAAAGGGAAGCCTATGTATATTACCGAGTTGAAGCTCTTATTTCCTTGAATATTGAAAACGATGACCTGGAAACCATTCAACAGTCCACAACATCTTTTGTCACGGAAACAAGTTCTCAAATCTTGGGCCATAGAAACACTACATTGGATGACTGGTTTGGATGAGAATGACGATACAATTACAAGTGTACTAAATGGTCACCGTCAGATACTTAATATACAGCACAATTAAAACAAACGAATCCAGGAAAGCACTTCAAGATTGAGAAGACTAACGAGAGATGAGATAGTTAAGTAGTGGCAAGAGAAGGCGAAATTGTTACAGTGGCTTATGGACACACAACGACTGATTGCATTTTATAACGAGATTCGTAGTCATAGGCACCAGGAAAAATTTAAACGTACCGGTAAAGTAACTAGATGGAGTATCTCTCGCCAACAAGGACAATATTTCGAAACCTTCCGAATGTGGCTCGTCCTGCTGATATAACTTACATTAAGGCGAAAGGATACGTCAAACTACGAAATAGACCTCTCTTTGAAGGACTACTACTACTAGACGGATGGACCAAATAGATAAAAAAAATACCTCATACGCGTAACATATTTGACTTGAAATTTTAAATTTAATTTTTTTATTATTATATTATATTATATCCTCTTTATTTTTGCAATAATTTGCTTACTGCGTTCAAATAACTGAACCGATTTAAATATTTCTTTCACATTATTATAGAGAATTTATTGCTTTATTAAATTTAAATTCAAAATTTTACAAAATTATTACTTACGTGCCGTTAAATCAATAATACTATATTATTACATTCGCGCTCGGCGCTTGCGCTCACTCATACGCAAGGGCCAGTCCATAGATAATACACTAATATATGGTATAGATGAGCCACTCTTACTTAAAATCGGGGGTCTAAAGGAATGAAGTTTAACTCTGCTGTGCCAGAGATGTCGCTAGCACTAGTTACGACAAAAATACACTAGATGGCGCTCTCACTACCAGATTCAAGGATCATAGAATATGCGGACTATTAAGACGGCAGTTCAGCGTCAGTTTCTCTTAGATTTAAACCAGAATTCCAAGAATTCCGCGTCCCTAATATGTAGGGAAACTGACGACAAACTACCGTCGTACAGCTACGATACGGAAAAAAAGATGATCTGCTATTTTTTAATGAAATGGCACAATCAATATTCTGCCGCGATTCTTTAAAAGGCAGTCTGACAATTTACCGATTTTGAGTTAAACATTGAGCCACATCAAGAAAAAAGGCGCGTCGACCTATCTAACCCCTTTTTCTGAAACTTATTTAGATTTTGAGATATTTTTTCATAAAAAGCTGTGAAGTGGTTTTGATACCAGTGCCAAATTTATAAAAATTCAAAATCGGTAAATTGTCAGATGACTGCCTTTTAAAGAATCACGGCAGTATTATGATAATAACTTTATTTTTTTAATCTCTTTAAATAATATGCCCTAGCCTGTGCTTTAACATGGTCATTTTGGTCAAACTTTTCTAGTTTACCTTTTATTATATGATTCACCCTTTACACCAACTGTGCACGATAATATTAATTGCTATATTAACAATATATTTTTTTAAGTGAAGCCTTATGTGATTCGCAAGTTAAAATATTAAAATTAACATTGATATCAACAAAGAGAATAATCTTTTCTTTGAATTCTTTCTCTTGTGGCGAATCTCTTAAGCATAATATTATAATTTCATATATTTTATTAATTCTATAAATTCTTCTTTGGCGTATATTAATGATTTTTTTGTGTAGTCTCTATAGTATGTGTATGTCGCAGGGTCTATTTCTTGATTGAAAAAATCACTTTTACATGTTTTACATGATTTAAATATTTTTTTTGACATTTGTTTACAATATAACCTGCGACATACCGTTTGGACTCTGTGAATAATATTATGCTGATCTTGATTCCCACAATCTATGTTGGATAAATTTCTTATTAAATTATCAACATCAAAAGTAATATTCTGTTCTTGCGAAACAGGCTCACCACGATATTCTAAAAGGTGCGTCAATGACTGTAAGCTCTTATTATTATCAGCCTCACAGTTAGCGTTTACAGAATGGGAGGAACTTAAATTGTTGACTAACAGCGTTTTATATGCATTTGTAAATTGAGCACAGGTAGGATTCGTGTTCTGGACTCCATTACTTCGGATACAACAAAAGAAGTTTTCTAACGGGTCCTGATTAAAATTTCGAGTAAGTAAATTGAAAAGTTTATGTTCCCTCTTCAACATTTCCCACATTTCAAGAAATGTTTCGATATTGTTAGCCCAATTTAAACATGATGGTATTCTTTCATACGTAACTTTTACAGGGCCAACATTACTTTTTACTACTGTTTTAAATTCAATACTTTTTATTAATGGTAAAATCTCCTTCCAGAATTTGATATGGGGGGAACTATATTTAAGGCACCCTGTTAATTCCTTTGTGGTACCCGAGTAAGTGCAACCGTTAAAAGAGTCAAACAATTTATCGAAGATGAGCAGAAATTCGGCTGTGTCTTCACATTCCACTGGTATAATTTTGTGCCCTGAAAAAAAAAAATTATTAACTTTCAAGGTTATTTATAGTTGCAATAGTAACTTATTTTTGGGTTTTAGGGATTCTAACAGAATATGTCACAAATATTATGTACATACCATGTTAAACCAGGTTAAACTCCTTGGCCCATCGTGCAACTGTAGAATATGGAGGAGCAGAGTCCCCCAATGTTTCCACCAAGTCGCTGTGTATGTCTTTAGTAGACATTTTTTTTATACAGAGGTATTTGATCACAGCTCTAATTTCGTTTTTTTCCATTCTGATGTTTCCACTTCGACGGTTTGTATTCAAATGAATGCAACTCCCTGGAATCGAGATCTATTTATATGATTTTTTCATGGTGTCTTAGTGGATAAACAAGCTAACAAAAAAATATTTTTTGGATTTTTCTGTGAACTGGAAATATCCGATTATCATTACTTTTGGATCACCCCTCGTATGATAGCAGAGAAATATGAACAAATACCTAACAACTTTCAAAGGGAAAGGTAGTGATCCTTGACTATATTTTTAAAAGATTTGTGCGAGAGGTTTGTGCTTTTCTTACTGACATGGGCAAAGCATTCCATAGCCGCACAGCTTGAATTGAGAAGGACTTATCGTAAAAATTAAGATTACTTAATAAAAAAAACTTTTTGAAAATGTAAAAACCAACTTCAAAAAGAATAAAAATAATTTTATATGTAAAATGGTGTGCAAGACGGTGCCTTGAATTTAGCTTGTTCTAATAAAGAACCGGCACCAATTTTCCGAACTGTCTCACACAAGTCTTTTTTAAGTAATTTTTTATCTTTTTCCTAGTTATTTTTGTTTTTTACTTTTGAGTGGTGTGGCATATATAATACATAAAAATGGGATTACAGCAATTGCAAGTAAGTTACTGTTATTTTTTGAAGAATTCTATTGTTTAACACTTCTGAGAGAATACTTTTTCAAACAAAAATAAAGAAACATTAATCCAGGTTAATATTGAACCAGTAAAAACTGGTGAAATGTTACGGAATAATGAAAAAATCTTACCTGTGGACTGAGGTATATCTTTGGATGTGGATGGGATTGCATTTATTTCAGTGACATTTAAAGAAATATCTGCAGGCATATTTTGCTGAGAATAATTTAGGACCTCTCCTTGTATCAGTTTTTCACTCTGTAGAACTGGCTGAGAGATTTTAAGTAAAGCTAAAACAAAATTGTGTCATTTAAGCTTAGTCTCCGGGACTGGAATAGGTACCTTTGATCCAGTACCTCCAAAGTACTACACACCTCCAATTGGCTGGCTGTTAATGTTAACACATTGGCGGACAGTAAACAGCTACAGCCGTTATAACAATAAAACATTAATTTTCACATTCACTGTCCGCCAATGTTAAATAGCTACTTGTTCTAACTAACTTAGTTTATGATCACGGAGGATGACATTAGTTTCAAGCTTTAGTTTCACGACATTAATTTCATAATGTAGAGACGCTTAATAATCTTCTTACCAAGATTCAAAGTTGGAACTGCATTTCGCGTGAGTTTTCTGCTAGGTGTGCGATAGCACAACTCAAAATGCTCATCACATAATCTTAGATTGTTGTAGATATATTGCCCATCACTTTCTTGCGTTTCGGAGTCTAAAACCTTTGTCCACAAAATAAATCTTTCTTCGTTATGACGGGGATTAGGAAAACGATGTAAAACACCTGAAATCAATGAGTTGAGTAAATTACAATTATATTTTTGTTTAACTCTAGTAACTAAGCTACCATTTAGCAAATATGGGTGTGAGTTGTGAACTGCTATTACTTACCATCTGTTTTACATCCAAAATAACAATTCCAATATTTATTCGACGACATGTTTACTTCACAAAACCACACAAAACAGCGGGTTTGTAAAAGTCCAGTAGGGTAAAGCCAAGTCAAACGTGAGTGCAATATCAAGGTCCAGTAACGGGAAGCCGGTGTCAAACAAAGAAGATATCAAACAAGTCCAGAAAAAAGCCAAAATCGCCAAATTAAAATAATTGAAAACACACGAATTTGCACACGAAGTTACGAAAAATTCTGTTTCAAATTTTGACATTAACATAACCAATTAACCACAGAACATATATAGAACATAACGTACTATAGTGCAAAAGATGCCACTGATAATAAATCATAAACCGTTTCCGAGAGCAGAGAATAATATTAAATAAAACATTTAAGGGGTTCAAAAAAAAAAAAATGTTATATAAATTTTAATTTCATAAATTTATAAAAAAATATTTTCATTAATTGCGGTCACAGCGCCATCTGTTGAGACAAAAGAATAAAAATGAATTTAGTGTTTCTGCTGCCTACTAGATGGCAGTAGCAGCAACTTGATTGCAAGCCAGTAGGGGACATTCATACCCCTGGGCCAGTCCAGGGGGGGTGAAACTCCCGAAGAAACTTCAGACACAAAATTTGCCAAAAAAACTAGTGACATGTTCACAGTGTTCAGCCAGAGGGTGTCTAGCGCTTTACGTTTTTTATCGAGTTAGTATGTTTATAATTTCACATATTTGGATCATTATTGTTACCTAGCAAATTTTGCAAAATGTTATTAACCAACATTAATATTTTGTTTCAGAACACAACATTCTGCCCGAAGAGTGCAGAGATTTATTATTTGATAAGCTCTTCGAATCATTTAATGGTCATTCTTACAAGGGGTCATCAAAAATATATAAGCAGTGCTTAAAAAATAACTCGCTCCATTTCCAATTGTGGTATGATTTGTTGCCTATTTTAGACTCAATTAAATTTGAATCAGTAGTTCGTTCGTTTGTTATGTTTCGTTGATTTATAATGAATCCAAAAAATCACAAATATAAAAAATAATTAAATCCATCTTCACCGTGTTTTAATTTTTGCCAGCCTCTAAAATCTAATCTTTAGATTTTGGAAGTACTAGATTGATTGAAATAAATATTCTAAAATCAAAGATTTAATCTTTTGTCGATTAGAATATTTATTTCAATCAATCTAGTACTTCTAAAATCTTTAAAATAAGAAAATATTATTAACATGTCAGGTAGACGCCACCTATCGGATTTTTTCGGTATTAAACTACCGTTACGCTACCTGGCGATCAGGGTAAAAAACTCAATTTTCGAATCATAGAGTGGCGCATCTATCTCAGTATTTATATGTATCACAGTCATATCACAGTATCATCTATGGGCCAGTCAGCCGGTATACTATAGTAGTCTTTGGGCCAGTCTCAAAGAGAATATAATATAAGAGACGGAACTTAGAACATTGTCTGTGAGAAATTGTTAACCTTCTTTAGCCAACCACAAAAAAAAACATAGCTACCAACATTAAAATTTCAACTAGCACTGTCTATGCTCAGACTAAGGAAAAAAGAATAGACATGAAATACCTACGAAAAAAGCGTGCATACCTATTGTGAGTCTGGCACAAAGATGGCGGCTTGCCGTAGAGCTGCGCGCATTATAATATCGATAGTTGAATTGCACGGTGCTTACAGAATTCAAAATTGTCGAAAATGAGTTTAACGTTTAAGAAATTCATGGCCCTTTGCTTTAAGTTTTTACTATTTTTAACTAATTTCCCTATAAGTCTTATTTCGTTTCGCAAGGATTAAAAAAATTGGCCCCCAATCCAGATGCACACGTTTTTTTTAGCTTTCTTCAGTTTCATTTACGTGGTAATGAGAGCTATAAAAACGCACACGCTCGAAGAGTGTCACTTTACATGGCAGGCAGGGCACGTGGATACTGAATAGATGCTACTGCAATTAAATTAACTATCTGTATTCTGTACTTGTACAGGTATGTTCATAATAAAACAAATTTTACTATGGTGTGGTATGTCTATCCCATTTATTCCCAGTTGCCACCGCGGCGATCACGAATAAAAAACTGTAGCCTTGTGATCGCTGTGTTCATTGCTCGCTTTTTCCTGTGAGCGTAGTATGCGACCGAAATTGCGGCCAGAACAACTGTGGCGACCACGCTCAACATAGTGGGTGCGAGTAAAAAACCTCCTACACACAGTGCCGCCGGCTGGGGAGGATGCCGCGCGCGGCTCAGGGTTACTTAGCGCTTGGAATTAAGATTGAGTTTCGTGCGGACTTCTAGTTTCTGCGACTTGTGCCGGGGCATATGTGTAGGAGCCTTATTAGAGTATCACTATTATTGATTAGCATACCACGACTGCAGTACCTGTACCTAAGGTCTATAATTACCAATGAAAAGAATAAATAAATACAAAATACGGTTTGTTTTCATCGTTTGTCAGACTATACTTATTTTTATTAACTAATAATATAACTTAACATTTTTTTTTTAAGTACTACTACATGGCTCGATCATTCATAATAAAACAAAAGTTATCATTTTACACAGATTTATTGAAAACTATAAAAGCCGTTTATCCCAGTCATACTTAAGTTCTAAAATACAAATATGTATACACAATAATCAAATAAGAGCACGTTGCGCAAATTTTATACAAATATACACATTAATAAAACATGAGCATGTTGAACAAACAAAAAGCAAAAAAAAAAATACAAACCACACAATCCTTACTTATTAATATTATTATTATAAGTGCGAAAGTTTGTTTGTATGGATGGATGTTTGTTATTCAATCACGGCTGAACGGATTTTTATGAAATTTGGCACAGATGTAGATTATAGTCTGGATTTTCTTACTCTGTCTTCTCACTTTTTCATTTAATGTTTTAATTTTTTTCTTCCGATATTCACATTTTGATTTTAATTTTTGAATAATTTCAAGCGCTTTATCCTGAAACAAAAAAAAAACGCATTAACTTCTAGTTTTCTGCAACTTCGTTAAGTTTTTGCCGTAAATTAATTTGAAATTACCAGTTACGCTGCCCACAGTACATACAGTAACATATTATAGAATAGAACACTTACATCTGCATAGTTAGAAGTGCTGAAGACAGGCTCCTCTTCCAGTGCTTTGTGAGAAAAAAATGTTGTGCCTCACATTCATAAAATTGGGCTGGTAACTGTAAAGAAATAACAAAAATTTTTTATATTGAGTGAGTTTGTATTTAAAAGTCAAGATAGCATGGTAATTACCATAAGGAACATAATTATTATGAAATATTACACTTACATCTGCATTGTTAGAAGTGCTGCAAACAGGTTTCTCTTCCAACACCCTGCGAGGAACAGATCGTTGTTCCTCACACTCGTCAAATTGTGCTGGTAACTATACAAAGAATAACCATAAATGTTTAATAATATTTACATTGCGAATTTAATCAGTAACTCACGCTCACATTTGTTTAGCTTGCATTTTAACATAGACACAACATTTTATACCTGATATATGTATGTATCATTTTCAAAAATTAATCATTATCATCTCCTTTTGCTATGACTATATCAGGAGTAAAAATAGTGCAGGTATATGTGTCTTAATCTGTGTGAGGAGGTGGATAATTAAAATCATATAACTTATATTAGGTTTTGATTTAGTCTGTACGAGAATTTTAAGGATGTTTTATAATTTTCAGAAAAAAAAGTTATCTATTTATTCTGACTGATGTGTATTTAAACCTGAAACTTTATACCAGTATTTCAGCAATATAGAACTGCTGTTGCTGACATGCTTCTCGTCCCTCCTCTCTCTCCATCAACTGGTTTGAATTGGTTACTTGTCAGTAAGTAGGTAAACACAATAAACTTGTCTATTTTCAAAACTTACCAATAATTCACTTGAAGGCAAAGCATCATCGCGCAGTCTTGTTATATTTAAAGTTCGGTTAAAACATTTATCTTCAAAATGCAGGGAACAAATAAAAATATGCTTGGTTGTAGTATTCAAATTTTCAATCCCAAGTATATACAGCCACTGTTCTTTTCTTTCTTTACATGTCGGCAATCTAAAATCATAAAAAGAAATCGAGTTAAATAATATTCACCTGTCGATATGTTTTATCGATAAATTGAAAATTCCGAACCGTAACTCTCTCTGTTTACTAACAAATGATTTGCTTAAAAATCACATAATATCAACAGTAAAACAGTAAATAATTACATAAAAGCAAGTGTATCTTTATAAACTTTTCCAAAAATACCAAAATCTTTCAAAATAATAGAAAAAAACAAGATATTTTGAATGAATTCGGTTACTTACCTGTGCAACGTTTTATTGGGATGTTTTTGTTGCTTTTCATGCGGCAGCCTAACACACTGCACCTACCCATGATAAATGCAGTATTATGCAAGTTCTTACACTATAAACAAGCACAATTTTCGCCTATTATCACCAAATTTTCTTAAAAACACTGAAACAAGCAAGTCGCGATGACAACTGATGTACTTGTTGTTGGCTGTGACAAAACATGGCGGCCGGCCGCAGTTAGGTATTTTCTGACATCACCAAAGTTATGTTGCCATTTTTGGCAATGATAAAACTAATGTTATCCTTTTTTACATATGATTACTCTCACAAGTTAAAAAGAGATGCCGATATATCAGTAACTATTTATTTATTTATTTATTTATTTAAACTTTATGTACAATTGTGTTACATGGGCGGACTTAATGCAGCAAGGCATTCTCTACCAGTCAACCTTTGGGTTAAAAAAACACACTGTGGTAGGTGTACGAGAAAATGGAATGAAATAATATTTTAATACTAATAAATATAATACTAATATATAATAATACTAATAAAATACACATATATGCTAAAATGACAAACTAATAGATACGGTGCTTTATAATATTCTTTCTGAATAAGAGAGCTCAAAATAATATTATGACAAAGACCAAACTAAGAATAACAACCCCGTAAGTAGTGGTTTTTAATTTTACGCTTAAAAGAAAATTTTGACTCAGCCTTCTTGATGTCAAGGGGTAGCAAATTCCAGAGTTTAATAGTAGAAATAGCGTAAGAATTAGATAGAAACCCGGTGCGGTGAGAAGGAATGTGAAGAAGTAAGTTTTTGGATGCGCGAAGGTTAAGATCATGAGAACTGCCCAACAATTTAAAATTTTGTTTTAAGTAATCAGGAGCACAAGGATCGTTCATAATAGTGAAGAGCATACAGAGGGATCTGAGGGATCTCCTTTGACGGATAGGCAACCATTTAAGCTGAGAACGGAAGGAAGAAATGTGATCATATTTTCGAAGACCAAAAATGAAACGAATACAGTTGTTGAGAAGTCGATCCAGTTTGTTAAGAAGTTCTTGGGAAAGATCAGAATAGCAAACATCAGCATAATCAATGATAGGAAGCACAAGTGATTGGACCAATGTGGTTTTAGTGCTACAAGGAAGGAAATGCTTGAATCTATAGAGAGATCGCAGTGTGAATGTTACCCTCTGGCTAACCTGTGCAATCTGCTTATTCCAACTTAACCTGTCGTCAATATATAGGCCTAAGTCTTTTACGTGCGGCGAGAGAGGGATGACAGTATTGTTGAAGTTAAGCGGGAGAAGTAGGCTGGTGTCCAAGTTTCGCAGAAAATATGAGCTACCGATCAGGATAGCCTGACACTTACTGACATTGACAGTAACACCAAACCTGCTTGACCAATCACTGATAGCCAGAAGATCAGCATTCAGCAATGAGATGCAGTTGTCCAGGTTGTCAACGTCAGCTTGCGCGTAGAGCTGTAGGTCATCAGCGTACAAATGGTAAGAGCATTTGAGGATAGTGGTAATAGAGTTTATGAAAAGAGAAAATAAAAGTGGAGAGAGTATGCCGCCTTGTGGGACGCCAGTTTTCAGGGTGCACCACTCAGAAAAAGTCTGATCAGCACGAACCGCTTGCTGGCGACCACGAAGATAAGATGAGAACCAATCTTGTGCCAATGAAGATACCCCAATGTGTGACAGAATGGCCAGGAGGATGTCGTGATCAACGGTATTGAAAGCATTGGAGAAATCAATTAAAACTAATACCGTTAATCTCGACTTCTCCAGACCATTCCTTACATCTTCTGTAACCTTAAGCAAAGCTGTGGCTGTGCTGTGGCCAGGCCGAAAACCTGATTGGAAAGGGGATACCAGATTATTCCCAAACACAAAGGAAGATATTTGCTTAAGAACAACTGCTTCCAGAATCTTAGATAGGAAAGGAAGAATGGAGATAGGTCTGTAGTGATTTAGCAGGATGGGGTTGGATATTTTTGGGAGAGGGATTATGAAGGCCTTTCGCCAGATTGTGGGAAATACCCCAGTCTGCAGGGAGGCATTGATAACATGTGTAATAATAGGAAGAATACTTTTAATAATGAGGGATAGCATAGATCTGCTGACACCATCACAGCCAACAGCCTTGGACTTAATAGCATAGAAAGTCTTGAGGATCTCAGAGTCGGTCACAGGAGAAAGAGAGAAAGAATCGGGAGGTAAGATTGGCGTGGAAGTAATCTGAAGAATAGTTTGGTTTTTAATAGCAACCGCAAGCATGGCGGAAGATGAAAAGTGCTTATTTAAATCACTCAAGGACACGTTTGAAGAAATAACATTAGAGGAAGACTTTGTTATGCCGAGTGATTTGAGAAACTTCCATATATCAGCCGGTGAAGAGTTGAGGACATTTTCAGAGATATATCGGCGTTTAGAGGCTCTTACCATCTGGTTACACCGGTTTCTTGCCAATTTGTACTGATTCCAGTTTTCCACACTGCGATCCCTTCTATATTTTCGAAAGAACTTGTCACGCCGGCTCATCGCCATACGAACTCCAGGGTTAATCCATGGAGCCGGGGGGCGCTTGACACGGACGGCCCTCAGCGGTGCATGAGCATCAATGAGCTGAAGAAGAGTCCTATTGAACGCTTCCACTTTCCCATCCACTGTCGGTGCCTGTTCAACATCGAACCAATCAATCGCACTAGCATCTCTGGTAAGCTGGTCCATGTCGATCCTCGCGAAATTCCGAAGCAACACAATGGCAGGCCGCTGTTTGGGAGGCTTAATTTTATATGTCACATAAATCAAGTCATGTCGAGATAATCCCGAAACAGCTATCTGACCATGATTAGCAATCAGATTCACGGAGGAAGTGAGAATGAGGTCAAGCCAGGAATCGCTTGTGTCCAAATTGTGATGTGTTGGATTGAGTGTTAGAAGCGATAGACTTGACGATTCCAGGATTGCTCTCAGTCTGCTTGATCTTAAGTTATCCTTTAAGAGATCGGTGTTGAAGTCACCCATGATAATGTGATGTTTGTACTCTGAGGAGAGGGATACGAAAAGAGAATCAAGAGTGGAGAAATAATCGATAGCAGGTGGGCAGTAAACTACTCCAAGAATAGCCTTAGTCCCCTTGACATCAATTTCAAGGATTAAGTATTCGGGATTGCCATTGACTGTTCCCGGCGAAGAGGATACGACTTTGTAGGGGATGTTGCTGCGTAAGTAAATGGCAACACCCCCGGCTCTTTTTCCCGTGCGGTCACTGCGAATAAGGACAAAACCGGGTAGGCTGTAAAAAGAAGAGGGTAGTTCGGGTTTGAGCCAACTTTCCGAAACTAAGATAGCGTGCAAAGCGACATCACTAAATAAATTCAACATCTCAGAGTGATGCTGAGGGATACTTTGTGCGTTCACGTGGCAGACATTAAAATTCTTTGCAAATTGTTGAAACTCACTACACAAGAAACTGTTTACAGAGAAGGAATCATCTAAAGATGAATATGACGTAGAAGAACTACGGCAGGAAAAAAACGAGTCATCGTCAGACATGATTATTATAAAGCAAAAATATATATATAAAATAATATAGTATATAAGATAAAATTATATTAATTTGAAGGTGAAGTTTTAGGTTCACTAAATTGCATTACCTGCCGGCAGACTGTTCACAACAAAACTTAAGAACTTAATATTGCGTGTATCCAAACGCGAACTCAATTTGCAAGAAGTCAAAACAAAAATATACAATGACATGACACAAGAAAGTGACAGTGACAATTCAGAACAACAAAAACTAAATGTCGGTACACCGAACAATAAATCAGTGACGCGTTAAACTAATATATCTAAACAGTTTCAAAGAATAAATACAGATTGGACACACAGATACAGAAGTTAGCAAATAAACATGAATACCATAATATAAGTTACTTCTTCTTCTTTGGAATCCGCCGTGACCGAGTTGAAGCTAGTGGAGACGCACTTTTTGAGTTGGAAACCGGAGGAACCTCTGCATCAAGGGATTTACCATGCTCCACACCGAGTGCGACGACCTCCTCATGACTGACGACGCGACGTCGCTTGCCATCCGGAAGTTTGACGTTGATGTTGCCGTCCATGGTCCACACGTTCGTCACGCCAAACAGCTTGCGAGCTGACGTAAAAGTAGACTGCCGCTGTCGAGTGAGAAATTCGGAGACTACATAGGGAGATCCCTTTAACTTAGTCTTGATCCTCCAAATCTCGCCGCGGAGAGTTGGGTCAGCGCACTGAAGCAGGATTGGTCTGGCGCGGCCTTCTGAAGCAGTACCCAGTCTATGACATACAGTGAGTGAGGAGGGTGTCACATCTTTCAAGCCTAGCTTAGTCTGCAAGATGGTAGCTACGGATACAGGAACATTCTCATCCGGTTTCTCAGGAACTCCGCCAAGCAACAGAAACTTTTTCCTGTGACGCATCTCAATTATGTCCACACTCCTGCTCAGTTCGGCGATCTGTTGCTGTAAGGTGCTGAGGGTACTCCAAACATGCTCCTTGAAATTGGTGAATTCATTTTGGAGGCTGGTCTTGTCAGCGCCAGGTGGTGAATTTTTAAGGTGTGCTTCAAAATCCGCCATCCTCTGGTTTAGCGACATAATAGCTGTTCGCTGGGTCTCTGCAATGTCAGCTATAGTGGCCATAGTGTTCCAGTGACAGTGCCAAGTGAAAGTGAAAGTTCAGGCCGGCAAGCAAATGCAATTTGTGCTGATTAGGGCATATAGAGACTACTGCCCACACAATATGTGCTTAGTTGTAAGCTAATTATATGAGGTCAGTAAAAATTTTGGTTAAATTGATAAGATTTACTAATTAAAAGGGTAAAACTTTCCTTTATGGCCCGTCGATTTTTGGGTCGGGGCGGGAGGGGAGGGGTGGGGGGGGAGTAGTGCTACCCCCCTGTACCATCCCCCCCCGCGCAACCCCAATGTTATGGTGATATCCATGGTTAAAGTTTTTAGGTTAGAATAAAAATTTCGGAAAAATTTAGTATTGTTTGGCAGGAGGAAGGCAGTGGGAGTGGAGTGACAGGGCAGGGGGTGCTCCTCTCCTCCCCGGCATTACTCCAACAAAAAGGTTTCAATAAAAAGGTCATCAAAACTCAAAAGTTGGCTAAAAGGTGTAGTCGGAGCCCCGCTTCGCGGGGCTCAATGGTTTAAAAAAAATAACCACGAAGGTGATGGCCGGGTCTGTTCGCTCGCTGCGCTCGCTCACTAGACCCGGCCATCCCTTTCTAACCTAATCTGTCCGAGTCGGGTTGCCCCAAGTCCCGAGCTCGCTTCGCTCGCTATTGCATCCTAACATCTCCTAGTAACAGTTGGAACTACCATGAATATTATTTATCATATATTGCATACTATTTCCCAATTTGTATGGAAAATTTAAATATTATATCTCGTAAGCCGTGAATTTCCGCAACTTCAAAATTTGTAATAGATTTCTATGTATTTATGAGTATAGGAACGTCCAAATCAACGTTCACGTTCCGTTCCACAGTGTAAACAAAAATTCGTAATATTTTTGTGTAAAAACGTCAACGTAATTACATAATACAGCACAGCTATAATGCCCACTAATAACACACCAAATTTAATACGTGAATATGTGAAAATAAAATTATTTTTACGTAAAAATATGACATAAAATTGAACAAAATACACTTCTTCTGTCAATGGAATGTGAAATGTCAACTTTGACGTCTACCATGACAATAAACAACCTAAAAATTTGCAAATGGCGTGCTATTTTTCAGTATTAAACGAAACTTTAAAAACTTATATCTCGTAAATAGTGAATTTGCGCAACTTAACAATTTGTAAAAAGCTTTCTATTTATGAGTACTATTTACAGTAAAACTATGAACTTCCAACTCAACGGGCCATAAAGGAAAGTTTAGCCATTAAAAGATTAAGTTATACAGTGCTTATGTGTTTACTTTTTGACCACCTACCCACGAAAAAAACTATGCCGTCGAAATGCATCATATTCCTATAACTACTGTTCGTATAGAATGTTTATGCCATGTCCTCTTTTTCCTTAGTCAGAGTGTCTATTAGTGTTGAGTAGGACTTACAAGAGGCTGTACATTTGTCCCGTACATGACGTCAAAATGTAAGAGCGGCTCGGCACTATAAAATGTACTACTTCAAATTTTCTGTCGCGGTCGCGGTGCACGCTCGTCACTCATCGTAAGGGTGAAAGAGACAGCGCGGCACATGCTGCATTAGTACGACATTTTTCAAAGAACCGAGGGCCGAAACAAGACGTGACTCGAGAAGTAATGATATATTTTATTCACTCTAATGCTAAATAAATGTACTACGATGAGGCGTGAATTGAAACGTGTAGGTACTATTTAAATTTAAAATTTTGAATCTGCATTCGAAATTTTAATGCAAAATTTTTGATAAATCATTGTTTATAATTGTTTGTCATTGCGAAATACGTTAATAAGTATTCTATCTAAGTGACAATAACATCAAATATCATATTCGTACTGGTTACTTCAAATGTATCGCCGAGCTTCAGTACGCCTCGCCTCATTTGAAGTGTCAAGTGGGACCAATGACGTATTATGACATTGTACCGGCTCAGTACAAAAAAGAGACTACTCTTACAAACTCTTTTACAAGTCGTGTCCCACCCAACACTACTCGTTACTTCAAATGTATCGCCGAGCTTCATTCAATACGCCTCGCCTCATTTGAAGTGGGACATTGTACCGGCTCAGTACAAAAAAGAGGCTACTCTTACAAACTCTTTTTCAAGTCGTGTCCTACCCAACACTAGTGTCTATGACAATCATGACCTTGACGGGAAGAACTGTCATTGATAGGAATGTGCAATGCATAGAGAACTCAATAAACTTATCGATATGTTTAAAATTTATCGATATCGATGAAATGCATTCTATGCAATTAATTGGGTTCTGTTTAAAACTAATTATTTTGAAAAACTGTGTAAAATAAAACACTCGTGTTATTTCAGCATTTATTTATTGATATAATTATATTACTAACGACCTATATCACTTTATTTACGATCTATTTTTAATTGGAATAAGGTTAGAACAGAAACAATAATTACAATAGCTCTTAATATATATAAAAAGTGTATTCCTGTCTTCCCCGTCATAGTCACGGTATTTTTATTATTTATTTATGTACACACATGACACTTATAAAAATTATTGATGTCCCCGTTAAACTAATCGCGCGGTTCTAACAAGGGGTTATAACAAGTAGTAAAAATATTCAATAATTTAACATAAAGACTAAAAACAAGGCATTGGACATTAACAAATATTACATATGTTATAATAACAATATTATACAAGTAATATTAAGTAGAAATTATAGTATAAAGCCGGGTGTTCATTAGGCAACTTTGAAAACAGTTTATAAACAAAGGTGATGAAACATTGTTTCTTAAATATCGGAGAGCAAGACGAAACATTTTGTTTATAAGCAAAAATCAACAGGTGTGGTTGTGTGTTGTGCGAGTTTATAAACATGGAAGTAGCAGGCTGCATTTCGTTTTTTCTATTTGCTCTATCAACTGCTTTTCCCTTGGTGTTAAATCTGTAAAGACAGGTTTTTAAATATGTATAAGCAAAATATTTGATAAAATTTGTAAATATTTTCCTGCATATAAAACGCAAGGATCTTTTCTAAGTAAAATACACAACAATAGAGCACTATTTTGAGAATTTCTTGATTTTATGAGTCATAAGACTGACCCTGAGGCGGTGGGACAGACTGTCCGAGGACAAGGCATACCAATTATGAAAAAAATAAGAAATGCAAATAGTAATTAGTAAAGGAATAGCAAACGTTTTTTTTTTCTTTTTTTACATATAATTTGTTGATTTGTTGTTAATTTGTTGTGATTTGAAATGATACATTTTAATTTGAAACTAGTTTGGAAACCATCAGATATTCAAGGTTCACTATTTTTTTTTAATTTGAAATAGAAGTAGTATCCTAATTTTGACCTCTTTAATGAATTTGACAAATATTTTAAATGATAAGCTTCGCCTAGGTGGAAGTCAGAAATCATCCCACATTCCTTGTATCCTCTCAGACCACTTCAACAGCTCACCGTGTATTTGTCTTGACTTAAATGCATTGTCTGTCCCACTCACAGAAACCTGTGCCCCTGTGTCCCAGCATAGAGTACATTATAGGCTAATTACGATGATGCTTATAATTGATGATGATGCTTAGAATAATTTACCAGTTTGAGACAGCTCCTCAAGGATATGTCTGGATTGCTAGCTTGTGGATGCTAGCTTGTGGATGGCACTGCTTCAGGCAAAAGATCTGAAATGATACATTATAATTTGAAACTAGTTTTGAGATCTACCAGATATTCAAGGTTCACTAGTTTTTTTAATTTGAAATAGTAGTAGTATCTTAATTTTTAACTCTTTAATGAATTTGACAAATATTTTAAATGATAAGCTTCGCCTGGGTGGAGGTAGGAAATTATCCCACATTCATTATGATGATGATAAATGTTATTAATATGTATACCTATAAGTGTTAAGTTAAATGCCAAATATATTCACTTGTGTTTTTGGTTCAAAATCAGCCTCGAGACTCGTTTCAGTGTTTTTCGATTTTTGATATACCACAGGTATTTCACACCTGAAGAATCATTCTATACAGGATACTTATTATATTTACCTCTTGACTCTGAATGCTGATACACATGTTGTGGAAATTCTGCCAATTGTCCGTCAGTGAGAAGTAAAGCCATCAAATTCAAAGAAGGGATGGATTGCATGTCTATTCAGACGATTTCCCTTTTTGTTAAAATCCTTTTTTCCAAAGTGGTTAGCACATACATTTCGCTGCTCATGCAGTTTTTCTATTGGTAGATGCACCAGTTCTTCATTACCAACTGCTTTTAGCCACTCTCGACAGCTGGAAGTTAGGAAGGCTATAGCGTTTTATTTTATTTTATTTTATTTTGGTACATAAAACAGTAGTACGCTGTATGATGTTTGTTTTATAATTAAACACCTTTTTATATGGTTTATACCATTTATTAGTATAATTATTGTACATTACAGTTACAGCTCGTGCCGCGATCCAGAGCGTCTCTCCGGTGTCTACGGTGTTACCAACCCTATATGTTAGTGTTGTTCTACTAATTATGTCTCCTCTCACATCCCTTCTCTTTTCTTAAAATAATTAATCATTACAATATTCATGCAAATAATTTGGTTTCTTAACAATTCAACCACTTCTAGTTTTTTTATTTTCTACAACAATATTGTCAAAATTAAATGTAACAGACTTCTTGGCTTTACTATTTACTATGTCATTATTAGCTCCAAGATCAGTCTGTTCATCAAGACAATCTACAAAGTTATCCACATCACAATTAACATATTCAAAATTTAAATTATCATTATTTTCCACAATGTCATTCATAATATCTTTGTTACAATTATTAAAGTCTATATCTCTAAAAGCTAAATTCTCAGTACAGTCATCATCTGTTACATTAACATTTGTTACCTTATCATAACATCTTTCATTTAATGTGTTATTTTGTATTATACATTCTAGGTCCTCATCATCATAATCATATGTATTTTTAACATTAAATTTTCTATATTTTGAACCTTTAAATATATTATATCTGTTTCTCAGAACTTTCTGCCCATTTTCCAATAATATTACATAGGATCTATCTTTATCCCCTTCTTTTACAATTTTACCTGGGATTAACTTATTCTTATTTCTATCTCTAATATAAACATTTTGTCCATTAAAGAATATTATTCCTTTACCCTTAAATTTCTTATCATGATACAATTTATATCTTTCATTTTTCTTTTGTACATAGTTTTTTATTTTCTTATACTTTGTTTCATAACCATTTCTATTCACAGGTAACCAAGAAGCTACTTGTCTACCAATCATCATCTCATTTGGCGACTTTAACTCATTATCAATAGGCGTATTCCTGTATTCTAACATAGCTAAATCAATATTTTTATTTTCTAATATACATTTTTTTAACATCCTTTTAACTGTTTGAATGTGGCGCTCAACCATCCCATTAGACCTAGCATAATAAGGTGTTGATGTCTTATGTTTAAACCCAAATTGCTGACAGAAATCTACAAATACAGAACTTCTGTATTGAGCTCCATCATCTGTATATAATAATTCAGGGATTCCCCATCTAGAGAATGATGTTTGTAAAGCTTTTATATGCTCCTCCGCTGATTGATTTTTTAATACACTTATCTCTACATACTTAGTAAGATAATCTACTATTAATAAAAATATTTTATTATTTAAGAAAAACATATCCGCTCCTATTGTACTCCATGGTTTATCGGGAACTTCTCTTAATTTTAATGGTTCATAACTATGACTTTTTTGAAACTGTAAACAGATGTCACAATTTTTAATCATATCTTCTATTTCTTTATTCACATGTGGCCAATATAACAATCCTTTTATTCTATTTTTACACTTTTCATAACCCATATGATTGTAATGAATTTGCTTTAACATGTCAGAACGTAATGATTTTGGTACTAACAAAGCTGAATCTTTGAATATTAAACCGTTAGCTACATATAAGCTTTCTTTAAAAGAATGATAAAACTTTAATTGAAATGGAATATCAGAATATTTAGGCCACTCATTTTGAATATAATTAATAAGCAATACCAAGTTTTCATCTTTAGCTGTTTCTTCTTGAAATATTTTTAATTTTTGCTCACTAATATTTAAATTTTCTATAATCATACAGACATGCATTTCTATCTTTTCATCAATATCCTGATTACATATGTTATCTTGTACATATGCCCTAGATAATGCATCAGCCACTAGGAGTTCTTTACCAGGTTTATATTTAATATCTAAGTCATAACCTTGTATGCGCATTCTTAATTTTTGCAATCTTAATGGAGTTTCGTTCATAGATTTTTTAAATATCTGTTCAAGTGGTTTATGGTCAGTTTCTACTGTAATTTGTTTGCCATATATGTATTGATGGAACTTTTCACATGCATATACAATTGCTAATAATTCCTTCTCAATTTGTGCCCATGATTTCTGCGACTCAGTTAATGATTTAGAAGCATAAGCTACTGGTGCATTATGTTGCAATAAAACTGCTCCTAACCCTGTACTACTACTATCAACCGACAATGTAATAGGACTATTTATCTCAAAATATTTTAAAACCGGTTCTGTAGTTAAGATTTGTTTTAATTTATTGAAAGCTTCCTTTTGTTTTTCACTCCATACAAATACAGAATTCTTTTTCACTAATTCTCTCAATGAATTTGTAATATCTGATAAGTTAGGTATAAATTTAGATACATAAGTTATGATTCCTAAAAATGTTTGTAACTCTTTTTTACTTGTGGGCTCTTTCATATTAACAATAGCTCTAATTTTCTCTGTATCAGGTCTAATACCTGTGCTACTCAATATATGGCCTACATATTTGACCTCAGTTACCCCAAACTGACACTTATCTTTGTTGAATTTTACTCCTGCTTGTTTAGCCCTGTTCAAAACTTGTTTTAATCTCTTATCATGGGATTCCTTAGATTCTCCCCATATTAACAATTCGTCAACATATTGTTCTACCCCTTCAATGTCACAAAATATGTCATGAAAACATTTACTAAAAACTTCAGGTGCTGAGTTTAAACCAAAGGGTAATCTTTTATAACAATACCTACCAAAGTCACCAGCATTAAATGTTGTATATATTTGACTCTTTTTTGATAATTTAATCATGTAAAATCCTTTAGAGGCGTCTAGCACCGAAAAATACTTGGCATTAGGCATTCTAGCGACTAATTCCTCAAAAGTACTCATTTTAAATCTTTCTCTGATTATACATTTGTTCAAATTCTGTGGATCTAAACAAAGTCTGATAGAACCATCGTTTTTCTTTGCCACAACCATAGAATTAACCCATTCAGTAGGCTCATTTACCTTTCTAATGACACCTAACTTCACTAATTTATCTAATTCACTTTTAATTTGATCTTGTAATTTAAATGGAATTTTTCTAGGTCTTTCTGCAATTGGTACACAATTTTCCTTTAATTTAATATCATATTCATATTTTAACTCACCTAAACCAGTGAATAATTCACTATATTCTGACACAATGTCACTTTTATTTACCAACTTTACCCTGTTAATAATACCAAGCTTTACTGCAGTTGAGTAACTTAAAATACTGGGTGTGTTAAAATCGACTACAAAGAGTTTACATAAACAGTCACTGTTGTTGTATCTTAATTTTGTATCACAAGTTCCAAGTATTTTGATCTCAGATCCATCAAAATTTGTCAATCTTATATTCCTACATGTATTTAGTTGCAATTTTAATTGATTCATTGTATTTCTATTTATGATATCCACTTGAGAACCTGTATCAATTTTAAATTTCATATATTTGTTATTTACTTGTATATTTATATACCACTCCTTGCTTACTGAGTTTACCGCATAAACTGTATCTATTCTAAGCTGTTCTATATTTTCACTGTTGACTACTGAACATTTATAAGTACAACATGAAGTAAAATGATTAAATTTATGACATTTTATACATTTTTTACCGTATGCTGGGCATTTACCATAACCATGAAACTTGTTGCATTTTCTACATGGTCTTGATGTACTGGCATCTTTTTTAAAATGCTCACCTGACCTTTCTTGATAATTTGATTGTCTGCCACTGGATGTTCCTCGCGCACCATAACTTGCTTGACCTGGAGTTCTACTACGACCCCTGGCTTTTGGTTCTCGTTTATTTGCTGATAGGCGACTGTATGTTCCTTTGTTTACTGCACCTACTTCATTTGAGAATTCACTATTTAAAGTTTTTATTTGACTTTGAGCCACTTCTGCGGCTTTACATATACTCATGCACTTGTCAAGTGTCAGGTCTGGTATTCTTAGTAATTTTTCTCTGATATTACCATCAGTAATTCCAAGTACTATTTGATCTTTTATAAGACTATCCTTTAAGGTTCCAAAGTTACAATCTAAACTGAGAGATTTTAGTGCTGTATGGTATTCTTCGTATTGTTCGTCAGTTTTTTGTTTTCTTGAGAAGAATAGATATCTGTTATACGTTTCATTTGTAGGTGGACTACAGTTTTTCTCCAGACGTATGAGTACCTCATTGTATGATATGCTCGCCTTGTCCTCGAAACTATTATATATTAGCAGACCCTCTTCACCGATGCAGTGTAATAATAGAGCTTTTTTCTGTTCATCATTTAGACGTGTATCTGCTCCACTGGCGAGAAAATATAGGTCAAACCGCTGTTTCCAGTTTTCGAAACTTCTCTTTTTCGATTTCGACCCAACCAAAGATAATGGCGGCGGCGGTTGTAGTTGTTCCATCTCTTACCTCTTTTTACTTTGTTCAGCGGCAATTTTTAGTTATCCTCAGCGCCATGTATGATGTTTGTTTTATAATTAAACACCTTTTTATATGGTTTATACCATTTATTAGTATAATTATTGTACATTACAGTTACAGCTCGTGCCGCGATCCAGAGCGTCTCTCCGGTGTCTACGGTGTTACCAACCCTATATGTTAGTGTTGTTCTACTAATTATGTCTCCTCTCACATACGCCTACAATGTGTATTGTATATAAACATGTAACTTAAAATTACTTATCGTACTACTAACAACAAACAATATCCACTTATTACTACTATTATGTTGATGCTACGTGAGATATCAATAAGAGAAAAAAAAACAGTATTAATTTTATATAATGCTAACTAAACCTTAAAGCTAAGAAAATAAACAAAAAGCGCATAAAAAGTTTGATCTATACATTATGAAAATAGAGTTTAACTACTGAAAAGAGTTTTAACTATAGATTGCTTAAATTTTATATCAGAGAGATTAAAAATGTCTATGTGCTCAAATCGAGAGTTATAAGAATCCACGAGTTGGCGCAAAGGAGCGCGGTGACCAGCATTCGAGTTGCATCCACGGTTTGAATGGATGCTAAGTAAGCGGTATGGAGTATGGACGCACTTGTCTGCGCATTACTGTCCTCGGGACGATGTAACAAAGCTTATTTATTAATTCCGAACAATTATATTTATTATGCACAACGCCATGTAGAAACATTACACCGAGTAGTAGCCTTCTGGATTGTAATGGTAAAAGTTTGTATTTTTTCAGTAAAGCATCATGAGAATTATGGCTGCGATAGCATCTGTAATGCAGAGCTTGTACAAATTTACGTTGGACTCTTTCAATGGAGTCACTATATTTACTATAATAGGGATTCCAAATCATCGTAGCGAACTCCAGACACGGTCTTATTAAAGATGTATATAAATATCTGTAAGTTGACGGACGCTTGAAATCCCTGCTGTTTCGCATAACGAAACCATACATTTTGAGCGCTTTATTAATAATGTTCTCTATGTGGGCATCAAAATGTAGTTTAGAATCCAATATCACTCCGAGGTCGCGCAGGCAGTGAGTGCACTCTTGTTAACTTTGTACTAAGCAGGTGATAGCTATAAATATGCTGAATTTTGTTTTTCGTAAATGTTATTGAATTACATTTAGTCAGACTAAGTGATAATTTATTAGTGGTGCAATAACTGGACAGTCTATCTAGGTCACTTTGTAGTAATTCACAATCTTCGATACTTTTTATTGTTTTATAGATTTTTAAGTCATCTGCATAAAGTAAATATTGGGAGTGTTTAAAACAAGCATTAATATCGTTAATGAAGATGGTAAATAATAATGGACCTAGAATTGAGCCCTGCGGAACCCCGGATGTGACAGATATCTTTGATAACGACACTTTGAGTACGACTTTAATTTCGGAAGGCGGTGTCAAAAAAAAAGAAAAAGAAAATACAAAACAAATGACACCGACTACCGAAATTAAAGTTATTTTTGGCTTTGTAGTGTTTTGATATGGAAGTCGGTTCTATTTTTTGGTAAAAAGATTTTTGGTACTTGAATACTTTATTGGAAAACTCTTAAATACAGGGTGGCAGGGACATCGACGCTCAACTGCTTACCATGAATTCAGAACATGATTCTAGTAGAAGACCCCCCCGTTGAAATTTTTCGTCGGCTTTTTCTTAATATAATAAAATTAAGAAAAATCCGACGCAAAAAAAACAGTAAATTCACTTTTTCACTTAAAACAGTAGTGTAAATAAAACTCGGAAAGGCTACCTGATCAGCTGTGTTGACCTCGCAAATTAACTCTAGCAAAACATTGCCCATACACATTGCTGTTTTAAGTGAAACAAGTGAATTTTATTTTTTAATTAAAATCTCATTGGGTTAGATAAAAACAATGTTTTTATACAGTTTTCAGTTAAAAGAAAGCTGAAAAAACCTGAAAAATTAAGAAAAAGCCGACGATAAATTCCAACGCAGGGGGTCCAGAATCATGTCCGGTAAGCGTTTGTGCGTCGATGTCCCTGCCACCTGTATACACAACCCTTTTCTGATTAATTATTTTCCCGAAAAAGAAACGTAAGCACTTTTAAGATCATCTATGTCGGTGTTTACTGGTCGCATAGTGGTTATCAGGAAACGACTAGGCCTGCCTCTGTAAGGTAGTCGAAAAGCCTAGCTTTTCGACTACCTTACAGAGGCAGCTGCAGGAGCAACTGGCCCAGCGCAATTACCAGATGGCGAAGCTTGTTTTTCTGGGGGATTTTAATGCCTACAATAAAGAATGGTTGTTTCTTTACCAGAAAACAGAGCACGCTGGTATAGAGGCGCGTAGATTTGTTTTATAGCTTTTTTCACCAAGGTACCCGGATTCCGGATGTCGACGGCCACACTCCGCATTGCTTGGACCTAGTGCTCACAATCGTTCTAGACAGACAGCGAGTATCAGTCTGGGCCTCGCTGGGATCGTCCGACCACGGTCTGGTAAAAACGGTATCTACCCTACCTTCTCTCCTCCGGATAAAAGCCCCAGGAACACGAGGCGAGTATGGATGTACGGTTCAGCAGATTGAGATGAGACGCGGCACTTCTTTGCTTCCTACCCTTGGCGATAAACTTGCTTCTCGTCGTGCAACCCATCGATCTGCGCTGACGCTATTATTGACGAGGTACGTTAGGGAAAAGAATATTCTATCCCATTTTCTGACGTCCTACTTGGCTATACTTGGCTCAGCCTTGGTATAATGTAGCTTTTTGAACTTTTTGTTTGTTAGAATCTCTTCTTTTTAGTCGTTTACATTTATTCAGATCCACTTTTGAAAGAAAAGTAAATAGCACGACACGTTGGCAACAAATCAAAATGTTCGTACTGAGACTACTCGTATAACAGCATTTGCAAAACTATTGTATGCCGATGTATTCTTGTACAGGACAACACGGATATAACTAGTTCAGGATACTAAGTATATTATACCGAACCTTTACAATCGTGTTAAAAATTATAATAGTATTGGTTTAAACCACTATAAAGCCGCTCCATTTAACTTATAATTGTTCTATAAAGTGAATTTATAAACCCTTATAAAACCAATTAATAAATACATATGGTTTCCAGTATGTTTAGTTCTGTGCATCACTCTTATTGCCGTATTTTACTTATAACGGTTCTGTAATGCTTCTTGTTAGTAGTTATAAGTATAGCTTACCAGTTTAACTACTCTTGAGTGCGTTTACACCCTCATGATACTTTTATAGGTCACCTAAGCTTATATTGCACCCTTAATTTGTATCTATAAGTAATTATAAGTTAATGTATAAGATCAGATATACTATTAAACCCAACTAACTCCATGGTTGCTATTATAAGCATGGCAGCCGATACTAGAACCGTTAAGAGATAATTATAAGTGCTGGAGGCCTATAACACCTGAACTATAGGATAATTTTGCTTCTTGGGGAGTTTTCGGGTACAGGTACAGTCTCAGATACCTGTACAGTGCTAGAGCTGGCAGGGATGAAATAGCCACTCTTAGAAAGGTCATGGTAGAGCGAATGAATTTGACTTTAAATCTCTTTTCCCAATGGGGCGATGACAATCTGATCAAATTAAACGCTTCGAAAAGACAGGCTTGTCTTCACCGCTAAAAGGAGCCAATTTGAACTATCCCCTACTTTTCGAGATGCATCTGTACCAGTTACCGACCACCTGGAGCTCTTAGGCATGGAGTTGACGTCTGATCAACTTTGGCTCAACCATTGAGTCAATAGCTCAGACTGCAGCCAAAAAGCTGGGAATCCTACAAAAGGTAAGGCGATACTTCACACCTGGACACCTTTGAATTTGTATAAAGGACAGGTCCGTTCCTGTAGGGAGTATTGCAGTCACTTGTTCCCACAAGTGACTGCAATACTCCTCAGCAAAATACTAGCTACAGCTAGCTGTACTTGACTCGATCGAACGCAGAGCTAAATGGCTCATAACCGACGAGGTTCTAGCAGGCAAGCCTCGCAGCATGGCTCACCGACGAAACGTTGCTTGGCTGTCGATCTTTTACAGATTGTACTTCAGGGAGTATGCGCAGGAGCTCCACGACCTAATCCTTTCATCCACACTTGGTCGATATACCGTTTCGTCGTACTAAGCGCTTCTCCTTTACATTTATAGTGCGCACAACCAAGGTGTGGAACTCTCTACCGGCTTCTGTGTTCACTACCACATATGACCTGTCAACCTTTGAAGCAAGAGTGAACAAACCTCTTTTGGGCTTGCTCGTTTCATCATAGACCTCATCTAACACTTACCATCAGTTGTCGTATTAAAAAAGCATGAATTTATAATTTAAGTCAGCACATTTCTAAAGTTATTTGATGTTTTGATGTTTCTTAGCGTTATATTTAATTTGATATCCTTTAAAGTTGTAAAAAATATCAAAATCGGTTCAGTAGTTGTAATGGTATTGGTAGCCTAATTAGATAGAACAGATAGATAGAATATACTTTATTGTACACCAAAATTTAAACACACCTATTTAACAATATTACTTATTCTATGGTTACAATGGCGTGGCGGTCTGAATTCTCGCATGGTGCTTGTCTCACTTGCTGGTCATACTTATGACTCTTGAGTTTGAGATAGCGTCAAGATACCTATTTCCCCAGTCTAGCGTCCCTATATTGGTTACTGGATAATAGAAAACAAGAAAAATCAATAACTTATTGATTGAAATTGGTTTGGAATTTAATCGAAACCGCTGAACTCGAAATCGAGTTTTCTTCCAAGATGAGATGCGCGTAAAAATATCAAATTCAAAAGTCGAGTCGAGCGAATTCGTACTCCGACTCGCACTTGGCCGATGTTCGGGTGGCTGTGCCCACAACCTTTTTTGAGGGCTGGATACGCTCCTGTTCATCCTCGACCCATATTTCACTCCTTCGACCACATCCATGAAGTTTCGTCAAGTTTTAGAGATGTACAACGAATAGGTACCAACTCCCAAGTAGCACAGATAGCTGTATAACTACTCACTTTTAGACCTATTTGAAACTCTATGCGTATTAAGACTCTTTTAAGAGTACACTGGTGATCCTACAGCTGCATAATAGTTGTCAGTGATATTTGAACAGCTTAGGCTGATTAAGAGCTGCATTAAGGCTGATTAAGACCGACAAAACTACCATTAATACGCTTAGAGTGCTATAAAGGTATATTTTCAACGACGCTATTCAGCTTTTAACCTTTTCTAATGCCTTAGCAGTAGTAAGGGCTGTTTAGTGGATGAAATTACGCTAAATGCTGTATAAGAAGGTATTTGTGAACTCCTATTACACTGACTTATTAAAGGGGCACGTGTGAACTATTATGACTTTAATAGCTGTATAATGGATAATTTGTGGCCCACATTACAGCTTATTGTTGAATATGTCTACCGCTAATCAGCCTTTATACTGCCATTGATAGTGTCTGCATAGCGGCTGTTTAAACATTCACTAGATGCCTCGCAGCTACTTAGAGACTCACTAGTGTATCGAATTAACGGCTTTCACTTTATAGTGGTTCACATAAGTACCTTTAATCAGACTTTATCCGAATAAAAGTAATATGTGGTACTGTAATCAGTCAGTGTAACTTGTAACGTTGATGGCGATTATACTGACGTACAAACTATAAATATACTGATTCATTTTTCAACTTTTAAGATGTTTTGTGTATGAATTAGGAATGTATTGCATTAGTTTTTACTTCCTGATAACATAATAATAACTATTTATCTTATAATTCTTTTCAAAGCACAAAAAATTGTTTATTCAAGTTTTCATCACGGCTTATTTATATCAAAAAACTAATTAAAAATAGAATATTTTCGAGGCGCATTAAAATTTTCTTAGACAATATATATGTATAATGTCAGTGAAATTACATTCCCAATCATTTTTCTTTTATGAATACCAGGGAATATGAATATTATCCACGTATAATTCACTCCACGAAACAAGTGTTCAATTGGCAGCTACGGGGTATTATATTTGCTTCTATGTTTGCTACATCAAATATGTTCACTTTACACTGGCCGCAAGCAGCCTTTCCCGGTTTAAAACATCTATTAAGAGCGTAGATGTGACATATTTACTGAATAAAGAGTAACTTGTGATCTCTTAGTCTATCGATATTCAGCGCATAGTACTGTCGTTACTCTTTATAACACTGTTAAATTGCTGCTACACAGCTCCTAAGCAGCTACGTGAACTTAAGGCTGAATAATTTGTGCCCATTTAAGAGTTATAAGAGCTGTGTAAGCCCCTATAAAACCCTTCTTCAGCTTTTTTTATTCAGCTTTAAGCATGATGGGAATCCGTTATTCGGCTGAAAAGCAGCCTCGTGTGCTACTTGTATTGTAATGTAATGTAATGTATGTTGTATGTGAGTTGGTAATAGCTATTACCAACTCACATACAACATACATTACATTTAGCGACTACAGCAAAGCTTTACACTTTCCGCTGCACAGAAACATATGGGAAGCATTAGTGGAACAAGAGATTGAACACAAATGGCGTGGCTCAGCAAAAACAAAGTTCCATGTAAAATGAAAAACAAACATGTATATATATAATTATAATACAATGTCAACAACTGTACACATGATCACAAACACGCACGTACACACACGCACGCACGCACACGCTCACACACATAATCACCCATACACAGTACACACTCCCACGGTTTCTACTCTCTTACACACTCGCAACGCACACGCCCACACTTACAAATAGTTAATCTCATATTTTTCTTGTTTATATTCACTGTGTAAATATATATATATATATATGTATATTATCTTTATACCTAGCGATTGTACGGTTTCTTATAAGGGTTAAAACTAAGTCCAAGCGACAGTAGAACACTGCCTCCTAAGACACAGGATATTCTAGTTTAGGAGGCAGGGTTGAAATATTTATGTATGCCTTCCACAAATTGTAAATAAGCTAGTTTTAAGAAATTTGTAAGGTTTTTGTCAAATAAATATATTATTATATTATTATTATTACAAATACATACGATTAATAAAAAAACGTATACAGGACAGGAATAGTATAGTCAGAATCCAGACAGAAAAGAAAGGCCATATATTCAAAGTAGAAAAAGGTGTTAGACAGAGAGACTCTTTATCTCTACTATTCTCAGCTGTACTAAAGTCATTTTTTTTTTTAGGCGGCTTTATGGGTACCGCGGGAGGATACGCCCGGGTGTCGTCATTGTGAGGACCACCCGGAGGACACGGTGGAGCATACAGTGCCGGTGTGCCCTGCTTGGGCGGAGCACCGCTGTGTCCTCGTGGAGGCGATCGACGGCGGCGACCTCTCGCACCCGGCCTTGGTTCAGACCATGGTGCGGAGCGAGAGGGAATGGGATGCAGTCGCCTCCTTCGCGAAGCAGTCATACTAGCGAAGGAGGAGGCCGAACGCGCGAGGGAGAGGCAACTCTCTTCCTCACGCCCCAGCCGTCGTGGTAGACGCCCTGGGCGTCGGGGATTGCGAGCCGATTTCCGGCCACCGTAGGCGCGGGCTTGCAGACGGCGAGCAGGGGTAGCTCACCGTCCGGTAAGGACCAGGCCCGGGTCGGCGGCGCGTCGTGTTCCACGCGCGCCTCAAGGAGCTGTCAGCATTAGTGACGGGGCCTCATAAAGCCATTGCCCGCCGGGGTTGCGGAAATGTAGTAACAAGATACCGCGGCCCCGGAACTTACGGGCAGCTGAAAGGACAGGGTGGGTTTTTAGTCAGTACAAGTCTGATACTCCCTTCCGCTTAACCCAGAGCGGGAGGAGTTATTTGATGATTTTCCACCCAGACAAAAAAAAAAGGCGACTTAATGGGGAACAACTCGGGATAAATGTCGTCGGTGCGTTGCTGATGATTATATAGTCTTATTCGCCAAACACCTGAAGCCCTCAATAGAATGATAAAAGACTTTGTATAGGGGTCGTTCTCGAAAAAGTGGCACCGCTCAAAATAAATTTATCAATTTAGGAAAATCTATTATTTATTGAGTTTTTTAACCGACTTCTAAAAAAGGAGGAGGTTCTCAATTCGGATGTTTGTTTGTTTTTTTTTTTTATATAAAAATCCATTCGGAGTATTTCTCTAATGTTTAATTGTTTAAAGGATATTAAAAAAAATACATAAATAGGCAAAACACAGCAATTAAAAAAAATCCTTAGAGGTTAAAGAGATATCGTACAGGTTAATCAGAAAAGTTTAAATCGAGCAAGTAAATTAAAAGAAAAACAATTTAACCATGCAAAATCAGCTTTTATTATTATTAAATGATGACAGTTACATTAAAAAAGATCGGCTTAACAATTAAGAAAACATAAAAACATGTCACCTCGATGTCGTCAATCTAAAAACATTTCTGTCGATATATTTAGAAAAATACAATTTCAAAACCTAATCTCTAAGAAATAGTAGGAATTTTATTCTTATCTAATCAGTCAGACAATATTAAAATTTAAAAAGACGTACCTATAATAAACATAAAGAAAGGAGAATGGGCAAAAATATATGGAACGTGGTACCCGCTCCAATAGTTATCATTAATATAGCATTGAAAAGACATTTTGATGCAGAAAAACGTCTACCATGGCGCCTGTCCCTATTCACGTTTGGAAAGCAGTAATCTCACTAAGTTTTATAAATGAGAATTTACTACAAACTACTCATATTAGTAAAAGAAAGCTAGAATAAGATAGAATTAGACAATGATACTTAGGATTCCACTCAGACCAAATAAATATTTGGTCTGAGGGATTCCATTATTGAAAGAAGTAAGAAAACAAGCGTTCTTCAAATAAAAATCATATATTTTAGTAATAGTTAAGTAGTGAGTAGATTTAAAACATCACATATCGTTATCAACAATAACAGCATTGAGGAAAGATGCCGCAGTAAATCCCGTATGCCTCGCATAACCTAGGTACCATACGATGGACACTAACTATATGTGCACAAGTGCCCATCGTACGTCGCCCGGTTAAACATGTGCAATAATGTTAGACAATATTATTTGCACTGTTGATCAATATATAACAAAAATAAGATTTTATACGAACATGTCGCGACTGGATTCGTCCACGCAAAAGCCAGGCATCTTCGTGTATACCATAGTCTGGCAGATCTTCTAGTCCTCCCTCTCTGTACGTTTTAATTATATACAGACCATTTGACAAATACTCGGCACAGTAAGATCTTGCCAGCTTGAGTTGGTATGTACCTAGCGCTAGTAGAATTATATCCTCCTCCATCATTGAAGGGAAGTTTTCTATCTGGCTCGCTTCCAACCTCTGAAAATGTACTCTTCTGTGATTGAGCCGTTTTCTCTTTACATACATATGCAGAAGATTCGGGGTATCTATTTTCTGCCTTACGATATTCACGAATTCGCTTGCGTGTATGCTATCCACGATGGGTTGGTGGAAGTGATTCGTAATAGCTGCGGCAATCTTAAAATAAGTGAAGATATTGGGCAGTGATTTATTAAAATATTTAAACCAGCCGTTTACCACTTCCACAACCCACCGGCCGCGGCATAGCGTTACCGATCGAGCTACGTTGGATTGTTCAGTGGTCAGCTGTGTCTCTTGGCGGTTCTTTGTTGGTGGGACATAGGATTCATACCCACATTCATCAATGAGGTCCAAGCTGTCCCTAAAACCTCGATCTAATATAAAAGCATCGTTTGTTCAGAGTAAGCAGTGTAGTGGATGTTCTCCATCATTCATAATGTCGCCCATTATTTGCGCATCAGTTTTTGTTGCACCGTATGGGCCCATTAGATCTAATATGTATCCATCAGTACATACAAGTAGGAAAGGTTTCAGTAGATTCTGAAACTTGTGTAAACTGTAGGACAATCTTTGGAATAACGAGCTTTTATTTATGTAAATGTATGTACCGTCGCCAATCAATAATAACTTATCATCATTTTCATTTCCAAATAATGCTTTTGGTATAGTGAGATTTTATTTCAATAATTGTGGTCTGCCAATGTGATCCACTCCCAAATGTAGCCCGACATAATTGTTATTGAGACACTCCCTCCACTCCCTCACAATAACCAACAAACGTTCAAGCTTTCGTCGTGACATGTTAAATAATGTTGCAAGTCTTTCATCTGGCTCCCCGGTACGCAGTTTTGTAAGATAAATACCTAATGCAGTTCTCGGCTCTCTACATCTTTCGTTTAGTGCAAGTGTTTGTACCAACATAGCGTCAAACTCTTCGCACTTGCGTCCTGTCCAAAAGTGCATCTCCTCGTTGGTTAAAGCGCCTCTCGTGTTGAAGTCTAGCCGAGGTCCACGTTGTAAGGCCATTCAGGCCTGCGACAGCATAGTACCAAAAAATGCGTTATAGCAATACTGTCGCCGGCAACCATGTTTTTGGCAGCCATTTTGTCAGTAAAACTGACCAAACAGAATGTAATACATACGGTAATACTGACTACTACGGTATTTGATCATTCAACCATAGACCTGTATCGGAGATGGGAGGTTCTAACAGTCCGACTACTGTTTATTCTGCATACAGTTATAAAACAACACTCTCTTTTAAAATATGAACCACATAAATTCAGAGGCAAACGCTGAAAGTATGCAGTTTGTAAAACTAACCCCTTTAATACAAAGTTTGCTCAACATATTTTTTGTTACCAAAGTTTTAATTTGTACAATAAATTAAATCGGTATTTGTCTATTTATGCAGTAACTAAAGCTAAATGCAAATCATTGGTCATTAAGTGGTTGCGTGGCTTAGATTATAATCTTACAGAAGACCTTATAAAAAATACATATAAATAATCATAACATGCATACCCTAATAAACATTCACTCGCGCACACAGACGTAAACAAAACTCACACACACGCACACATACACACACACACATACATACACACACACATACATACATACACACACACACACACACACATACATACACACACACTTAACATAAATGCACAAAGGTATGGCGTAATTTTTACCCGACTGCAAAGGAAGTTATGTTTTATAAATCATGTTTAACTAGGATTATTTTTACTTTTTATTTTACAATCTCAAGTGTTGTGTTACATTTCTAATATAATTTGTATTTAATAAGTATACTATAAGAAAAAGCTGCTGATTTCTTTCCTTGGGTGGAGACCTGGTGATTTGTGTTACAGGCATTTTTTTGCCTAATTCAAACACCAGCTCCTCACAAATTAAGGGATGTATAGCTTTTAATTATAATTGTAATTAGTTTTATGTTTTATTTTTGTTATTTTGTGAGGAGAAATAAAGAGATTAATAATAATAATTAAATAAATTATAGTGAAAGTAAAAACAACGAAAAAAGAATAACCTACATTGTCCTCACATTAACAATAATGAAATAATTATATAAAAAAAAAACAAAATTAATAGGTATATACAATACTTAACAAAACAAATATTTTAATCAATAAAAAATAAATCAACTATCAAAAATTAGAAAATAAAAAGGGCTCACGTATATCACTGGAGCATCTCATTCCCAAGCCTTCTTGTCCTCAATATAATCATTAACACTGTAAAAAGCTTTCTGACATAGCTTACGTTTTATAAACAATTTGAATTTATGAATACTTAGTTCTTGAATATGGCTAGGAATTTTATTATAAAAACGTATACATTGGCATCTAAACGAACCACCTATTTTTTTCAACCTTGTTTTAGGAATGACATATTTGTCTTTGTTCCTTGTATTTACACTATGAATATCACTGTATTTTTTAAACAGATTAATATTTTTGTGTGCATACAAGAGATTCTCATAAATATACTGAGATGGCACAGTCATAATATTAATCTCTTTAAATTTGTCTCTTAAGGAGTGCTTAGGACTTAATTTATAAATTGCACGAATGGCCCTTTTTTGTAATACAAATATTGTGTGAATGTCGGCAGCATTTCCCCAAAGTAAAATGCCGTATGACATCACACTGTGAAAGTAACTAAAGTAGACTAAACGTGCTGTTTCGATATCAGTTAATCCACGTATTTTTCTAACGGCATATGCTGCAGAACTTAACTTTTTTGACAATTTATCTATATGGGGGCCCCACTGAAGCTTCGCATCCAAAGTTATGCCCAAGAATATTGTGGTATCTTCGGGTTTCAATATTTCGCCCTTTATTGATACACTAGTATTCACTTGTCTAACATGAGGTAACGTAAATTTTAGGCATTTGATTTTTTTCTCATTAAGAAGAAGATTATTAACATTAAACCAGCTAACTACAGTCGCAAGGGCTCTGTTTACTTCTTCAGTAACCTGCTGTTGACGTTTAATTTTAAATAAAAGAAAAGTATCGTCAGCGAATAACACTATGTCATGATTTTTGATCAGGTACGGCAAATCATTTATATAAATAAGAAACAAAAAGGGACCTAAAATTGAGCCTAGGGGGACCCCCATCTTGACCACAGATCCCGGCGATCTTTTGCCGTTCACATCGACTCTCTGAATCCTTTCACCCAAGTATGAGGTTAAAAGATTCAGAGAGGAGTCCCGGAATCCGTAGTGGTGCAGTTTAGTTTAGTGGTCAGTGTAGTGGTCAAACGCCTTAGACAAATCGCAAAAAATGCCCAACGCATCGCACTTATCTTGTCATTCATTATAAATGTGTCCTAAAAGTTCAACACCGGCATTGAACGAACGGCAGTTGTTGAACGACCCTTTGTAAAACCAAATTGTTTATTATGTAGCAATTTGTGTTTATTAAAATATCTTTGCATCTGCATTAAAATAATTTTCTCAAAAATTTTACTGAAAGTGGGCAGTACAGAAATAGGTCTATAATTAGTAGGGTCAGATGTACTACCCGATTTAAATAGTGGGATTATTTTACTATATTTCATTAGATCAGGAAACTCACCGCAATCAATACAATTATTAAATATAACAGCTAATGGAGGAGCAATAATGTGTATAATTGACTTAGTAACTTCAACAGAATTACCCCACAGGTTTGCAGTCTTTTTAATATTCAAAGAATTAAAAGTTTTGATGATGTCATTAGAAGTAACATGTTGGAATTTAAACTCTGAACTACAAACTGGCACATTTTTTTTAAGTAATGTTTCTGCAGCAATGGGAGATGATTTTAGCGACTTGGTTGTCGACACGGGAATGTCAGTGAAAAATTTTTCGAATTCTGTGGCGACTTGCGAATCTAATGTTATTATATTATCATCAATAGTGAGGGTGTAATCAATATTTTGGTTGCAAGACCTTCCCGTTTCGGTTTTTATAATATCCCAAGTCGTTTTAATTACATTACTACTATTTTTAATTTTAGAACTCAAGTAGCGAGACTTGGCAATATAACAGACTTTTTTAAATAATTTAGAGTAGTTCTTAACATATAAATTAAATTCTACCGAGTTAGTGTAAGTCCGCTCCTCATAGAGTTCATAAAGCCGATTTCTACTTTTATAAATACCAGTGGTGGCCCAGTCACTGAAAGAAGTGTTACTATTTACTGAAGCAATTTTGGGAATAAATGTGTTATCGAATTGTTGGCAATATATTTTGAAAAAATCATTATAATGTTTATTAGGGTCCTCATTAGTTAACAAACAGGGCATTTTATTTAAGAGTTTAGTTTTGAATGCTTCCAGACGATATTTAGTTTTTGGATTTACAGTGATATTCTTTTTTAACATGTTATTGACTTTTTTTGGTAAAGTAATTAATTGCCCACAATGATCAGAGTTTATTAAATTAATTATTTTTTTGTGAGTCGGTACAACATCCGTAAAAATATTATCTAAGCAAGTGGCACTAGTTAGTAGGAGTTATTCTAGTGGGCACCATAAATAGGTTTACAAGATTGTATGATTGGAATAAACTAATAATGTTAGTGCTCAAACCAGAATTTTCTAATAAATTAACATTTAATGTCAGTAATTTTTATGATATCGTATATGGAACAATAAAAAAACATACTCCTAACACCCGTAGTAAATCAACAAAGTTTCCAGTTTGGTTCTCAAAATCACTAATTCGTATTTTCAATTCGAAAAATAAAGCCTGGATTAAATGGAAGACGTATAACAACTTGTCGGATTATGAACAATTTTCATTTCTGAGGCGTAGGTTCCATGCCGAATGTAAGAAAAACTACTCGAATTATATTTGTACTGTTGAGGATAATATAAAAAAAAATGTCAAGCATTTGTGGACTTACGTTTCAAATCTCAAAACTAACGCTGGTATACCAGCTACAGTTTCTTATAAAGATCAAACTTCAAATGACCCTAAAGTAATATGTGAACTTTTTTCAAACTTCTTCCAATCGGTTTACGAGAAATCTTCGTTAAACCACAGTGAATGGCAGCCACCGAAAACCTACGCTGAGAATGGTGTAATTATTGACCGTATCAATTTCAGCCATGATCAAGTCTTGAAAATTCTTAAATCGTTAGACACAACTAAAGGCCCTGGGCCAGATGGATTACCACCATACTTCCTAAAACATGTAGCCTGCAATATTTGCACTCAGTTACATATTATATATAATAAATGTATTATTGAAGGAACTTTCCCTGATGTTTGGAAAAGAGCTAGCATCACACCCGTGCACAAAGCTGGTTCAAAACAAAACGTCGAAAACTATCGACCAATTTCCATCCTGTCCACCTTATCGAAGATTTTTGAGAGACTTGTACATGGCGCAATTTATCCTACTCTCCATAATATTATTGTATCTCAGCAACATGGGTTCGTTCAAAGAAGGTCTACTGTCACAAATTTGTTGAGCTTTACAGATTATCTATTTAATAATATGGATCAACGGATACAAGTAGACGCCGTGTATACAGACTTTCGGAAAGCTTTTGATAAGGTGGACCATGAATTACTTCTGAATAAGCTTGCGTATAATGGCATTCGCGGTGATTTACTCCGCTGGTTTATATCATACTAGCTTTTGCCCGCGACTTCGTTCGCGTGGGAGGGTTTTCCCGTGTAAAATCCCGATCCCGTGGGAATTTCGGGATATAAAGTAGCCTATGTGTTATTCCAGGATGTAAACTATCTACTTGCCAAATTTCATTCAGATCCATTCAGTAGTTTTTGCGTGAAAGAGTAACAAACATCCATCCATCCTCACAAACTTTCGCATTTATAATATTAGTGGGATAGGAAGTAGGATGTAACGAACAGAACACAAAGAACTGCAATTAAGGGTTTCCAGTCTGATTATGTAACTGTCTCGTCTGGCGTGCCCCAGGGTTCAATTTTGGGTCCCCTTCTCTTTATTATATACATCAATGATATTGGGAGTTGTTTCGTACATTCAAAGTTTTTACTTTATGCAGATGATTTTAAAGTGTACCGAACAATTCGCAGTAGAAATGATTGCGATTTACTACAAGAGGACCTACATCGATTCTCTGCATATTGTGCTAAGTACAAAATTCAATTGAGTACATCTAAATGTGTATCCATCACATTTACAAAAAACAAACATATTATACATTGTTCGTACACACTAAATACAACTCCTTTGAACCAAGTTCCATCGGTGAGGGATCTTGGAGTGATATTAGACAGTAAACTGCACCTTGATCAACACATAGATAGAATTATTAACAATGCTTACCGCATGTACGGTTTTGTAATGAGAACCACCAAAGAATTCAAACATATAGATACCTATATTCATCTTTACAAATCACTTATTCGGTCTCAACTAGAATATGCTGTTCTTATATGGAATCCTTTGTACCAAAAGTACATTGAGAGCATAGAAAAAATACAGCGCAGATTTCTCAAAGGGGTGCGTTATCGTTGTCGCCATAGCTTGGTATCCAATAGTCCGACGGTCAGCAATAATATGAAGTTGATGGACTTGAAGTCTAGACGTCTACTCCTAGAAATGATGTTTCTACATGACTTATGTAATAACAGATATGACTGCTTAGATTTAACAAATAAATTAAGCTATATTGTACCAAGAACTGTAATGAGACGCGAGGTTCGCGCTCGTCCACTTTTCGCTATTTCTTCATGCCGTACGAATGCAGGTATGCGCGCACCTTTGCGTCGAATTGCAAAAAATTTTAACACAACTTTCTCAGACATAGACATATTTACATTGTCGTCTAATAGATTTAAATATTCCGTGAACAACATAATTCATAGTTTAGTTAAATAGAAATGTATTGTCTTTTTTTATTATTCCGTGACCAACAAAATTCATAGTTTAGTTAAATAGAAATGTATTATTGATTTTTTTCTTAATTTGTACATAATATTTTCTTCTTTAAAAAGTATGTAGATTCACTCGCTTTCGCTTATTTAGTTCAAATATAAAATTTATGTGAACAATATGTGGATAATGTCGTGAGCTACACATATACCAATACTTTTGTAATCGTTCATAATTTTAATCACACTTGTGTAACTGTTTGTTTTCCCAAATGAATAAATAAATAAATAAGATGTTTTGTTAGGGATCCCACAAGGGGCAGGTATTTTTTAAGTTAAATGAGTTTTAGTATTACTAAGTTGAAAAGCAGCAAATGGCTATTAGCGTCTTTTTTATTTAGTTAACTAGAACCTGGTAACACATCATCACTAAGTGAGGGGTATAGAAGCAAAAACGCCTGTGTCCAAATTTTGTTTTTTTTTAAACCATGGATGTCATATTTTGCCTGACGATAAAAGTTAGACACCCCTATCTTAATTTAGATGCAAAAGCATACCATTGCCTAGTAAATCGCATAAAAAAAAAAACATGTTGCGATGCAAACCTCTGACTAAGGAAAAAAAGAGGACATGGTATAAACATTCTATACGAACAGTAGTTATAGGAATATGATGCATTTCGACGGCATAGTTACTGATATATCGGCATCTCTTTTTAACTTGTGAGAGTAATCATATGTAAAAAAGGACAACATTAGTTTTATCATTACCAAAAATGGCAACATAACTTTGGTAATGTCACAAAATACCTAACTGCGGCCGGCCGCCATGTTTTGTCACAGCCAACAACAAGTACATCAGTTGTCATCGCGACTTGCTTGTTTCAGTGTTTTTAAGAAAATTTGGTGATAATAGGCGAAAATTGTGCTTGTTTATAGTGTAAGAACTTGCATAATACTGCATTTATCATGGGTAGGTGCAGTGTGTTAGGCTGCCGCATGAAAAGCAACAAAAACATCCCAATAAAACGTTGCACAGGTAAGTAACCGAATTCATTCAAAATATCTTGTTTTTTTCTATTATTTTGAAAGATTTTGCTATTTTTGGGAAAGTTTATAAAGATACACTTGCTTTTCTGTAATTATTTACTGTTTTACTGTTGATATTATGTGATTTTTAAGCAAATCATTTGTTAGTAAACAGAGAGTTAGAGTTACGGTCCGGAATTTTCAATTTATCGATAAAACATATCGACAGGTGAATATTATTTAACTCGATTTCTTTTTATGATTTTAGATTGCCAACATGTAAAGAAAGAAAAGAACAGTGGCTGTATATACTTGGGATTGAAAATTTGAATACTACAACCAAGCATATTTTTATTTGTTCCCTGCATTTTGAAGATAAATGTTTTAACCGAACTTTAAATATAACAAGACTGCGCGATGATGCTTTGCCTTCAAGTGAATTATTGGTAAGTTTTGATAATAGACAAGTTTATTGTGTTTACCTACTTACTGACAAGTAACCAATCCAAACCAGTTGATGGAGAGAGAGGAGGGACGAGAAGCATGTCAGCAACAGCAGTTCTATATTGCTGAAATACTGGTATAAAGTTTCAGGTTTAAATACACATCAGTCAGAATAAATAGATAACTTTTTTTCTGAAAATTATAAAACATCCTTAAAATTCTCGTACGGACTGAATCAAAACCTAATATAAGTTATATGATTTTAATTATCCACCTCCTCACACAGATTAAGACACATATACCTGCACTATTTTTACTCCTGATATAGTCATAGCAAAAGGAGATGGATAATGATTAATTTTTGAAATGATTTTTGATGATGATGATTGAAATGATGATCTATACTAATATTATAAAGCGGAAAAGTTTGTTAGTTTGTTTGTTTGTTTGCTTGAACGCGCTAATCTTCCAAAGTACTGGGTGGATTTGGATGCAATTTGGTATGGAAGTAGCTTGAAGCTTGAGGAAGGTTATAGGCTACTTTTTACGCGACTGCAAAAAAGGAGAGTTATGTTTTTACCGTGATATAATCCACGGGAGCGAAGCCCCGCGTGAGTACTAGTCAGGTTATAAAATGTTGTGTCTATGTTAAAATGCAAGCTAAACAAATGTGAGCGTGAGTTAGTGATTAAATTCGCAATGTAAATATTATTAAACATTTATGGTTATTCTTTGTATAGTTACCAGCACAATTTGACGAGTGTGAGGAACAACGATCTGTTCCTCGCAGGGTGTTGGAAGAGAAACCTGTTTGCAGCACTTCTAACAATGCAGATGTAAGTGTAATATTTCATAATAATTATGTTCCTTATGGTAATTACCATGCTATCTTGACTTTTAAATACAAACTCACTCAATATAAAAATTGTTGTTATTTCTTTACAGTTACCAGCCCAATTTAATGTATGTGAGGCACAACATTTTTTTTCTCACAAAGCACTGGAAGAGGAGCCTGTCTGCAGCACTTCTAGCTATGCAGATGTAAGTGTTCTATTCTATAATATGTTACTGTATGTACTGTGGGCAGCGTAACTGGTAATTTCAAATTAATTTACGGCAAAAACTTGAACGAAGTTGCAGAAAACTAGAAGTTAATGCATTTTTTTTTGTTTCAGGATAAAGCGCTTGAAATTATTCAAAAATTAAAATCAAAATGTGAATATCGGAAGAAAAAAATTAAAACATTAAATGAAAAAGTGAGAAGACAGAGTAAGAAAATCCAGACTATAATCTACATCTGTGCCAAATTTCATAAAAATCCGTTCAGCCGTGATTGAGTAACAAACATCCATCCATACAAACAAACTTTCGCACTTATAATTATATTAATAAGTAAGGATTGTGTGGTTTGTATTTTTTTTGTTTTTTGTTTGTTCAACATGCTCATGTTTTATTAATGTGTATATTTGTATAAAATTTGCGCAACGTGCTCTTATTTGATTATTGTGTATACATATTTGTATTTTAGAACTTAAGTATGACTGGGATAAACGGCTTTTATAGTTTTCAATAAATCTGTGTAAAATGATAATTTTTGTTTTATTATGAATGATCGAGCCATGTAAGTAGTACCTACTTAAATAAAAAAATTAATGTTAAGTTATATTATTAGTTAATAAAAATAAGTATAGTCTGACAAACGATGAAAACAAACCGTATTTTGTATTTATTTATTCATTTCATTGGTAATTATAGACCTTAGGTACAGGTACTGCAGTCGTGGTATGCTAATCAGTAATAGTGATACTCTAATAAGGCTCCTACACATATGCCCCGGCACAAGTCGCAGAAACTAGAAGTCCGCACGAAACTCAATCTTAATTCCAAGTGCTAAGTAACCCTGAGCCGCGCGCAGCATCCTCCCCAGCCGGCGGCACTGTGTGTAGGAGGTTTTTTACTCGCACCCACTATATTGAGCGTGGTCGCCACAGTTGTTCTGGCCGCAATTTCGGTCGCATACTACGCTCACAGGAAAAAGCGAGCAATGAACACAAGGCTACAGTTTTTTATTCGTGATCGCCGCGGTGACAACTGGGAATAAATGGGATAGACATACCACACCATAGTAAAATTTGTTTTATTAAAAACATAACTGTACAAGTGCAGAATACAGATAGTTAATTTAATTGCAGTAGCATCTATTCAGTATCCACGTGCCCTGCCTGCCATGTAAAGTGACACTTTTCGAGCGTGTGCGTTTTTATAGCTCACATTACCACGTAGATAAAACTGAAGAAAGCTAAAAAAAACGTCTGCATCTGGATTGGGGGCCTATTTTTTTAATCCTTGCGAAACGAAATAAGACTTATAGGGAAATTAGTTAAAAATAATAAAAACTTAAAGCAAAGGGCCATGAATTTCTTAAACGTTAAACTCATTTTCGACAATTTTGAATTCTGTAAGCACCGTGCAATTCAACTATGAGGTCTTCTGTGAGGATTTGAGTGAAACCAGCGATGTATGGGTAACGAATGAATCTTTATTAGGGAACGCCTTAATATATACAAATTTCGTAAATCCAAAATATCCAAAAATGAATTTGATTGGCTACACACAATTCTAAAACGTAGTCGACGAATCAGAGCGGGCGCTCGCTTAATAAAAACTACTTGCGCACGGAGGCACGTTTAGTGGAATGTAGCTAGCCGTCGTGGGAGCACGTCCAAAATATGTACCGCGAGCCGGCCAGCGGTGGCCCACGCGCCTCGTATGCCGCGCGCTGCGCCGCCGCTGCCAGTAGTGCCAGTCACCGTCCGGCCGTTGCGCCGGTCGGGCGCGCTTGATGTTTGGATGTCCCACAGTTACCCCCCTTCAAGAAAACCGCACCTTTCTCGTAGGTTTAACCGATCTTCCGGAGCGAGTAACATATGGGATCTCTTCTGTCTTCTCATCTTCAGCTGGTAGTATGTAAGCGGGCTTTAATCTATCCAATGACACCACTGATTCTCGAGTAGGTAATTGTATCTTGAAATACTTGTCATGTTTTTCTATAACTTCGTACGGTCCTTCGTATGGCGGTGTGAGTGACTTCCGCGCACAATCTATACGTATAAATACGTGCGTGCAAGTAGATAGCTGTTTCGGTACGTAGGTCTTGCGCTGTCTAATCGTTGCACCTGCGGCGACGACCTCATTAAGCAACTCCATTGATTGAGTTAAATTTCGTATAAATAACGGGTCTTCATTGTTAGATTTTATCGGTGTGAAAACATCTGCTGGTAATCGTAATGACGTGCCATATATCATCGTAGCGGGGCTATAGTTGGTTTCTTTATGAATGGCTGTGCGTATTCCCATCAATGCCGTCGGTAAGTCTTGTACCCACTGTTGATTATTTCCTCTTGCTATGATAGCTGTCTTGAGAGTACGGTGCAGTCTTTCTACAAGTCCGTTCGCTTGAGGGTGGTAAGCAGTAGTGCGGATTCTTGTTATGCCAAGTTTGTTCATTAGCTTTTGAAATAATGTTGACTCAAATTGCCGTCCTTGATCCGTAGTGATGCGTAATGGACAACCAAAGCGCGTTATCCATGACTCATATATAACTCGAGCAACTGTTTCCGCGGTGATGTCACTGACTGGGACTGCCTCGGGCCATCTGGTGCATCGGTCGATGATGGTTACTAGATATCGGTAACCTTCTGATGGTGTGAGAGGTCCTACGATGTCCACGTGAATGTGTTCAAATCTTCTTGACTCAGGAAACTGCACTAGTGGTGTAACAGTATGACGGTGAATTTTGGCGCGTTGACACGAAATGCAGGCTCGCGTCCACGATGAAACATCTTTGTTCATGCCCGGCCAGAAGTATTTGTCAGTGACCATCTTTCTTGTCGTGCGTATACCAGGATGACTTAGTTCGTGTAATGCGTTGAATGCTATTTCACGAAAATGTTGTGGTAGGTACGGCCGTGGAGATTTTGTCGAGTTTTCACAGTAAATTTCTTTCTTTGTTCCAGGTAATAATATCTTGATGAAATGGAGGTTATCTTGCTTCAGAAGTCTGCTTAATTCCTCATCTCTCTCTTGTTTCTCAGCCAGGTCGATAAAATCTATGACTGTAGGGCAGTCTATGGCACTTATGCGTGAAAGTGCGTCAGCAACTACGTTATCTTTTCCATGGATGTATTCGATCTTGCTACAAAATTGTGATATGAAGTGGAGTTGTCTCTCTCGCTTCGGTGTATCGCTTGCACTTGTGGACTTGTTCATAGCGTAAGTGAGGGGCCTATGATCCGTATAAATCACAACGTCGCTCCCTTCTATCAATCTTCTAAAATGCTTAACAGCCATATAGATCGCTAAGAGCTCGCGATCGTATACGCTGTATCTCGCCTGTGTGTCACTGAGCTTTTTTGAGAAGAATGAGAGTGGTTTCCAGGTGTCGTCTATTTTCTGTTGTAGGACAGCGCCTACACTGAGACACGAAGCGTCGGTCATAATGCATAGGGGCGCTCCTTGCACTGGATGTGTTAATTGGGCAGCCTCCGATATGCTCTGGCGACATTTATGGAAGGCGTCTTCAGTTACCTGGTTCCAGATGATAGGCGTTTTGTCATTTTTCTTCTTATTGTGTAGAAGTTTGTTCAGTTCTATCTGGATTTCCGCTTGCTTAGGTAAACAGTCGTGATAAAAATTTACCATGCCCAGGAAACGTCGTAGTTCTTGAATGGTTGCTGGTTTTGGGTAATTAAGAATGGCCTCGATCTTTTCTTCTGTGGGCTTGATACCGTTTTCTGTGACTTCATAGCCTAAGAAATTTAATTTCTTCTCGCCAAAGATGCACTTCCCTAAATTTATTCCGATCCCATATTCAGATAAACGTTTCAGAACTAGACGTAGATGTTCGATATTCTGCTCTTCAGTTTCAGAAAAAACCAGAAGATCGTCAACGAAGCAGTAGCAGCAGTAGTCCAGGCCTCGCAGAACTTCGTGCATGAAGCGTTGGAAAGTTTGGGGTGCGTTGCGTAGACCAAACGGCATACAAAGAAATTCAAATAGGCCGAACGGTGTCGTGATAGCTGTCTTCTCTATGTCTTGGTCGGCCACTGGTATCCAGAAGAATGCTTTCTTAAGGTCTACTTTAGAGAAGATCTTCATGCCATTCAGTTGGTAAGTGAAGTCCTGTATCCTGGGTATTGGGTAGCGGTCCGGCAGCGTTACTGAGTTAAGTCGGCGGTAGTCGCCACAGACGCGCAGGCTACCGTCCTTCTTGGTAACAACGTGTAACGGGCTGGCCCATGGACTCTTTGATGGTTGGCATATCCCACTTGCCATCATCGCCTCGAATTCAGCTTTCGCTGCTTTGTATTTATGCGGTGGTAGTGGTCGCGGTCTAGCGAAAAGAGGAGGTCCAACAGTCTCGATGTGGTGTCTCACATTATGCTTAGATTTCTTGGCAGGTGTTAGAGGCTTCAGTACATCAGCAAACTCTTGCAATAGTGTGTGGTACCGGTGATTTGGTTCAACTACGTAGAGCGTTGTATCTTGGGTAGTCCGTATCGCCATAGTATTTACTGAGAGTTCAGTTACACTGTCTATGAGCTTCTTGCGATGGAGGTCCACAAGCAGTCTATGGTGTTTTAGAAAATCAGCTCCAAGGATAGACATCTTCACATCGGCCATAATGAATGTCCACTTATAGTTGCGGCGAAGTCCTAGGTTCAAGTGTAGTGTTTTCTCTCCGTAAGTATTGATCGGTGTATTATTAGCTGCGAATAGTTTGAACGACGTTGATATCGGTGTTCGCTTACTTCGTGTGGCTAGCACTGATATATCTGCTCCCGTGTCGACTAAAAATCGTTCTCTCGTGGTCCTGTCTGTTATACATAGGCGGTTATTTGTATTCGCAACACCGACGTCCGCCACAGTCGATGTGGTCATCAGTTTTCCGACTGCTTCCGAGAACATGGAGACTCACATTTCTTTGCATTATCTCCAAAGCGATGGTGGTAATAGCATTCCCAATCTGCATCTCCCGGTTTCTTCCCAGGGCCCATCTTTCTTGAACGTGAACGAGATCTTGACCGATAATTGTTCGAGCGATATGGTGGACGGCGGTGATTGTAACTAGTATGTCTTCGTAATTCAGCAATTTCGAGTGTGAGCTTTTCTATTTGTTTCGATAATAACTGATAATTCAGGTCTTGTCCACTTCCGCTGCTAGTAGAAGGTGCACTTTGGCTGACTTCCGCTATCGTACTTTCTGTGTGCTCTATCATCTTGTCCGCCATCAATGCTAATGGGTCGAGCGTTGATTCTGTATTAACAGATAACACAGCACGAACTTGAGCAGGTAAATGTCCCATCCATAATATTTTCAGCGCGTCGTCAGGTACTTTTTCTCCAGCCAAGTCTCGCATAACTCGTAGCAATTGAGATGGCTTCTGATCTCCGAGCTCTAAACCACTTAGCAGCTTTTGGAATTGCCGGGACTCGGACTCTTCATAAACCGACAATAACCGTTTTTTCAATGCATCGTATTTTCCGGAACCTGGGGGCTTGCAGATGATATCGCTTACTTGCTCAATATCTTTCCTGTCCAAGACTGGGATCACTAAATTGTATTTCTGTTCTTCGCTGATCTTGTGTAAGGCTATGACCGCTTCAAATTGGGCAAACCATAGCCTTGGTTGCGCTCGCCAGAACGGTGGAATCTTCGCTTGAAGTGCAATCGCAGAAATTTCTTTCTCGCAGGTCTTCGCAGAGGTATCATCAACAGCGTCGTCGTACTTTTCCATCTTGTAGTCGGGGTCACCAAATATGAGGTCTTCTGTGAGGATTTGAGTGAAACCAGCGATGTATGGGTAACGAATGAATCTTTATTAGGGAACGCCTTAATATATACAAATTTCGTAAATCCAAAATATCCAAAAATGAATTTGATTGGCTACACACAATTCTAAAACGTAGTCGACGAATCAGAGCGGGCGCTCGCTTAATAAAAACTACTTGCGCACGGAGGCACGTTTAGTGGAATGTAGCTAGCCGTCGTGGGAGCACGTCCAAAATATGTACCGCGAGCCGGCCAGCGGTGGCCCACGCGCCTCGTATGCCGCGCGCTGCGCCGCCGCTGCCAGTAGTGCCAGTCACCGTCCGGCCGTTGCGCCGGTCGGGCGCGCTTGATGTTTGGATGTCCCACACAACTATCGATGTTATAATGCGCGCAGCTCTACGGCAAGCCGCCATCTTTGTGCCAGACTCACAATAGGTATGCACGCTTTTTTCGTAGGTATTTCATGTCTATTCTTTTTTCCTTAGTCTGAGATGCAAACACGCCATTCTCCATAAACATTCAGAAGCAAACATGACATTGTCCATTTAGACCAATCACAGGACAGCATTTCTGGGATTTCAAGATGGCGTTTTCTGTGTTTGTAAAGCAACAGTGTTCCCCAATTAGTTCAACATTTTAAGTGTTTGTAGCTAGTTTTAGTGATATAATGGAAGAGAATGTGCAACCAGTGACTTCTGGGATCACTAGGAAACGTAGTCGTAATCCAGAAAAGTGGAAGCGAGCAAAAGAAAAGGCAAAGCGGTAAGTCATTCAATACTACCTACACGTCGTTTTAGGGTAACCACACCGGAGAACCCATAATGGAATTGACACCACTGGTAAATTGACTTGTTGTGCCTAAACTGATCAACTGATTACGATTTTGGAGTTCGAGACGACAATTTTATTTACTAACATATTTATCTTTTATTTTTAGGTACTCCGCTAAAACACTACCTCAATATTACTACACTAACTTAAACATAAGAAAAATGTGGAAAATGTACTGTGACAAATATGGACCAGCTGATGATTTTCACGTAAAAGAAAGCTATTTTCGTGACGTTTTCAATAGACACTATAACATTGGATTTGGCAGTCCACGTACAGACGTATGTTCAAGGTGTACAGAGTTACTAGAAAAAATTAAATGCGAAAAGGATACTAATTTGAAGAATACATTAATAATAGAGAAACGAGTGCACATGCTCAAAGCGAAAGCATTTTATCAATTACTACGAGAAGAAAGACAGGGCATGATAACATTATCGTTTGACTGCCAAAAAAATCAGGTTCTGCCAAAAGTACCTGATCAAATAACCTACTACAGTAGACAACTCTATATTTACAATTTTGCTGTTGTCAAATCTGCACCAAACAAAAAACTAAACAGAGACACAGTTTCATTGTATTATTGGACAGAAAATCAATTCAAAAAAGGAGCCAACGAAATATGTTCTGCTGTCTACCATAGACTTAATAGTTTGGATTTAACTGAAATAGATACAATACGTCTTGTAGCGGATGGGTGTGGGGCACAAAATAAAAACTCTATAATGATGGGGATGTGTTCAACATGGCTGTCCAATGCTCCAGCACACGTTAATTCTATCGAATTAGTTTTCCCAGTGTCTGGACATTCATTTCTTCCCGCTGATAGGGTTTTTGGGAATATTGAGCGAGAGCTGAAAAAAAGAGAGGTCATTATAAGCCCCTCTGAGTATGTGGAGATATTTGACCGTTACGGAAGGGCGATAAATTTTGACATGAACCTGGATTGGAAGTCTGCATTAAATTCTGTCATAAAGCCCCCCGGAAACTGGCACTTCCCATTCGCGGCAAGTAAGCGATTCTTTATAAAAAGGAGTCACAATAACAAAATAACGATTAAAGGTGAATTACACTATCGTTCTGAATCACAAATCTACAAATCAGTTTTGAAAAGGGGACAATCATTCAAAAATGTCGTACCTGATCCTATCACGAAAAACAAAATAAAAATACAGAGTGCTAAACTTGCTGACGTTGAAACGTTGTTAAAAAAACATTTCGGCTCAGAATGGCAAACAAGAACTGAACTGCAATATTTTAAAGAAGTACTAGCTGGCTCAGGGTCTCAAGAAGGTGATGCAGAAGATAATGAAGAAATTTGTGAGCCAAATCCACCCGAAATAGGATTATGTGTATAAAATTATACTAATGTTATTATTTTTAGGGCCACCTTTAAAATAAAACGCTCCGTTGGTTATCTTTGTTCCGAAATGTTTTTCTTACTTTTTTTACCATCCTGTCGGTATCAATAAGTGTACCTATAGATAACGTTGTTCATTATATTTTTTTTAATAAATGTCATAAAAAAACTATTTATTTTGATTGCCCATATTAGGTACACCCTACTATCAATCCAACAAAATGGCTGACTCGTGAGGTGCAAACTTGACATAGTCCCAAAGAGTATGTAATACACTATGTTTTAATAGTCCTTGCCGTTGAGTTGCAAATACGACACAATCCGTTGTTGAGAAGCAAATGCGCCATTGTCCGTCAAACTTTTATAAATATAAAGGTGATTTCAGCATTTATTTACCAATTCTTTCTTTCTTTTTCACTGCAAAGAATCAATGAACGTTTTCAAACTAAGTTTTAGAAAAAATAAGGCGTCCATAATACCTAGATGTTAAAGTGCGTTTTTCTCCATACCAAATAACGTGGACAGAGGCGTTTTTGGAACGAAGTTCCTTATCGCGCGTTACGAAAGGGGGCTAGCCGGAAAAAATTCAAACGAAAAGTTGTAACGACACTTTTTAAGGGGACTACAAGAGCTAAACGCGAGTTTTATAATGCTTTAAATTATATGATTCACTGCAGTTAACACAATCAGAAAAATATATGATATTCTTCAGGATATAATCTAGTTAAGTAGTGTGTTGAAAACATAATACAACAAATTTTAATTGATAGAAAAAAATCACAAAGTAACCTCTAAAAAAATCTTTTAACGAATAAAAACCATATTAAAATACATACGATCTTTCTGAGTTTTTGACAAATTATTCAACAAGAAATATACTAACGTAATACTGTTTTACTTTTTTAATCCAATCAATATATTTTCAGTAAATCGCGTATACTTATTTCGCAATATAATACGTACGCATGTGTGCGTAAACGCCTGTGTACCGACAGTGCCGGCCAACGCCTGTTGCTATATGGACGTGTCGCTCTTCTCGCCGATTTATTTTATAAAGTTTAGTTTGTAAATTCATTATTTTATTTATATATTCATTGTTGGAACGAAGTTCCTTATCGCGCGTTACGAAAGGGGGCTAGACGGATAAAAATCATACGAAAAGTTGTAACGACACTTTTTTACCGACTTCAAAAGAAAGGAGGTTCTCAATTCGTCTTGAACTTTTGAAGTGAAAACTTCTTTAGGGGAGTTGAGGTGGGAGTTGAGGGGGGAGTTGCGGGTCGAGTTGCGGGTCTAGTTGTGGGTCGAGTTGCGGGTCGAGTTGCGGGTCGAGTTGCGGGTCCAGTAGCGGGTCGGGTTGCGGGTCGAGTTGCGGGTCGAGTTGCGGGTCGAGTTGCGGGTCGAGTTGCGGGATGAGTTGCGGGATGAGTTGAGGCATGAGTTGAGGGGCGTCTCGTGGGGAGTTGAGGAGAGAGAGAGAGAGGGCAACGGTATACCTTTGAAATTTCGTAAATATTTGAAGGTTTCACTTCTACCACGTGTGAATTTCACACATGTGTTTTTTTTTTACAATTTCTTCACTAATTAATCGTAAGGAACTTCGTTCCAACCGGGTGTCCCTTGACACGTCTCAAGTTTTTTGCTTTTATACCCCTCAAGTAGGAAAGGCGTTTAAAAAAAATACTACGTTGAAAGGACGTTTCTAGCCAGAAGCGTCTTTTCATTGCAGTAAAACTTACTTTCTTATATTTTTTTTGCTAAAAAGAAAAGGAAAAAGTTATTTAATTAATACATAAAATTAAATTAATTAAAATTCTCATATAATTTCTGAAAGATCAAACAATAATACACACTTTTGCATAACAAAATTGTAATAAGGTTTATTTCCTTTCGCACAGCGAATTTTTTAATTTTTAAAACACTTTTTTTTTTTTGTTCTCCGTTTCGTACTTCATGTAGATGCGTCCTTTTACCTTATGGCGGCAGAATTGCCTTCGAGAAATATAAAGCCCATAGGATAAGAGGAAAATGAAATAAAAAGTAAAATCTGAAAAGTCATTTTATTTTTATATTTCTTTCGTTAAATTCGTATCCATTGAATTTAACAAAAGAAACAATGAACCTTGCATATAATAAAATTAACCCTATAAGAATTAATTATTCATGGCGCCTCACTATGCTATCGATATTCTATGCCGGATGGTTATCGTGACGTTTATAGTAGGCTGTGGGTCATCACTAGATGACATTACGACACTAGCGCTTGGCGCATATTTTTGGAACTAGACGTACCAAATTACTGTCCTATCTGTCTTTGACTTATTTAAAGTTATCTGTGAGGCCATTCTTAACCAGGGCCGGAATAGCCATTAGGCGGAGTAGGCAACTGCATAGGGGCCCCGCATCAACTAGGGGCCCAGGCCCAGTGCACGCACCAAGAAAACATGTTTCTTCGAACGAGAATTTGATGTGCGTGTGAACTTAGGGACCTCACTGTTATCTTACAAAATACAAATCGTTTTTAATAGTAGAATTAAAACAATTTTAGAACAAATCTGGGAATAAGTAATCAAATATATGAAAAACCACAGCCCTTAAGGTGCATTTCCTCAGTTCACACACGATTTGGTCAGTCAAAGTAAGAAAAGGGGCCTCGAGAATGTCATTGCCTTAGGGCCTCTGACAGGGTTAATCCGGCTCTGTTCTTAACATGTCACAAATGTCAGTAACATAGATGATACATATTAATACCAAGTGTAGGTATTACATTCTCTTTTATTAATACTGAGAGTCAGTAAACTCTCTTTTATTAATACTGAGAGTCAGTAAACTGGAATCATGAGTGACATTACATGTTTGAGATAGCCAAGGATCTTATACCTACAAGTTCCTTGGAGATAGCTCATCCCAAACATTGCTCTCTAAGTGCTGTGTACACACTCTTGCACCATTTGGAATATAAAGCTTATATTCACAAAAGATGTGAGTTTTTATTGTAATTGGGATTCGATGGCGAGTTGCATTTGGACAGACGTTAAATATACAAAGCCGTGGTATGTTTGGAGCACGTGTATACTTTGAAACTTGAAATTCCTGAACATTTTGCACTGCTTCAGGCATTGCTCCCTGCACGGCAAGGTTCACATGTCTTCTCACTGCATTATCAGTGGACTGCCAACATCGGTGACACACACGTCGTGTGCTGTAATCAAGTAACGAAACGGCATGGATTTTTTTTTTATATAGTTTAGCTATATCCGTTACTGGGACAAATTATATTTTTTAAATAACTGCTGTCTAAGTACAAAATAAAAATATTTGAAGCTTGTTCTTCTAATTCATGTAACGCGTCCGTTTGCCATTTTCCGGAACAAAATGGTCGATGTCGCATTTTCCCTTTGATACTTCAATATAAATTATAATTAGGTAATTCTAGCGAAATTCCGAAATTCATGTCCTTGTTGTTATTTTCTAAGTAGTTACGAATTTAAGTAATGATTGTAATTTTATTAATAAGTATGCTATGGTGGATATATAATAACTATACGAGTTTCTAATAAACTTGATATCTAATATTTCTTTTGCTTATGATAACATCCGAAAATCATTCCCTCACTATGTCCCAAACTCCAGAATAAAACACTCTACGGTTGCTAAATTGACCCATTTTGCAAAATTTACTTTACTATAGTTTTACTGATTTATTCAAAATAAAATGGTTTTCTTAAAATATTCATGATTACAGAAAAAAATAAAGATTATTTAAATATATGTATTGTTTTTAGTCTGGCCCGAGAAAAATATCATTCCCTCACACCTTTGTTCACAGTCCATTTTTGAACGTGTTATTTCTATTACATGAACACACCCATTTGTTTTTGACAGTTGACAGTACTGCCAATAATATATTATGGCAAATTCATTTTGCGCGTGCATGTCGTTTCTGTTAAAAAAAAAGGTTTGACCATAATTTGCAAAGTTACATTTTGGCCGTCATTACATCACATCTTATAAAAAAAAGGTAATTCACTTTAACTAATTAGTGATTACGCGTTGACGTTGGTTTTGATGAATCATAATGTGGCCAGAAAATGTAGTACGAAAGAAAGCTTATGTTGTGCGTTTCTGGCGGTTATGTTTGATTTCGTCATTCCCTCACCGTCATTCCCTCACCGTCATTCCCTCATATTTATTGATAGTGAGGGAATGATGATAGGTGAGGAAATGATTATTTTAACCGAGCGCATTGTTTTCTTTTTGTGCTCTTGCTGCACTAATGCTAATTGATCTTTGCTTTCTTTTTGAAGGCTTTATTAACCTAAAAATGGCAAAAAAAAAAGAAACTAAGTGAGGCACAACTTAAATTGGAAAAGAAAGAATATGATCGGAAACGTAGAGAAAAAATGAAGAGTGATCCTGACAGTCTAGAAAGACTTCGCGAAAAAGAAAGACTGAAATATGTTAAGAAAAAGGAAAAAGGTCAGGTAAAACCTGTAATGAGTTCAAGAGAAAAAAAACTGAAGCGAAAGAATTGGAAAAAAATTGTCAAACCTACAGCGATAAAAAGGTATGCTGCGTAAGAATTTGGCAAGAGTATTAGATACTAGTACTCACGCGGGGCTTCGCTCCCGTGGATTCTATCACGGTAAAAACATAACTCTCTTTTTTTGCAGTCGCGTAAAACGTAGCCTATAACCTTCCTCAAGCTTCAAGCTACTTCCATACCAAATTGCATCCAAATCCACCCAGTACTTTCGAAGATTAGCGCGTTCAAGCAAACAAACAAACAAACAAACTTTTCCGCTTTATAATATTAGTATAGATAATGCCACCTCGAAGCCCAGGGCCTTTCAGCGCTAAAAGGAGCCCATTCCAACTATCCCCTACTTTCCCAAGTACAGCTGTACCAGTGATCGACCACCTGGAGCTTTTGAGCATGGAGTTGACATCAGACCTCAACTTCGGCTCAACCATCGAGTCCAGAGCTCAGATTGCAGCAAAAAAGCTGGGAATCCTACACAAGGTGAGGCGGTACTTCACGTCTGGACAGCTTCTGAATCTATATAAAGCACAGGTCCGTTCCTGCGTGGAGTATTGCAGCCACTTGTGGGATGGCTCTGCAAAATACCAACTTGCTGCATTGGACTCGATCGAGCGCAGAGCTAAAAGGCTTATAAGTGACGAGGCGCTAGTGGACAAGTTTCATAGCCTGGCTCATCGGCGAACAGTTGCTTGCATGTCGGTTTTCTATAGATTGCACTTCGGGGAGGGTGCCAGGAGCTCCATGACCTGATTCCTCCATCTCCCTTTTATCTTCTGGGCTCGCTCGTCACATCGTAGACTTCATCTATCGCTTACCATCAGGCGAGATGGAGATAAAAAAAAACGTACTGATTTTTTAAAAAAGGATAAGAATTCTAGGATGTGTCCGGGTAAGAAAGATTTTATGAAGCACAAAGGACAAGTAAAACATGTTACCATGTTACACGTGTTACCATGAAAAACTTGCAAGTTTTTAACGACAGTTGAATACAAAGTGAGCTTGGCAACATTTTGTAAGTTCAGACCTTTTGGTATAATCTGGGCATCAGTCAAAGACCGTGTTACTTGCAAATGTGTGATTCACACATTTGCAATGTTGTTAATTAATGATCCTAAAACTGTACGAAAATAAAGTTTTGCCTAGCTGCGATCTAACAAGATTTCTTTCAATGATAACATGCGATGTGTATTCAACAAAATGTCTGTTGTGTAAGGCGCTTCAGTAAACTGTATGACTAGAGGCTCTAAAGCTTGGAAATGGCCGACTATAAGAGATGAGCAGTTGTATAATTTGGATGATGTATTACAGAAGATTCAACTTACAAAATTAATCAAAAGAGGCTGCTATTTTGTAATAGAAATGGACAAAGGTGATTAGCTGAGTTGATCAAAGAACGATTCCTCATATTTAGATTTAATGTTTTATTGTTCTCTCTCATGTTGTCTTATGTTGAAATTTATAGTTTATAATAAATAGATGGTTTTCATTCTTTGTTTCTTTAACTAGTTTTTAAGTAACTTTTAATAGATCTGCAATGCCATTCGCAACTTGAAACACTGTGATTAATTTTCAATAATTTAAAGTACAAAATTTTTTATTATATTTAGATTTGTAGAAATAATTAGTAAATAATGTTACTTTATGTTTGTTATTTAAACTATAATATAAGATTTCTATTGTCATTAAACGTGTCTTTTATTGTTGAATTGTCGTAAATATGTTAACGCTCATTCCCTCACCTGATGCATCATTCCCTCACTCTCTTATGTTTTAACTACCCTCTTTATCGCATGAAAACTTACTTATTTTGGGGACCACTATATAATTGATAATAAGTTACACGAGTACTATAAAATTCATACAAAAGAAATCTTAAATATTGAAAATATTTCTCACAAATTTTTGAAACTCTAATATCTGAATTTCGCTGGAATTACCCAATTACATCGAAAGGAAAGGAAATGACCTCTTAAAAAAATATATGTATTAGTTATAACTACGTTAGTATGTTTATAAATAAATAAATAAGAAGTGTCCGGCATATAATACTTATTAATGTGGCGTAAGCTGCGCTTGACCGTACTTGGTCGGGTAAGTCTGTCTTCCCACGCGGGGGGAAGCCAGTCGTGCAACGAACGAGCTAGAAGGCGGACGTGCGGCTGGATGGCTTAGATCCCGGTGTTACGATTCATCTGTGTTTGGTTCAGGTGGCATTCTGATTACAATGCTTACTTTATAAAATTTATTTTATAGTTTTAAAACTTCAATCTGTGTTTCTTGTTATGCTTTTGGGTTATAGATTCGTGTAGAAAAATGACAAGAATGAAGTCTGTATGTATGATGAGTTATGCATGATTGTAGGCAAAAACCTGATTCATCTGTGCCTGATTCGTATGGTCAAAACCTCATATGAATCATAAAGCTTCTGAGCAAGCTTCCCGCATTCGGTGTCCCTGCTGGCTTACGCAACTGGATTTCCGACTTCTTGAGTGAGAGGTTGATCCGAGTGGTCATCGATGGCTGCTCATCGGATCTTATGGCAATTAATGCCGGTGTTCCTCAAGGGTCTGTTCTTTCTGTGACTCATTTTCTGCTGCATATCAATGACCTACTTCAGCTGGGAGCAGTTGGGTACGCGGATGACAGCACAGTGTGAGAGAGATACTTATCCAGTTCTAGAGCTAACGGGGACGAAATTGCCACTCTCAGAAAGGCCATGGTAGAGCGCGTGAATTTGACCTTAAATCTCGTTTCCCAATGGGGTGACGACAATCTGGTCAAATTCAACGCTCTGAAAACACAGGCTTGCCTTTTCAGCGCTAAAAGGAGCCCTTTCGAATTGACCCCTACTTTCCGAAGTACATCTGTGCCAGTTATCAGTCGCCTGGAGCTTTTGGGCATGGAGTTGACGTCAGACCTCAACTTCGGCTCACCCATCGAGTCCAGAGCTCAGACTGCAGCAAAAAAGCTGGGAATCCTACACAAGGTGGGGCGGTACTTCACGCCTGGACAGCTTCTAAATCTATATAAAGCACAGGTCCGTTCCTGCGATGAGTATTGTAGCCACTTGTGGGATGGCTCTGCAAAGTACTAACTTGCTGCATTGGACTCGATCGAGTGCAGAGCTAAAAGGCTTATAGGCGACGAGGTGCTGGTGGACAAGCTTCATAGCCTAGCTCATCGGCGAACCGTTGCTTGCCTGTCGGTTTTCTACAGATTGTACTTCGGGGAGTGTGCGCAGGAGCTCCATAACCTGATTCCTCCATCTCCCTTTTACCACCGGTCTACTAGACGCACGGCTGGGTACCACCCACACTTGGTTGATATACCGTCTTGTTTGTCATACTAAGCGCTTCTCCTCCACATTTATTGTGCGCACAGCCAAGCTGTGGAATTCTGTGCTGGCTTCTGTGTTCCCTGTCACGTATGACCTTTCAGACTTTAAAGCACGAGTAAATAGGCATCTTCTGGGCTCGCTCATCCCATCTTAAACCTCATCTATCGCTTACTATCAGGCGAGATCGAGGTCAAGAGTGGGCCCATCAGTAATAAAAAAAAAATAAGTTAGTTTTTCTTCTCTGTAGCACGGAACGAGTGCTTTTGTTGCGTTGTCCAATTTTTTTACTAGTCTTACTTTATATTTACTTAGCTATAACCTTTTCAATAATTCAAAAATCACAGGAGTGTAAACTTTTTTTAAATATAACACTTTTGATATGTTTTAGTCTTAGATAAGAATTAATAATAATTATTGTAATGTCAATTGTAAATGTCATGATGGCCTAGTGGTTAAGAGGTGCCTGACGTGGCCATGCATGAGGTGGGTGGTTTGAAACCGGGCAAGTACCAATGTGATTTTTTCAAATTATGTACTTCACTGACAGTGGTGAAGGAAAAACATAGTGAGGAAACCTGGACTTAAACGTAATTAATATAAGTCTGAAATTGCCAATCCGCCTTGAGCAAGCGTGGTGATCAATGCTCGTGCCTTCTCTGTACGAGAAGAGCGATTATTCCCGATGTCCACCACTTGTCTGGCCACCACTGGGGGACAGCTAGACAACTTTAAAACATTATTCTCGTTGTCCACCACTGGGGGACAGCGTCACAACTTTGTAAATTGTTTCCATTCGCCACCACTGGTGGCCGCCACTCACCTATGGTGAGTCAATTCAAAGTCACACCGAGTTTGATTCAAAACATACCGTCATTTTAAAGCATCAAGTCAAGTTTATACAGACATAGAAATACAATAGCTGGAATGAAAAGACTTTAATGCAAAAATGTGGAAGAATTCCATGTTACAAAAGATTATAAGGACTTTCTTTTAGCAGACTATTCATATAACTGCAACCGTATTGTAGTGTTTTGTATTGAAAAAGCCAAAAATGTAATGTGTGAGATTCATCATTTCTTATGTGATGGTACCTTTAAAAGCTGCACAGAGTCATAATTTACAAAGTTGTGACGCTGTCCCCCAGTGGTGGACAACGAGAATAATGTTTTAAAGTTGTCTCGCTGTCCCCCAGTGGTGGCCAGACAAGTGGTGGACATCGGGAATAATCGCGAGAAGAGGCCTTTGCCCTGCAGTGGGACAATAATAGGCTGGTATTATTATTATTTATATTTAAAAAACATTAAAACCTATTTATTCATAAGTCAAAATCTCTATCTAATTTCTGTTATTTTAATATTGCAGTTAATAACAATGCCACTTAGTGAGGATCAAAAGAAGGAGAAAAAGAGACTCGCCGAACGTAGAAGGATGGCAAAAATGTTTTAAAACAATTATTCTTGAATTCACCAGATTTTTTCCGTGATATGATCACTGATAATTGTTTTCATTATTGTTGTTGTTAAAATATTATTTTTTTAAATATCTACAGAGCTCATTTACATTAAGTTTTTAATTTTTATGTTGGTTTCTGATTCATCTGGGCACAAAATATTCGAACGTCGATATCTTAAAAACTACTTTTTAAAACAGAGTTCATCATTCTAATATACGTTATTTGGTATACCTATTTTCATATGAACATGTGTTACAGAGCTGAAAGTGAAATTAAATTTTAGCCATATGAATCAGTCGAAGAATCAAATTTCGAAGAAAACTACCCTTATCTCCTTTACTCTTCGCAATATTCATAAATTCTATTTATACTGATTTAGATGCTGCAATAAATATGATAAACCAGGACTTGGCATCAGTTTACGAATGGAGTGAGGCACATGGTTTGTAGGTTAACCCGTTAAAGACCCAGGTCATTGTACTCGGCAGCTCTAGGTTGGCATCTAAGGTAAACTGGTCTCAGCTTCCTCAGGTTATTTTCAACGGCACAGCTATTCCACTAAGCGAGAAAGTTAAGAACCTTGGTTTTGGTTGGACAAATATCTTTCGTGGGGTCCCCAATTACAAGAGGTGAGTCGCAAATTTTTTGCTTCTGCCAGTTCCCTAAGACGGTTGCGTAACTTTCTGCCAACTGCCACTAAAATTGCACTAGCAGTCTCTTTCACATCCCATCCTAGACTACGCTGATGTCAGTTATCTTGATCTCACAGAGGCACAACTTGATAAACTTGAACGACTTCAAAATTTTTGCATAAGATTTATATTTGGTTTGCGCAAATATGAACTTTCAATCGGGAGGATGGGTTTCAACTGTCGAGGGCCTGGAATCCAGTGGTTCAAAAGTGTAAAAACCGAAAAAGTTCCGTAGAAAGGTCGCGAGTCGACACGGTGAGTTTTGTGTGTCGGGAACAGAATCGAGTGTTTAGTGATACATGTGACAGTGGTAGCGGTGTCGCTAACAGAAAATGAACGAGAAAGTGGGTAGACCGATTTGTCTGCTCATAAACTTCCATCCGCAATTACTTCAGTTCATCCGTGATCATGGCGCTTGCAACAGTGCCGAAATATCGGGAACTCAAAACAATAAATACACATGGTAAATATCCCGTTTGAACACCCGTTGATTGCTTCTGGCAACAATCGTTTCCAACAACCTGTTTTTACTAAACAACTTTAAACATTAATTTGTAGTCGATAAAGTCCTCGTGAAATGTTTTTAAACTATAGACTGATATATTATCCGACCTTCAAATACAAGTTGACAACATTATAAATCTAATTCTTATTACATGACACGAAATAAAGCTTGACATCGCCATTTTGTGTTTTCTACGCTAGGATTCCCTTAATGTTTTAAATATTTTATTCCACGTAAAATATATCCACGTGTGATTAAATGTGTCTAGTAATTAATCTTGTTTATGAATAAAATAAAAAACAATGCTCTTGTCGATCTTAGTTTTTAGTAAAACGCATTTTTCCATTCAAGTAGCATATATTTTGGGTAGTTAAAGTTTCAAGGTTACATTGAAAAATACGGAAATAAGATCTAGTAAAAAAACAGACACAGTGTTTAAGCTTGTTTTAATGGCTATTCAGAATAGTTTAAACATTTGAAGTGCGCTTCTAGAGCGAGTCACAATCAAATTTTTATTACTGCGCGTCGTACGCTCAGATGCGGTCAAAAATCACTGGCAAGCGACGCTCTTATTTTTGCGCCGAGCAACCGAGCGGATAATCTCTCTTTAATTTGTTTCTATTTTTTATATAACTCAGCTTTCTTCTTTTTATGTATATATATGTATATTGAGTATGTAGATTATTACTTATTTATCCTTACTAATATTATAAATGCGAAAGTAACTCTGTCTGTCTGTGTGTTACACAATCACGCCTAAACTACTGTACCGATTTTAATGAAATTTGGTACGTCATAGTCTAGAGCCTGAGAAAGGACATAGGCTGCTTTTTAATGCAAAAAAGGGCTGTAAGGGATTGAAATAGGGGATGAAAGTTTGTATGGAAATTACGTCATTTTTAAAGCTAGAAGCTTGAAACTTATTTTTTAGACTTTTGATTAGGTATTAATAAATATGACATTCAAATTATGTATGAGTTTTAGTTTCAAAATAATTAGCCTAAAAAATTAAAAATGCTACCGAAAGTCTCTATACCGCGCGGACGAAGTCGCGGGCACAGCTAGTTGCATATAAGTGAATAGCCATGGACTACCCGCGTATTTATTTTCTCCTGCTGTGTCAAATCCATCCAAAGGTTGTCTGTAAAAGATCGCTTTTAGCGATAAAACCGCCCATTGTAACACCCTTTGTAGTTTTTTAAGTCCTTATTTAATTATGTTATGGTGTACAATAAAGAGTATATCTATCTATCTATCCGGCAGAGACAGCAGTCAATTAATATCTGGACCGATGCGTGATTTCCTTGATAACCCTCATGTTTCCCAACCATAAAGCAGGACAGTTACTACTAGTGTTGCCCAAACGAGAGTCTCGCAAGAGTCTTGCAATTAGCGATTATCCTATTGCTATTTATTAAACGGTAGTTGAGATCTCAGAACAATGGAACTGTTCCATTGTTCTGAGATCTCAACTACCGTTTCCCCGATCTTGGAAGTGATATCTTCTTCAGTCCCAACACGATACTGCCAAACACCTTAAACTGCCGCGCAATCTTTATCCGGCTCAACCTAGCACAAGTGGGAGTTTTTTCCCTATGTACACGTCACCTGGGTCTTCATAGCGTCGATTTTAAAGCCATCCTTAAAGGCCTGGAACTTGAGATCTTCCAGATTGGCTTGTTAGTTACAGTGTTTGTAAGCAAGCACAGGTCATCAGAATAGTCTAGGTCATCTTATTGTCCTATCTTGCGAACTAACGTAACTAACGTACGCTACGTAACTAACTCCAATTTTTACTAAGTAATAGTATTGTTTGTCAAAGACTATTAAGGTACTAAAATGTTTTGATAAAACCTTGAATTAATGAATATCAAACTATTTAGTAGGCGTATGCTCATAAAGCAAAAAAACAATCATCAATTTCATGATGCGTGGAATCATAGCATATCACTTATTAACAGAGATGTGATAAACGACTTAAAACTTTTAACGAACTTATTCGTTTATTTTTTATCAAAAGTCACTTAGATTAACTGCTTAATTGCTTATCTGCTTATTTACTTGCGTACATTAAAAATATTGAAATTATGTTGTTTGCTTTTTTAGTTGGATTTTAAACGACATCAATGAACTTTCCTTCGTACTCGGCAGATCAGTTTTATTAGCTCACCAATTTGTTTTTATCGAAAAAGTAGTCAAAATTAACACAATCACTTACACTATAAACTATTTATACTATTATTAACTCAATTAACTACACTTAAAAACTATATTATATACAAGTCCGAAAGTCACAATTATTTCCCTGGTAAGAAACAATTCACCACATGAAAAAATGTTTTACACTATTTATGTTTACGTAAACAAGTCCAAGTCACAACTTCAAAAACAAATTCACAAAACAACGCTTTTGACCGGGTGGAGGAAACGCTACTAAACGTAAAAAGTCGATTTACGTAGATTTACCTGAAGCCATTGGGACAATTAATGTGGACCTCGCTCGAATTAGTGATTGGAGCACTGAGTTCGGACTGAAAATAAATCCTGCCAAAACCCAAGTCATTATTGTTGGTAGTTCCTGGACTATCTCTAAGATCGATTGGTTGACACTTCCCCAAGTTTGCTTTAATAACACCGTTATTCCGTTCAGTCATGCCGTGAAAAACTTGGGGATATACATCGACAAAACTCTGTCTTAGACGAAGCAACTGCAGGAAGTCAGTCGTAAACTGTTTGCTTCTGCAGGCTCCCTTAGACGCCTGCGTAATTTTCTTCCCATCACCACTAAAATTGCAATTACACAATCTCTTCTTCTTCCTATCTTGGACTATGCTGATGCCAGCTATCTTGATTTGACCCAAGACCAATTCGACAAGCTTGAGCGACTTCAAAATCTCTGTATTAGGTTTATATTTGGCTTGCGCAAGTATGACCATGTTTCTGAATTTCGTACTAAGCTCAAATGGCTTCCTATTAGGTTTCGCTGGAATGTTCATTTACTTTCTCTGCTTTATAATGTGCTATTTAATGTTTTCACTCCTTTTTATCGTAAATGTCGTTTTCGGTTTCTCTGTGACACACATTCAAGGTCCTTGAGATCATCGGAAAATTTAGAGTTAAGTATCAGTATGCATTCCACTTCTTTCTTCGATAAATCTTTCACTATACAAGCGGCCTACTTGTGGAATGCATTACCCATAGATGTGAGGCGTGCTCAAACATTATCTACGTTCAAAAGAATGGTGAAGGAGCATTACCTCTCACTATAATTTTTCCCCTTCTTTCTCTATTATGAATTTGATATGTATTAGTATATATTTATATATTATATTTTGTGGTATGTATTTTATATCATGATGTTTGGTTAGTATTATGTATGATGTTGTACACTGACAGCCTTAATTCTATCTCCTTAATTTTTTTCCATCCAAAGGTTGTCTGTAAGAGATTGCCCTGTGCGATAAGACCGCCCATTGTAGGTACACTAGTTTTTACCTGACTACGGCAAAGCCAAAGGAGGGTGAATGATTTTGACAGGCTATGTATTATTATTTGTATCCTTAAGTGTATTGTAAGGTGTACAATAAAGTATATAATAAAAGTAAAATAAGCAATAAGCAGTAAATGAAACCCAGTTTTAATTAAATTGTCGTTTTTAAAAGTGACCAACGAGCATATTTAATTTGATAGGTTTACCAATTTCGAGTAAGTCAACGCGATTCAGCACATTAACAAAAGATGTAAATATTTTAAACCTTAAAATTATTGTACTAAGGTCAATTTTCGCAAAATAATTGTTTAGCTATCGATTAAAATTGAATCAGACGCCATCTATCAGTTGTTACGTAATTCATTTGAGCACGTTCTTACTTACGTGGTAATGAAATGAAAGAATCAAATGCGGTTGCGTTTTAATTTTTTAATTTTAACAAAATGCAGAATAAGCAGATAAAATTAAATGCTTTTATAAAATGGTCTGCTTATTTGCTTATTTTAAATGACATGCTATATTATATGCTTTTCGTTTAAACGCCCACCTCTGCTTATTAACGCATGTTGCCTTTTCAATTTTAAAAGCGATGAAAACCTAGAAACAGTTTGCAGAAAAAATTTCTTTGTTTCAACTTGCGCCTACATTTTAAATAAAAACAAACGTATTCAAGCATTAGCGTAATGCTCTTTACTTCCTCCAAATAACGCTTCGGACACATTGTAGTACATTACTAAACGTATGTAATGTCTTTTGTGTACATAAAACTAATGACGTTGGCAACATTGCCGTCATGGCTGAACGAAACAGTTGACTATCTGTCAATTTTGTGAAATCTTTTATTTTAGCCATGATCAGGAATAGAAATTTGTGAGTTGTGGTTTTGTAATGGATAGTGTAAAATAATTTTCTCATGAGTATTAGCAAAAATTCATCATGAACGGGTTAAGTTTCAGTGAACTCTGTTGCCTGTTTTGTTGTCCACCATGCCCGGGGAAAATTGCAGCTAAGCTCGCGTTTCTGCCTCCAGAACCGACGTATGCATTCACACCTGACGAAACAGGATCAAAATTCACATTGACGCTGACCGAACGTGCAGAATGGCAATATTCAGAACGAGAAAAAGAGAATATTGAAGGCTTCTACTCGAGAACCACGAGAGGCAATAGAATAGCTTGCCTCTTTGTTCGGTGTAGCCCTAATGCTCGTTTTACGATATTATTTTCACATGGAAACGCCGTAGATCTCGGTCAGATGAGCAGTTTTTACTTAGGATTAGGTACTAGAATAAACTGTAATATATTCAGCTATGATTATTCTGGTTATGGTGTGAGTGGAGGAAAGCCATCAGAGAAAAATTTGTATGCTGATATTGATGCGGCGTGGCAGGCGTTGCGAACTCGATATGGCATCAGTCCTGAAAATATAATATTATATGGACAAAGCATCGGAACAGTACCAACTGTGGACTTAGCTGCTCGCTATGAAGTGGGAGCTGTTGTGTTGCACTCACCTCTCATGTCAGGCATGCGGGTTGCTTTCCCCAACACTAAAAGGACATGGTTTTTTGATGCTTTCCCGAGGTAAGTGTTGCCTTATCTTTGTTTATTATTATGTTTTGCCCATTTATACTTGTTTTGGTGACTCATCTGTGAGCATGATGTGTAGGTTGCTGTTGTATAAATATGTATGTATGTAATTAGTTATGGTTTTCCAATTATAATTGAAAATGAATAGACAATATTGAAACAAATTTGTGGGTAGCTTAAAAATTAGAATTTTCGATTCAATAAATAGTAATTTTAGGTATTTGGGATTGGGATTTAACAATATTTATTCAGTAAACATTTAAAAGCAGACTAGGTGTAAGCATTCTCACTAAGTGACTCACATTCTCGTTTACTGTACTACTTTACAGGAAGAATATAATAAATTATTGTGTATGATGTTTATAATTCATATTTAACCAACTTGTCCTCAATAAAGTCAACAGGTTATATAACATAATACATATTATCCTATCTTGTTATTGTTTTAAACCAATCAGTTATTTTGACCTTGTAATGACTCATTAATCAATATTATTGTTATAAAAATTTCTTTCCAATTTTGTATTGCATATTATGTTTTTGTTTTCATTTAGATAATATAAGTAAAAATAATATTAATATTCTTGTTGGCACCCAATATTTAAACTGCTATGAACTTCTGTTCTTATAAATGCAAGGTGTATGATGAACTAGTAAATTGAGCTTCAATAACAAGCTTTGAAAAGTATGGTTTATATGTCTATAAGTTTTGAACCTTTAAAAAAGGTTACATATTTGAGGTTTCCTAATGAGTAAGAAAAAACTATGATAAAAATATACAATGCTGTGGTTCACCCACAATCATAACAGTTATCAGTGATGTTGGAAGTCGGTCATGATTTTAGCTTGATAACATTATTTACCATAGATAACATCCTTAGCACACTAATTAGAATATGTGCTTGTGCTGATGTCATTATTTATGATTTCATTAACAAAGGGAACACTTTTGTTTAAATAAAGTATTTTACCTCATATAAATCCACTTAGAGGGACTATTCCTGATACAGTGGGCCATGTTTTGCTTAAAATAAAAAATACTTCAAAGTAAAAACACCAAGTTGTTCTATTCTTCATAAAAAAAAAAAAAAACTAGACAAGTGCAAGTCGAATTGACCCACTGCCCATCCTCCTCGAACCTGTACTATAATATGATTTTACTTTCTACTCAATTTCAGTTCTAGGTCAATGGAAAGTACCCTATCAATTTTAAATCCCTTGAGAGTGTTGAAATATGAGTGTTATTCACAGCTTAAGACTGTAGATCTGAGTATAAGGTTTTAATTTCAGCTGACAACAAGGTGATCTTTTATACCCTGTTTTTTAATCTCAGAGACAGAATAGATACATGCTAATGTCAAGTTTAGAAATAATGTTGCTCGCTTTTTTGTGCAGTGTTATTAACTTTTTACCTGACTGTGCGACGCAAAGGAGGGTAATGTGTTTCACAGTCTGTGTATGTATGTAAGTATGTATGTTTGTGCCTATGTGGCGACGTACAGGCGAAACGCCTGAGCAGATTTGAATAATTCTCACGTTAATCAATTTGTCTTAACCATGCGAGTGTCACTAGAGAAATGACAGTTAAATATCAAAAATCAGCAAACTATATCAAGTGGGATATCATTGAATAGGTCCTTTTTTTATAAAGAGAACTAGCAGTATGGGTATAATTCACATTACTAGCAATCTGGTTGACCCCTCTCACTAAGCTATAAAAACATACATTATAAATATGTGATTTATTTGTATAAAATTAAATAGAAATGAAATATCATATAAAAAGACTGAAAAATCGTAATACTAAAGAAAGGATAAAGTTGGAATTATTCCTTCTTCCTTGACTTATAACATTGTTCTTTGATAACTTTATAGGCCAGCTAAAGTTGCTGTACCTTCACTTGGTGAAGGCGGTGATTATTTTATTGGCTTGTCCCTGACCTTGTGATGATGCTGCTGCTTATATTGTGCTGGGCAGTAACAATACATTGCGTGTTTCTTCATTGGCCGGCCCGGCCCTGCACTGATACCGACAGTGACATCAGTGGACGCTTAATTCTATGAAATTGTAAGGAATAGTGTCTCATTGACCCGGCCCGACGCCAATATTAACTGCAAGGGACGACCTTAGCTGGGATGTATTTAACTTCTAATTTATTTACAAAAGGTCTATATTGTATTGAGCAGAGTAAGGATACTAGAAGGCTCTATTTGTGCAGTTGATCCGAATAAACTTCTAAATACACTTAAGACCACAATTCCTAGCAAGAATTAAACAATCTGTGAAATCTTTAACATATTTAAACAAAAAAGCTAAAAATAAGAAGGTAATTTAAAAAAAAAAACCGGTCAAGTGCGTGTCGGGCCACGCGCAGTGTAGGGTTCCGTAGTTTTTATAACAGCCAAGTGCGTGTCGTATTCGCTGACTGATCGTTTCGTACCATGCTCTAACTAAAAGCCAAACATGACTACCTAACTAATTTGACTTCCTATACAAATCCTCACCTGATCCGACAATTTTGCACGGAAAGTTTCAATTATTTTTAGAGATTTGTTTAAAACTTGTCATAGCCGGTGTTTTGAATTTAAATACGGACACAGAGCTACACTACTCAATCGTCACAAGAAGCTAGCACGATACAACTGGCGCTTAGCGCCATCTATCGACATTTCTATAGAGTTGTTCGAAATTTTCGAGTCAAATACAATTGGTCGACTATTACACGTAAACTTGTACAGCCCACTTATGTGTGATAGTTTTCCTTTAAATTTCGTTATATATAGGTACTACTGCCGTGACATTTGAATTTCTAACTATAACCGTTTAGTTGATAGAGGGGGGGGGACATTTGACTCTAATGAAAATTGGTACTTTAAAGCTTGATAAGTCACGAACGGTTTACTTAATCAAAAAACGGTCTTACCAAACCCCTAATATTTTTGAAACACCTATCCAACGATATCCCACACTATGGGAAGAACGAAAAAAAATAATTACCTATCATCTCACTTTACATGTATGGGAGGTACCCTAAATAATTGTTTTTTTCAAAATTTTATTTTACCACTTTTTCGGCGTCATTAACATGTATACTCATGCCAAAGTACAACTTTCTAGTACCAATAGTTTTTGAGCTAAACCGCGGACAGACGGACAGACAGACGGACATGGCGAAACTATAAGGGTTCCTTGTTGACTACGGAACCCTAAAAATCCTGACTGCTCAACTGAAAGGAAAGAAACAAGCACATTTTTATTTAAAATAGTGACAAGCAGGCGAGACTCATCCCATTTTTAGGGTTCCGTAGTCAACAAGGAACCCTTATAGTTTCGCCATGTCCGTCTGTCTGTCCGTCTGTCCGCGGTTTAGCTTAGAAACTATTGGTACTAGAAAGTTGTACTTTGGCATGAGTATACACGTTAATGACGCCGAAAAAGTGGTAAAATAAAATTTTGAAAAAAAACAATAATTTAGGGTACCTCCCATACATGTAAAGTGGGATGATAATTTTTTTTTTCGTTCTTCCCATAGTGTGGAATATCGTTGGATAGGTCTTTCAAAAATATTAGGGGTTTGGTAAGACCGTTTTTTGATTAAGTAAACCGTTCGTGACTTATCAAGCTTTAAAGTACCAATTTTCGTTAGAGTCAAGTGTCCCCCCTCTATCTGTTAAACGGTTGTAGTTAGAAATTCAAATGTCACGGCAGTAGTACCTATATATAACGAAATTCAAAGGAAAACTATCACACGTAAGTGGGCTGTACAAGTTTACGAGTAATAGTCGACCAATTGTATTTGACTCGAAAATTACGAACAACTCTATAGAAATGTCGATAGATGGCGCTAAGCGCCAGTTGTATCGTGTTAGTTTCTTGTGACGATTGAGTAGTGTAGCTCTGTGTCCGTATTTAAATTCAAAACACCGGCTATGACAAGTTTTATACAAATCTCTAAAAAGAATTAAAACTTTCCGTGCAAAATTGTCGGATCAGGTGAGGATTTGTATAGGAAGTCAAATTAGTTAGGTAGTCAGTCATGTTTGGCTTTTAGTTAGAGCATGGTACGAAACGATCAGTCAGCGAATACGACACGCACTTGGCTGTTATAAAAACTACGGAACCCTACACTGCGCGTGGCCCGACACGCACTTGACCGGTTTTTATTATAAATATATATGTTCGATTGGGTCCCGCCTGCTTGTAATAAATCGGTATTTATTGTGTAACTCGGTAGTTATTGTGGTTGTTTATGTGTCATCTGGGCCATATAATAAAAAAAATCTATATAAAAATAGGTGGCGATTCAGAATATTCCTAGAGTTCCTTCCTGTAATAATCATGATTTTAATAATATTATTAATTACAGGTATATAGATATCTTACATTATTAATTTTGTATTTCTAAGTTTTAAATTAGCACCCACACATTATTTCAAGATAACATATTATAAAAAACCGATACTTGATTTTATTAACATTAAGTTTCGATAGTGGCACATCACTATTTAAGATTTGCAAAAAACTGGCAACCGCCGTAATGTCAACTTTGTCTGAGATTAAAAAACAGGGTATAAGTGTTCCAGTTTTTGAATTTGAGGTACAGAACCCTAAAAATGTAATCAATGGTTCTTCTTTTTTGAGGATATTACCTTTCTAGTCCCACTAAACCTCTGTCAATCAATTTTGGCTTATCACTGGACTAAAAAGAAAGTTAGGCAAAATTCTAATAAGAATAATAACTAATATTAAATTGAACATACATACAAAGATGACATCAGCAGGCCAATTCTCACACTAACACATTCATCATACTTTAAAATTGAAATCAGAATCTCTTTTTGATGTTAGTTTGTGCCAGTTATGACAAAAGGATTGGAATGATTAATTGTAGATTGTTTATATTTAGTAACACCGGGATCAGGAAAAGTTACAAAACTTTAAGGTATTAAAATATATCTTCCTATTTTTGAGATTTTCCCTCAAAAGAAGTCATGTTGACAAAACTCTGAATGGTGAAGTGAAGTTCACATAAAAATTGCATAAATACTGGATGCTACCTATATACACTTCTCATTAGAAAAATCGAAACACTTTGCAAGTTTATGTTTTGTAAGGATTATCAGAAATATGAGGTTTTCAAATCCTAATGTTAATGTTCTAAATTCAAATTAAATTTTCATAGGTTTCGTATTTTGTTTGACAAGTCATTTTTACCCTGTATGGAGTATGAAGGAAATTGATAAAACAACACTCGTAAATGAAAAAAAGCTAAGAAACGTTTATTTAATAACTTGTATTCCCTCCCCGAGTCGCCGATCAAATGTTGTGGCATTCCATTCCATTCCTCTTGGATTGCATTTTGCAGCTGGCTAAGTGTTTCTGGGGCAGGATCTCTTGCACGAATTCATCTCTATAATTCATCCCATAGATGTTCAATCGGATTCATGTCCGGGCTTCTTGATGGCTATTCCATAATGGAGATACCGACCTCGGTAACATAATCTCGTACGACGCTCGCGGTGTGAGCCCTAGCATTGTCGTGCATGAATATGAAACCGTTGCCAATAAAATATGCATAGGGCATCACGTAAGGCTCAAGACATTGATCGATGTACCGCTGACTGTTTAGTGCAGGCAGATGTGGCCCAAACACAAAGACAAGCTCTGTTTTACCGTCGGCGCTGATTCCTCCCCAAACCGAACCGCCACCATAGCTGACCTTTTCTTCAATGCAGCATTGTGCAAAGCGTTCTCCATCTCTTCTGTAGACCTTGTTCCTTCCGTCGTTACCATACAGCATAATTTTACACAGATAAGAAAAGAGGACTTTGTTCCACAGGATGTATGACCAATTTAGTTGCTCACGTTCAAAGTTAAGGCGCGCCCATTTGCTGGTTTGTGCGGTACCAGTCCACGTTCCTTCAACCTTCTTCTAATTGTAGAGTCACTTACAGCCACGCTACGTACAACATGAAGCTGCTGCTGCAGTTGAAAAGCATTAAGGCGTCGATTTCGTAAAGAAGTTGTTACAACAAATCGATCATCTCGCTCAGAAGTGACCCCGATTCCTGCCAGATTCTGAACGGCGCGTGAACAAACCAGTCTCCCGATAGCGTTTGTAGACTCTACGAACAGACGACTGGCTTAGATGCAATCTTTCAGCCTCAATACGCTAAGTCCAGAATCCAGAAATGCCACCATTTGGGCGGCTTCTTCGGGCGAAGTATCCATATGTTTTAGAAAAAACACTTTTTCAGACATCCCAAAGTCACAGTAAACAAATAAAAAACAAAAAGTTTTAAGATAAGCGCTAATTTTTAGTTTTCAAAGGTGAAATGTACTTCAACTATCACACATTTGTCTCAAAACAGTGAATCATTTCATTTATAGGATAAACAATTAATGAAAATATATTAAGCATATGTAAAAATACTTATTAGCTTAGCTTGGTTTGACCAAGGATTTGTAATCAAAGGTGCTATCAAGTTTTGAGTGTTGAAGAGAACATTATTTTCTATGCTAATTACTTGTAAAAAATATTGCATAATTAGCTTTAGCTTACTTCTTCGTTCACATGGAAATATCACACATTTTCCTGGGATAAAAAGTAGCATATCGTTGTTGCGCTTGCAAAAGTCGCTATGTGGTAAATAGTAATTTTCGTTCTTTTATGAAGTTTCAATCGTTATTTTAATACACACATGCTGTAAAAACAGTTATCTGATAAACGCAATATTGAAAGGTAACTCTTTAAATATTTCGTTTATTAGATAGCTGTTTTACAGCATGTGTGTATTAAAATAACGATTGAAACTGCATAAAAGAACGAATATTATTTTTACCACATAGCGCCTTTTGCAAGCGCAACGACGATATTCCAGGTTGTAGTGTGGCAAGTTTAACATCTCTAGCTGTAATCAGCACCTACTGGGCAGCTTAGGAACAGATGTGCTGTTGTTTCGCCTTACCTGCATGCGGACTCTACAGAGGATATCTATAACTGCTATGATTAATAGGTGCTTATGAAAAACCATAGGTAGTTGTAATGGGTATGTTTAGTCATTTGTGGGTTCTGTTTCGTGAACCGGTCATCAAAAGAATTAACATAAGTTTAATGAAAGGGCTTATTGTGAGGCTCTCAATTTCTGTTTTCCATAACTAATTCTGAAAATGTTGACGTCCGGAACAAAAAAAAAATCGATATAGGTATCATAAATTTATATTCATATAGCCAAATACACTCAAACTACAATCTACTCGCCTACGTTTATTGTAAATTTTTTCGCCTGCGGAATTCTATCTAAATTGTAAACAACTAATTGATCAAAATGATCAAATACAGGTACATATTGCAAAATGTATCAGAAATCAAGAATTCATTGTAGTTATAATTGCCCACTTATTTGCTTTCACTGTTTGCTACTGCTTACATAATCATCCGTCAGCCCTCGATAACCATTAAGCGTTCAATTGCTAGATGATTTACGCCACGTAATGTGTTTGTAACATCAGTAACTTGTGTGCGTTTGCGACGAATTCTATTGAATATTCAAACAAATAACAGTTGCATTGTACATTTTATAGATGTTTCTTTATTGAAACTGAACTCTGAATGTAGATGTGTTAAAAGGCTTATCATAATTAATTTACCTACAGCCTTGTCCTTGTGTGGATATTGATTGACATTGGGTTAGTCTATTCCGAATTACGGTCAATTCAAAGCCTCGTATTTTAAGCCGGCTCTACACGTTGGCCAACACAGTGGCGAATGTAGTGGCCAATGACTATTCGCCAACGTGTAGAGGGGGTGTTTGTGCACCCAACATGCACAAACACGCTGTCTACACGTTGGCCAATACGCATTGGCCACTACATTCGCCACTGTGTTGGCCAACGTGTAGAGCCTGCTTTAGAAAAAGGAAATCGGTAACTCAGACCTCAGATTTATGTTGAGAGGAAAAGAGGTACTGGGTAGGTACCTCGTTTTCACCTACCAACATAAAGTAGATTATAGACATTACAACAATGTACTACTAACGAAAATGTACTTTTTTACCCATTGATTTATTGACACCTCATCATCGTCTGCTTAAATAAATAAAATAAAACTATGTTGGGGTCGACTTCCAATGTAACCGGATACAGCTGAGTATTTTACATGGAGCGACTGCCATCTGACTTCCACAACCTAGTAGCTGGGTAGCACGATACCAGTGGCAGATTTACTGGCTACTCGTAACGACTCTTAATTAAGAGCCATTTTGCAAAATTTGATAGCTCGAGTTTAGGTAAAAATTGGTACGTCCACGTGGCGATGTACACATACAGCACAAATAGTGTAGAGCGAATGTCGAGTCGGAATAAACAATCTTGAGCTGTTATCATCTTTATGAGAAAAAGAGATTTGATTAATTAAATGACTTAAGTTAAAAAAAGATTAAACACGTATATTAATTGTATAAATTATATATTTAAAAGAAAAATATAAGTTATGTGACAACCGCCTTCAACAAAATTAAACTCAAAAGTGTAAATTTCGGTGTTACTTAACCAAGAAAGATTACACTTTTTATGTCGATGATATTTATTTCTACAAATAGGTTACAAGTAAGAAAATGTGTTGCGTTTCTATACAAAAATACAAAAAATATGTTACACTTTTACGCATAAGTTATGACCATATTTAGTTAAGATTAGTTGACCTTTCGGCACCAGCTTTCCACATAATTATCAGAAAAAATGCGTTTTACTGTACAGTATGTATGGCATTGTCCGTAAATCCATCGATGCAGTGATCTCATTTTGGTTTAAAATGCCAATTCTTGTCATAATTGAACCAGATACCGCCTTGATTAAGATTGAGTTTAGATTTTTCAGTTGCTTTCAGAATAAAGCTAGATACACATCTTACATTTGAAGTAAAATTTGGATATGAGACCCATCTGTTTCTCTTTTTAGATACCTCATTCTGTAGCCGAATTTTACACTGTTTGCTTATATTTATTCATTGTCTCTAAAAGTACTGAAAATCTATTATTCGCCTTCCATGCACTTTATAATTATTCTAATAAATAAAAATAAGCATTTGAGCAATTTGAACCTTAATTACAACAATTTTGCCCTACCCGGAAATCCCTTTTTTCGGATCAGATTTATTGACACCTAATATTACGAAATACTTCTTATTTAATTATAATCACTTATTTTACGTTGCAGTATCGACAAAATTCCCAAAGTGACCTCTCCGGTTCTTGTTATTCATGGAACTGAAGATGAGGTAATAGATTTTTCTCACGGATTAGCGATATATGAACGCTGTCCCCGTGCTGTCGAACCGTTATGGGTGGAGGTAATCAAATAAAATATAAGACTACAGTAATTATTTGACATGAATTATTATTTTAGCAACTACATCTAAAAATTTTTACTTTCAATTTCAGGGCGCTGGGCATAATGATGTTGAACTTTTCAACCAATATTTAGAGAGACTGAAGCGTTTCGTTTCGGTGGAATTGCTCAACTGACAAAGACTGCCGGCCCCGGGCCAGACTACTCAAGGTAAAATATACGTAAAACATTCCACGAAGCAACTACGAATATACCGTAACACATAATAACACGTAATTAATTAAATTCTGCATTCTAGGTGACGACCAAAATCCCGCATCGACATTGAGCTCCGGCACCTCTAGTTCAGCGACAGAGAGACTCCTCTAGCTAGCGGGGGCCGGGCCCAGCCGGGCCGGCCCCAACAAAAACTCAGCGAACGGTAACGGCTCTGTGAGTCCAAACAATTACAAGGAAAATAATAAAACAGACAATAACGAAAAATGTTCTGCCGAACTGAAACCCGCCGTCACGCGTATTAAGATCAGCATAAATGTGACCGATACAAGCTCGCCAGCATGCGTGCGAAGGCGGATACATTTTCGATCTTATAGCGATGTGACTCCGGCGTGTCGCGTCCTTACTCCGCGAGCTCGCTCTCACTCGGAGCGGCCGCGAGTGCTGTCTCCGTCACACGTGGCGTCGCCGTCGGTTACCGGTACGCCGACGACCTCGGAGACCCCGTCGTCGCCCACTCCCACGCCGTATGTGTTGACGCCGCGCATCGTACGCAGTGAGCGCTCTTCGCCTGATGCATCGTCACTTGTACTCAACGATGGCGTCGAACCTCGTTTGCGTAGCCGCGATCGTTCTGGTAGCGATGCTGTTTCCGTCATGGGCAACCCGTGGCGCAAAATGAGCGAAGTCGATCTGAACGCTGCCGGTAGTCGCGCTCGAGGAGCCGGTCGAGGAGCGCTCGACCCGTGGGTGAGAAAACCTACTCAGCGTTCCGAGAAGAAAAACGACCTACCCGCATCCCGTGAAGATGTAGGTCGTGCGGCGTCTGACTCCGAGCAAAAACGTGAGGTGCCTTCCTTCAAACGAGGTAAGCTCGAACGCCGATCGCCGGTAGTATGCGAGACATGCGGTAACGAGAGCTGCGAGTGCTGGCGCACGGGCTGGGCGCGGCAGGCGCGCGCGGCTCGCTCGCTGGGCGCGCAGTGCACGTGCGAGGGGGCGGCGCGCTCGCCGCGGCCCTCCCCCGCGCGCCTGCGCCCGCGAGCCCCTGCTCGAGCTCTGTCTGACGACGAAGATCGTCCGCGACGGCTGTACAAGTCGGCCTCGCAAAAGATTATATGCACTTCGATCGACGGTGACCGAGTGAAAAAGCCCGCAGATCCTCTTTTAGAGACAACATGCTAAGGTAACAGATGACAGAGTCCGACAAAGAGATCCGGCCCGCACGCCGCCGTCTGGTAGGGAGGAATCGTTTTGTGTACGGTGTGTGTTGTCCCTTTTGATGTATGAGTATTATTAGTGCGAATTTTGTATCCCTTTAGTGATAAGATTTCAAAATTTATTATTGTACTGTATAATATTTGATAAATATAAAAAAGTATGCTCGTGTTATGATATGATAAATATGAATGTTTTTCATGAATATTGTATAATTATCTTTTACTTCGGGAGGTTGTGCGTAATTAGAAATTCTGCATCGTTTGAGGGTATTTTAAAACAAATATTATAATTTGTAGTTCAATTTTTAAACCGTTGTGACATCCGCAAATCTTGGTGGTTTACCAGTTCCTATAATGTTATTTTTCTTCACCAAAAACTTAACGCACAATACCATGGTAGTTCTCTTACATTTTACACCCATTCATGCATCTTCCATATAATGTAAATATTTTTTAGAAATGAAATAATCATATTAATAGTTGTTAAATCAAAATCTGAATGGAATAATGTGAATAACTACTATACAATAATGGAAAATTAAATCATTACCAATTTAATATATACGATCTGTTTCTGTCTAAACATTCCACAAACAAGTTATAATAATCAAACTAGCAGATCTTTCAGTATTGCTTCGTTAAACTATATTTTAAAAGTACCATATTATACTTACAGCAAGTCTTAAACAGTATAGGATCTAGGGAGATATTTTGCGAGAATTTTTCTTGTAAGAATCCACATTCTTACGAATACACCATAGGTATTAGGTACTGCGTTGGGTAGGTACCTCTATATAATAATATTACTATTCGGTAATTATGTTCCTCATTACAAGCCAGAGTGGAGGAAGCCATGCCTCAAAGAGTGTCAGCAAATTGCCGGGGCACATAAGGGGGCCGTTGCCTGCCGGGGTTGTGGAATTGTTCGAAAGAGTTACCGCGGCCTCGGAACACGAAGGGCATATGATGGAACACGGATGGGTTTTAGTCAGTAGAAGTGTGACACACCCTCCCGCTTCGCCCAGGTCGTGAGGCAGTTATAGGAAAAAGAGTGGAGGATGCCATACCGTGCGTACCCTATCTATTGCAGTTAGCCTTTATTATTTTTATGTATTCTCCAACTATCTATAAAAATGTAATGACAAATACCTCCTATAATTTTTATATACTCCTTTCTCTAAGTCTTAAAGTAGTTATCGATATAATTATGTAGATAGGGGAATCTATTATTTAACATGTCAAGATTTATTTATTTAAATGCAAATTATACATACAGATTACGGAAACCATATTAACTGTTACCGTTGCTGCGATGAAGTACGTGACAGAAGCAAGATTGAACATTATAGGGTTTTATTCATACCGTTTGTATATGAAACTCACAAGAAAATAGTAAATAGCCCATCAATTCAAGAGGTCATTGACTGCGTCACTTTATCGCCTCTTTATTTATTCTTCCGTTCTTTGTGCATTGGATTCATTAGTTATTCAAATATATTGAGGTCAATGTATCAATATGTAAGTAATATTTTTTTATGTTATCGATAGGTAAAAGTGCCAATTCCAAAGGAATAAAGACAAAAACTCCTTTGATTTAACATTTTACAAAACATCTCGTTATGAAGGAGGTTTCTGTTAATAAATGCAGTGACTTTTTTTAAAGTTCTTTAAAATTTCCATTTAATGAACAGTGTTAGTGTTGGAAGTTAGTTCCTCAGTTAATTTTATTTCAGACAAAATTATGGAACGTATAACTGGATCTTCATCAATTAGTCACCATTTCTGCATGTTAATATTGAATTTAGATTACAACGTAAAACAACACTGCAAATTTAAAACTTATGAGAAATAAAATATTTGTATTCCACTGGCTTGATTAGTATGACGGTGTTTAAAGAATGATTACCTCTTGAATATTGGCCATGTTCCATTATTTCCTGCCTCATTTAATATTCCTTTGTATCAAGGTACTGGTTGTAATACACGTTCTTATGAATTTGAAAAGAATTAAAAGCAAAATAAAAACTTATGTTAAAACACATAAATCATAATTTTAAGCTTATTATATGTTACATTGTGTTCCGTACCTCCGCACTCGTGGTTATGCAAGAGCAAGTATAAGCCGATTCGATAACTAGTAGTGAACTAGAATTACAGAATACTGCAATGCAAGATTAAAAGGCCCGCTGTTATTGCAAACGGATTGGTCATTAGAAAATCTTAGGAATAGGAATTTCAAATAATTAACAAACTGCTTTATTATACATTACTCAGATTAAAAATTGAATAATGCCCAATAGCATGTTATTATGAATTATGATTTACCTATGTTTCATTAAATGCAAATTCGGTGCCACCTTTGACAGTAAAAGTACCAGCCAACATTTTGCAGTCTTTCTTTTTATGTCGTTGTTTAATGGTTTACTTAAATATATTTGTATTAATTAAAACTGTAATTATTTACTTTTATAATGTAGAACACCAGTACTTAATGTTTTAAATGTAATTTGAGCTGGAATGTAAATTTCTGCATACTTTATTCTGTAATATAGACCGAAATAAAAAAAAATGTTGATATTCGATTCAAACCGCCTTCTTCCCAATCTCACTTTTAATAGGGTTGAGATGGATCATTCTGAGGGGCGATTTTGACCAAGCAAATTATTGTGATCTGATAAGTACCTACCTAGTTTTTGTATTTCGTTTTTAATGTTACAATGCCAAATGTTATAGAAATCTGAATACCTGTCATAAATTACTTACATACAAAATTTTGGTATTAACTATAAACAAGAGATTGTTATTTTAAGCGAAACGCTAAAAATAACAATCGCTATAGCAAAATGTATTCTGATAATAGAAATGTATATATACTGCACTTAGAATGTATTTACAAGATACCACTTTGGAACAGCTCGAAACCTTTGGACTTAATGGATTTGGGCACACTGAACTGATTCGAACAGGAAAGTTATAAAATAAACAACGCTGATACAGGTACATTCGTATGATTAATAGATATAGGATAATTATGTAAATGTATGTAGGCACTAAAGAACTTACACATAAGAAACATCCCGGCTGTGTTCCCTCCCCCGAGGATTCGGCAGAGAGGTGTAGGTACTTATTGTACACCCACTTATCTACTTATCACCAGTTATGTAAAGTTCGCAAGTGACGGGGGCGAGACTTATGAACTTGTACCATTTATGTAATTATAGTTAAATTGGAATGATACAAGTGATACCTATCTAGGGCCCAAAATTAAATTCGCTATTTAGTACCTTTGACTAATTCATTTCTATAATGTCTAACACTTCCCTGATCTTGATCAGGGAAGTGTTAGGGATTTGCCATCTTGTAATGATTACGTAATCGCTTTAAATGGTGCAGATATAAATTATGTCTCGCCAAGAAATACATAATTCACAAAGATGAGAGAAATATAAATCTTTTGTCATCGTAAGGTAGATCCGATGTACTCATTAGATATAATGGCAGACCTTTCTGAGCAACCGTTTGTATCGATGATTGCCTCGTTATGTGCGCTTGCAATTATTAAGAAATATTATGTTGGTACCTTCTTTATTTAATAATGTACAGGAAATGGAGTTGTTTAATTGGTCTCGACAGCTATTTTATGATTATATATAAATGTTATCTCTAAATTGTAAAATAAGAGGTAAATTACTTTTTAATAAACTAATTAAATTGCACATATCTAAAATATATGGTCTATTATTTAGGTTATAATAAATGACTAGCTATTCCGGCATAATAATACTTTTCTTTCGGAAGAAATAATCTGATAAAAGTAAAAATCGTATCATAATCGGTAGAGAGATTATATATTATATAGGTACCTATGAATATGTAATATATTATGTATGCGCTTTTAGTGCTATGGTTGAGCACTATTTTTAGAAATTATATTTTAGGTAGCAGATATTTACTTTAAACAGCACTGGAGAATAAGTTAGGGAGAGCAATGACAAGGCGACAACCGACATATCTATACTACGTGATTATACTCGGAGACATCAACCTTGGCTCCATTAAATGGGAAGTCCACCATAACGTTACTAATGCATCCATAACGGTCCCTTCAAATTATAACAATAGTCTAGGCTCTAGGTTTCTCACTAGTAGATTTCATGTCTCTCAACTCTCTGCAACAACGTAGTTACGAACTCGAAAAATAAAATTTTAGATCTGATTCTATCAAAGTTCTAGTGTGCGATACGCAGAGATGCGATTTATTTGAAATACTTCCATTTAAAATGCAAATACAAAATGCAAAATACCTATTTTGTATTTTGCATTTAAATGCCTTTTAGTAAAAAACATTTTGTATTTTATTTGAAATACCTTTCGAGATGTATTTTGCATTTTTAATATTCATTTCAAAATGCAAAATACTTTGTGACTAAGTTTAACCAATATTACCAGTCAAAGAAAATGAAATGAATGAATGACGCTTTTAATGCCGCCGAGGGAGCGTTCGGCTGTTCGCGTCATCAACAAACGTTATTAAAGATGGGCGATTGTGAATGACATTATTCGAATGATTCGATTGTAGAAGTCATTCAAATTATTCGAATAACCTTACAACTCATTCGAATTTGAACAAAAGCGAGAAGTAAATAAGAATGTATTGCGTCGTCTCTTTCCTTCCGATTCAAAGTTCATTACTACTAGTTTATATATTCGAATATCCGCAACCTCATCTAAAAGTAAACTCTATGCACTGAGAAAAAATACCCAATTTCGTGTGGCAAATTGATTGAATCATCAAACCATCGAACGACTAGTTTGTATTCGAATATATGTAGTTATTATTGCGCTCGAATAAGAAACTATTTTGGTTGTAACACCTAACTAACTTGTACGAGGGGATACGTATTGACGACTTACGTGCATAAGAAGGTAACGGTAAATTATAATATAAAAATACGAATTTGTACGTATAGAAAGTGTATTAAAAATTCTCATTCGTCCGGTCCGGTCCTTGTTTTGGTGTAAACCTGTGACCTGTACACATATCTAAGTAATCTTATTATAACTGTGTGCATGTGCGATTCGTAGAAAGGGCAACGACAACATTTTCGATACTTTCTGAAGTACCTGCCTACTCGGAAATTAGTCATATCTAATTATTGCTATCAACTAAAAGTAATCTTTATAGTACGAGAAAAACGTAAACTGTATGGCAAACTGAATGAATGAACTAGCGGTTCGCAAATCAGTAACTATTAACTTATTACTACGAATATCAATCAAAAGTAGACTTTATTATAATACGAAACATACCAATTTTGTATGGCAAAGTAAATGAATGAACTAGCGGTTTTATTTAATTTGCGAACTAGCGATCGATTGTTTTTGTATTCGAATGTTAATATTAGTAGTATCAAACCATTCGATTATTGGAATCAGTAACAATCGCCCATCGCTGAACGTTATTCCACAAATCCACACGCTCAGAGTGCTTACGCTAGCGAGCATGGGCACTGTCAACGCAAACGTCAAAGTGACATTTGACAGCTACTTCAAATTACTCGCGCCTGTTCGACTGTGCTGTTCGATTACCGCCATATTACTTAGTTTGACATTTGGGACTCTGAGCGTGCTAAAAGCAAAGATATGGCTAAATGTCAGGCTGTTTGGAATATATGCTCTAGGTCACCGAAAGCATCTGAAATTTACTTGGAAGTTACTGGTAAGTCTCCAACTAACCCCTGCCCAACTCGTTGGAATTCACATTACAATTGTATAACAGATATATTACAAATCCAAGAAACCATGAATCATAGAGTACTATAATACTTCTCTAAGAAAACTGGGAATATCAGTCCTGAAAGAAATTGAAATACAGTTCTTGACTGAATATGTTAGAACTTCCAAACCCACAGCTGAGGCCATCAGGAGCTTGGAAGGTGACAAAGAGTTATGGATGTCTACAACCTGAATTGATGAGAATACAAAAAATATCAGCTTCATTAGAAATGGACAACCCAGTATATTGTTGGACCGTTGATTGAAATAATAAAGGAAAGTATTGAAAAGCGTTTCAAAAAATTGATTTAGAAGACCCAAGATCCAAGGACAGCATTCTGGCAGCAGTATCATATCCATTCGTCAAATTAAAGTGGGTGCCTAAAAATAAGAAGGAGCATGTTAAGGAGCTGTTTATCACAGAAGTCAGGAAATTTAAAAATGAAAATTTAAGAAGTGGCCTCCAATCACAGACATCAGAAAGAAAAAAAGAAAAAGTGAGTCTTACTACATGTTTCAGGATTCAGACTCCTCTGCAACCAGCGAGGGTGGTAGTGCCAATACTATAATAGACCTAGAAACCCTACAATATTTTAAGAATGAGTTTTTCAAGCTTGGAGATCTGATGCTAAACGCATATCCTACAATAAAAAAATAATTTTTAAAATACAACACATCCCTACCTAGTTCATCACCAGTAGAAAGATTTTTTTCGTAGGTATGGTGGGATGATTATGAGACCTCACAGAAGAAAAATGAGTGATGATCTATTCGAACAACTGGTATTGTTAAAAAGCGTATTAAATAAAGAAAATTGATGTTTAGACTGTTTAGTCTTTCCTTTTCTTTTCGTTAGTCTAGTTTTTACATTATTTTAAGCGAGTATTATTATTAATAACAACAGAATTTATTGATACGCATACTGATAAAAACTTTTTAACAAAAAATTAAACCGACTCCCAAAAAACACTGCAAAGTGAAAAATAACTTTAATTTCGGTAGTCGGTGTCTTTAGTTTTGTTTTTTCGTTTTTGGCACCGACTTCCGAAATTAAAGTTATTTTTCACTTTGCAGTGTTTTTTGGTAGTCGGTTTAATTTTTTGTTAAAAAGTTTTTATTTCACTCTTTTTAGTTGGATGATTTTTTATTTACCTATTTACAAGAGCCTAAATGTCAACTACTTATAACCTTTTACAAAATATTGCTTTTCCCAATGCTGGGCCGTTAATTTTTGAGGAGTTCTCCTGGTACTTCACCATCAGCTCTACATCACCATATGCATTGTGACGAGTATAAAGTGCTTAACATCCATATTCAAGTAATCGAATCGCAATCCACTCAATACTTATTATTGAGTAGTTTCGGCGGCCATCTGTGGTCTTCATCATCAGTTCCACTTCCCCAAATGGTACTTTTTGAGAGCAACTGCACAAGTTACTATAAGAAATACCCAAAACGCCATAGGTGTGCCTATAATATTTGAAGAGTTCCCTCGATTTCTCCAGGATCCCATCATCAGATCCTGACTTTGGTGATAATGGTACCAATTTCGAAGTATACCCATTCGAACAAGAAAAGAATTTTCCAAATCGGTTCAGCCGTCTTCGAGTACTCGATGATCATACATAAAAAATATATATATATATATACGCGTCGAATTGATAACCTCCTCTTTTTGTCGTCGGTTGATAAATATGACCAAATGACACGCATAAAGTGCTATTTGGTTCGGCATTGTATCTCTATTCCATTTCTCATGATAAATCCCTAAAATAAATAAAAATATCATTCAATTTGGTCAAAAGGTATTTTATTTTGAAAAAGTATTTTGAAAATACCTATTTTCAACCGACGACCAAAAGAGGAGGTTATCAATTCGACGCGTATATTTTTTTTTTTTTTTTTTTTTTTATGTATGATCATCGAGTACTCGAAGACGGCTGAACCGATTTGGAAAATTCTTTTTTTGTTCGAATGGGTATACTTCGAAATTGGTACCATTATCACCAAAGTCAGGATCTGATGATGGGATTTTGGAGAAATCGAGGGAACTCTTCAAATATTATAGGCACACCTATGGCGTTTTGGGCATTTCTTATAGTAACTTGTGCAGTTGCTCTCAAAAAGTACCATTTGGGGAAGTGGAACTGATGATGAAGACCACAGATGGCCGCCGAAACTACTCAATAATAAGTATTGAGTGGATTGCGATTCGATTACTTGAATATGGATGTTAAGCACTTTATGCTCGTCACAATGCATATGGTGATGTAGAGCTGATGGTGAAGTACCAGGAGAACTCCTCAACAATTAACGGCCCAGCATGGGGAAAAGCAATATTTTGTAAAAGGTTATAAGTAGTTGACATTTAGGCTCTTGTAACTAGGTAAATTAAAAATCATCCAACTAAAAAGAGTGAAATAAAAACTTTTTACAAAAAAATTAAACCGACTCCCAAAAAACACTGCAAAGTGAAAAATAACTTTAATTTCGGAAGTCGGTGCCAAAAACGAAAAAACAAAACTAAAGACACCGACTACCGAAATTAAAGTTATTTTTCACTTTGCAGTGTTTTTTGGGAGTCGGTTTAATTTTTTTGTAAAAAGTTTTTGCATTTAGCATTTGAAATACAAAACGTAAAACTATTTGGTATTTTGCATTTGAAATAGGAAATCTGAAAATTATTTTGCATTTTGTATTTAAATGCTTTTTTAAAACTATTTTGTACATCTCTGGCGATACGCCAGCGAAATGTTGTCGCTTTTCAGGATTTCGGCTTGAAAGATAATTAGTACCCCATCTCGTGTAAATGTGCCCGAAATTTAGAACTTGTGCGTCCAGCCGATCTAAAGATATTCACGAAAAAGAGATTCCGCTGGAGTAACGTTACCCCAGCGGCATGTTTTTTAACCGGTGGTCGTAGCTGAGTACAAACTAGCTACTTAGATAGATCACATTTGTGTCTAAATGTGCCCAAGAAATTAAATTTGTGCGTCTTGAGGTTTCATCAAGATGTCGCTGGGGTAACGTTTAGCAAATTGCTGTACCTCTCAAACGGCATGACATACAACTACGATTTTACTATGGTGGGTCCTAATTTGTGCTTATGGTGTGCAATTTTATTTTTTCTATAATCGACAACGTTGGAAAATAAGAAATTGATTTTCAAAAACCCTAAAATCGATCTGTGCGCTTCAATGAGAAACCCTAGAAACTTACCAATAATTATGCATTGAGGTAATATGTACTACGTACTAACTAGAGAAGCCACCACACATCACTATTGCGTTCAGTTCAAGTGCGGTCTATTGACTGCTCTTCACTTAGACGCTTCAGATCTTCAGCGCATAAGTCATTATTTGTTTTAAAGGAAAAATGCATTAAATATGCCTTCGTGTGTTTTAAGATATTGCAGTAATAGTTCAATTAATACGGCGAAGTGCAAAGGAATAACTTTTCATCGCCGAGTAACTATACTCGGAATTTTAATTCGATTCCAGATTTGACAATTTCAGTGTTGCAACGTTATGACAAGTACTAAATAGTGACGTTGCGAAATTATTCGATATGGAAATGGAATATTTCCGGATCGATTCTTCTCGTTTATAATTTTACTCTAGTAAACTAAGTATATCAGGAAATTAAATATTTCTGAACCCATAATTTAGTTTTGACGATTAATTAAAGATCTGAGACTTTTCTTTTATAATTGTGTGTGAAATAAATAAAAAAAATGTGATCATGAAGGAACATGACAAATAAAACAGATAGATGTATTATGGTAATAATTTATTTTATAAATTGTCGCCGTCATCGCTATCGCTGTCACTTTCTGTAACATTTATTGTAAATGTGTCTGTGATATTGTCAATTAACATATCTAGCCTACTCATTTTTTCCTCTTCTTTGACAACATGGGATACGCATTTAGACCATTTGGTAGCCGTAATTTTTTGAATGCCTTCCTGAAATAAATTTCTCACGTCTGTCAATTTGAAGGTTTTATTATTTTGAGCTACATGCCCCTTTACCTGCGCCCATATCAATTCGATAGGGTTTAGCTCGCAATGGTAAGGGGGCAGTCTTAAAACCGTGATCCCATGTTGTGCTGCCATTTCGTCTACAGCGTAGGTACTTATTAAAAGACTCGTTATGTGGAATCAGTTCTAAAAGCGTAGCTTTAACCATATCTGGTTCGTAATTAATATTTTTATTTAAAAGCCAATCTTGAATGGCAGCTTTTTTACAGCTCATTTTTGGTGCCGTTTCCAATTTTCGGGAGTGGTAAGGTGCATTATCCATCACCACAATTGAGTTTGGTCTTAATTTTGGTAAGACTCCAGCGAACCACTCCTCAAAACAAACTGCATTCATCTCATCATGGTAATCTTCACAATTTTTCTTTGCTTCAAAAATCATGAGCCCCTCTTCCAGGAAGCCTTCTTCACTACCTATATGGCTAATTATGAGACGTTTGCCTTTTCCAGATGGATTTTTTAATCCAGTGGTCAGTCCCTCCAAAAACGCTTGTCAGATGATGTGACTTTCTTGTAAATTCATTTTGTGTATAAATGTTAGCCTTACCTGCGTTAACCCAAGTTTCATCTTGATAATATATATGTCTCCCTTCTCGTCGAAACTGACATATAGATCGCAAGTAACGCTGGCGCCATGTTATTATATCATTTCGATCAATAAGTGTGCTCTTGCGTGACCATGCAACAAATTTAAAATTAAAATGCTTCAAAATTTTTCTGAGGGTGTCTTTGGAAAACTTGGGCATTTCTGAATCATCGTTCATCACTTGTAAAATCTAAAATAATAAATTTTATAATAGCTTCGCATCATTACTTATACAACGTGGATACGACGATATGACTTTAATTGAAAACACTGGCATTGCTGGTTCCTAGAAACATTTATAAACTATCAAATATATCCTAACATCGAAATTAAAAAAACGATTTTGTCAAACAAACTAAATAGCATAAACCTATACACCAAATAGAACATCATTTAGAAATATTGGTTCAATGACCTGTACGAAGAGACGCAGAATGGCAACAGCGCGCTTTAAGAACGCGCGCGCGCGGTTTGCGGCGGCTGGCGACGACAACATGGACACCGCGTAGCGACGTAATGTTTTGGCGCCATTAATATTATTATTAATGTTCAATTACATTAAATCAAATTACTACACAGATTATTAACGAAATAGTCAGGCACCATTCACCAGCGAGTTATTCAGTAATCAATTTATTAACCACAATCACTTTTCGATCACTTCGCTAAGTAGTCAGTATTATTATTTTTTATTTTCAACATTTCCGCCGTGTTTTTGAATACACAATGTACACTGACGTATAATGTTATTTCTCACTCTTGATAATAGGTCACCATCAGGTTAGTTCGATTACATTAAATCAAATCACAGATTATTAACGAAATAGTCAGGCACCATTCACCAGCGAGTTATTCAGAAATCAATTTATTAATATTATAATAGGTACGTCATTGTTTATTAACCACAATCACTTTTCGATCACTTCACTAAGTATTCAGTATTATTATTTTTTATTTTCAACATATCCGCCGTGTTATTGAATACACATTGTACACTGACGTACAATGTTATTTCTCACTCTTGATAATAGGTTACCAGTAGCAGCTTGACTTTCGAAGAGCGCGGGCGCATCAGAAATTACAAAATGCGTTACAGACACAGAGCACGTCCAGTGGTACACTGAGTACTGACCAAATGACCGTGACCTAGAGAGAGAATATGACTACCCCTCCTGTACCCCCTCCCTTGACCCGCGCTCGCTTCGCCCGTTCGCGGAAAATATCGGCACGCTTTATGACTCTTACGCCTCAAGCATACGGTATAATTTGTATCAGGTGATCAGTTTTTCAGATCAGAGATCAGAAAAACCAAAAATATTTTTAATTTCGGAAGGCGGTGTCAAAAAACAAAATTGGTGTGATTGTTCGAACTCGACGAGAAATAAGAAGCACAACATCATCATTGATTTGAGGTTAGAAAGCAGATCAGACATTATCCATTGACATCTGTTATAAAAACGTCAAAAAAGCTGACGTTCGTGACATTGACAGACAGTGTCGCCAACTACTAAATAAAATTCTACCTTTTTCTACTATTACGCTCCAATATACGCAAATACAACTTCATAAAAATAAAATGGATGGTCAATTTCAACTTTTATTTGACAAAATGAAAATTGAGATGCAAAATCAAACTGCTGAATTGAAGGATTCTATTACAAAAAGTATTATGGAAAAAATGGAAGAGAAGTTAATACCTTTGGTGGAAGAAAATAAAAACCTAAAAATCAAAGTTGAGAAATTAGAAAAAGAAATAGAATTTCTGAAGCGAGGAGAGAGGAATAATAATATTTTAGTATTTGGCCTGGAAGAAAAAGAAACGACAACCTCTGAATTAATACAAGAATTAAAAGAAAATCTGAAACATGATTTGAATATTAGTGTAGAAAACTACGAAATCAACAAAATCTATCGCCTGGGTACTAAAAACAGAGAAAGCAACAAGCCGAGGCCAGTACTATGTTCGTTTATCAGCAATTGGAAAAAGAACGACATTATTAAAAATAAAAAGAACTTAAAGACAATTAGTATTAGTGAAGACTATTCAAAGGAAGTGCTAGAAAAGAGGAGAATGTTGCAAGCAGAGCTGGCGGAAGAAAGGAAAAAAGGTAATATAGCATTTTTGAAATATGACAAACTTAAAGTTAAAGAGAATAAAAATATCCAAGAGAAAAGAAAACGAGAATTATCTGCTTCACCTCCCGCATATAACAATCAACCCAAGAAACAACAGACTCACATATCCTCAATAAAATCGAACAGGACAAATGCTTTTGATATCTTGCGGTCTAAATCCAACTCTCTTTCTAATATATCTAATATCGAGAAACAATAACAACTAAAAATCGGCGAACGGAATCCAAAACCAACCAATGATACGTGCAACAACGAAACAAAAATACACCGATCTCCCCCAAGCCGACTGGTCCTCGTGGGGGAAGAAGACCATAACCCTCCAACAATACACAAAAACAAAAATAAACATCAAGAATTAAAAATCTACATCGCAGCTCTCAATGTACAGACCCTGAAAAATGAAGAAAATCTTACAGAACTAATGTATGCGCTAAAACACATCAAATGGGATATAGTTGGCCTGAGTGAAGTGAGAAGAATGGGTGAAAATATCATATCTTATCCAGATTACATATATTACTATATAGGCGAGACCCCGGGCCTTCATGGAGTTGGATTTATTGTTAAAAAGTATATAACAAAATATGTGGAAGGATTTGTAGGTATCTCAGAGCGTATTGCGATAATGAATTTGAAATTACCGGGATATAGAGATCCTTGGTCTATTGTACAAATATATTCTCCTACAGAACAATCAAACCTGGAAACTATAAATTCATTCTACATTGATCTAAACAAGGCGATTCAAGAGAACGGTTATAAAAATCTTATAGTAATGGGAGACTACAACGGCCAAATAGGGGATAGGCGCCTAGATGAGACAAAAATATTAGGGCCATTCACATACACGAACAAAACTAGGAGTAGAAATGGAGAACATATCACGAACTTTGCACTCGAAAATAACCTTACCATCTTAAATACCACGTACAAGAAAAACAATAAAAACATGTGGACCTGGATCTCGCCAGACGGTAAAACAAAAAACCAAATTGATTTTATAATGGCCAGCAGACACAGCTACTTTACCAATTTCACCGTTATCAATAAATTGAACTTTAACACTAATCATAGACTAGTAAGAGCAGAATTATTAGCTAATCAATCTAAAAAATCTAGACCAAGACAAGACCCAGGAAATAAAAAGCTCGGAAAACATCAGCTAGAAAAAATATTAATCGCTTTAAGAAACACATGTAACACTTCAAATCTGACACAGACATCTGGAATACAAGAGAAATACAACTGGATAGAAAATACTATACAAGCGCAAATACAAATGACTGCAAATATCAAAATTAAACCGAAAAAATGGCTAACAATAAATACCACAAAACTACTAGAAGAAAGAAACCACTTAATAAGCGCTAAAGATACACAAGATAGAAGAAAGCAATTAACGAGAATTTAGAGAAAATTTAGAGAATTTAGGGTAAAGAAATTAGAGATAGCATAAGAAATGACAGGAAACAATATAGAATGGAAATTATAGAAAACTACATAAGTCAAACGGGTGGAGTCAAAAAAGCATATAAGGAATTGAAGAATTCAATGGATTGGATAGTTAAAATGAAAAACGAGACTGGGAAATGGAATCATCGCAGAAAAGACATATTGGAAATAGCAACATCGTATTACAAGAGATTGTACGATAGCCCTGAAACAGAAGATGAAATTGATCTAACAGGACGCTCGAATATCCCTAGTATCCTTCAAGCTGAAGTCGAGAAAGCTATAGATACCCAAAAGGTAGATAAAACAGCAGGACCCGATGGAATAAGTAATGAAATCCTAAGACATACCAAGGAAGTTTTAATACCCGTTCTTACAGACATGTTTAACAGTATCATGAACACTGAAATAATTCCTTCGCAATGGACCGAGTCTAATATCATCCTGTTGTACAAGAAGGGAGACAAACACGAAATTGGAAACTATCGCCCCATCAGTCTTATGTCCAATATATACAAAATCTTCGCTAACGTAATCTTAAAACGGATTGAAAAAACTTTAGACGAGCATCAACCCATCGAACAGGCTGGATTTCGTAAGGACTACTCAGTTATCGACCACATCCATGTAGTTCGTCAAGTTTTAGAGTAGTACAACGAATACCAGCTCACATACTATATTGCTTTCATCGACTACAGCAAAGCATTTGAACCTCTACTACATAAAAACATATGGGAAGCATTAATGGAACAAGGGATTGAACATAAATACATACGATTAATAAAAAATGTATACAGGAATAGTACAGCCAGAATTCAGTTAGAAAAGAAAGGCCATCCATTTAAAATAAAAAAAGGTATTAGACAAGGAGACCCCTTATCCCCAAAACTATTCTCGGCTGTTCTAGAGTCTATTTTTAGGCGACTCGATTGGGAAAATCTCGGGATCAACGTCGACGGTGCATCGCTGACGCATTTGAGATTCGCTGATGACATAGTGTTATTCGCCAAAACACCTGAAGAGGTCAATAGAATGATAGAAGATCTTGCGATAGAAAGCGAGAAAGTAGGTTTAAAACTTAACCCAGATAAAACTAGACTTATGACGAATGGGAATAAAACAGCCATACAGTTAAAAACACAATAATAAACTACACTGATGAATACATCAATCTGGGACAGCTCATAACTCAAAAAGATCCTATGCGCGAGGAAGTAAAAAGAAGAATTACAAACGGCTGGAAAAGATACTGGAGTTTGAAAGAGGCTATGAAAGATAAGAAACTTCATATAAACATGAAAAGGAAATTATTTAACACTTGTGTGCTACCCGTTCTCATATATGGCTGCCAATCATGGACTTTAACCCAGGAAGTGACAAGCAAACTCGCAACTTGCCAACATGCTATGGAGAGGAGTATGTTGAATATCAAGAGATCAGACAGACTGAAAAACTGTGTCATCAGAAATAAAACAAGAACTATAGATGTCTCACTTAAGATTAAAAGACTCAAGTGGAGATGGGCAGGCCACATGGTAAGAGGCCAGGACAAATGGAGCAAAAAAGTGACTAGGTGGTATCCCAGGGAAGGCAAAAGGAAAAGAGGCAGACCGCAGAAGCGTTGGGATGACGCGTGACGATATTAGAGAAGTGGCAGGAGTAATGTGGAATAGAGTGGCACAAGATAGATTAGAATGGAGAAGGTTGGAGGAGGCCTTTGCCGACTGGCAAACAAATCTACAGCAAATTAAAAAATGTCAAATAGTAGAATAAGTTAAATTCATTTTATAATTAGTAAATAATGTTGTAATTAGGATAAAGATTTGAATAAAAGGCTATATTATATATTATTATTATTATATGATCAGTTTTAGAAATAAAAGTTGTAGGTTTTTGTAGTAGCGAGCTGGCAACGTGGATAATATTGATGCGCTCGAGGGTCGTTAACCTGTCCTGTTAACAATACATCATGTACAAAATGCTTAGAATAAAAATAATGTCCTGTGGCTAAACTACGGCATATATTCGATTGATTGTTTGTGTGCAGGTTGGGAATATAATAACTAAATACGAAGTTTAATTGAAGATCATATCGTCCTATCCACGCTGTATATAAAAGATGTAGGTATAAAATAATACTGTCTGACTGATTGACTAACCTTTGCAATGGTTGGAGGTTCATTTCGGTAAAAGAACTGATGAACAATTCTTCGTATTGCAGAGAATGTAAATTCATCAATTTTATCTTTGAAACTTCGCTTTGGTTCAGTTTTTTTTGGAGTTGGCGGCGCACCTTTATTTACTTGCTTCAAAACGTTACAAACAGAGCGTGAGGTTATTCCCAATATGTCAGCAACTTTGCTCATACATTCATTTTCTTCCACAACTTCAAAGGCCTCCAATTGCGCAGAAATTTCATTTTTCACTTATTTGTAGGCGTTGCGGATCATTACTTTTTCAGTAACAGTGAAAGGTTCTCGTGGACGTTTTTTTCTTGGGGACAAGAAAACATCCACGTCTTTTTGTGATGTACTTGGCTGAGGATCCATTTTGATGGAAAACCAAAACAAATAGATTCACTCAAAGTTCACAAAAAACTATAAACGTAACAACAAACACAACGTAACAACACTTTAACAAAAACCCAACAAAATATCGATTCGCAATGAGATAAGATATTCGTGCAGTCAGACTGGGAGAATGAATGAAGCCGAATGACACGATAAACAAAATGGCGATAGCTGCACGAGCGCGCACGGGTTGCCAATACTGAAAACTATCTAGGCTCTTTTATTATAAGTTTTGTTTTTAATATAAAAACAAAAATATTAACTTTTTATAAAATAGATAAATAATTATTATGAATAATTATGTATTTATTTAAATAAAAATCAATAATTTAGTCTTTAATTGGCACACTGATGGCACACACACTGATTGTTTATCGATTTTTGTGTTCATCACTACACTATTATATGTGGTATCATTATTTCACAAAATGACAGTAGCTAATCTCAAATCTGGAATCGAATTAAAATTCTGACTTTAGATATTAATTTTAAAATATAATTTGAATAAAAATATTTGAAAGACGCCATGTGTCATAGACTAAAAATTAAGATGAGACAATTTGTGTAATAAGCGTAGGTAGAATAAGCTGACAATTCTTTTTATAGCGGAAAATAATAATCTAACATATATTTAGAAAAAACTGGCTGTGGTCATTCAACGAAAAAAGATATAAACTGAAACATTAAAATAATTATTGCATATTGTAAGACATAACTTGTTACATTTTGTTTATTTAAGGTTTCCACGTTTAGGCCGTAAAGATAGAGAAAATTTGATTATGTTTGTCCAAAACAACCGACATATATTATATGCTCGTTGCATTTTCGCGTGTTTCATTATATAAATATACAAAACAAAAGTTTGTTTTATTTTAAGTACTTTTAGGATAAATTCAATTAATAAAGTATGGTAAAAGAGTGCGTATGAAGATTGCTAGGTATAAAGCTATGTCACTTCTGTAGACAGTCAGCAGTTTAATCTATACCTATAAAGCTGATTTCAGACTACGCTATAATATAATAGCATATAGTATATAGCTCATAGGACAACAATATCGCGCTCCATACATTGTTATGAACACGTTCACATTGTACTGTACTATATATTATTGGCTTGCTATACGCTATAAATTGGTGCGATGCGCAGAGTTCATGCTATGCTATATCGCGCGCCACCCTCTTCCTCCTCCCTCACCCCCGGCTGTCCCGCAAGCGAAACGAGCGACGCAATTGTGTGCTGTGCAACTGTGCATACTCTTCAAAGATCGCGGTCGACTGAGCTTGCGATAATATCGCGTATGTGAACGTCATGCTATATAGTATAGCATTAGGTCCTTCTTTGCTATACTTTATAGCACAATAGTATAGCGTAGTCTGAAATCAGCTTTAGTGACATGTTATAGCAGAACGTTGAACAAAACGCGTATGCGCCATACAAAATCGCGGCGCTTCCGACCTTTTGGTCGCGAGAAAACTACGCCTTAGAAGCGCTTTAGCCAGGGGCGGATCGTGAATTTGTGGGGCCCTGGGCTGAAACTGCTCTGGGGCCCCTTTTTACTGAAATAATTGTCATTTTGTCAAGAAACTGTTTTCTATTTGATGAAAATATGGTCAAGACTAAAATGGATTAAATTGACTTTATTGAAAAAAGAGTTCGTATTTGTATTTTTTTTTTATTACTGATGAGCCCGCTCTTGGCCTCGATCACGCCTGATGTTAATTCGTTAAAACGTCATATGGGGTCTACTATAGGGCGACAGAGCATAGAAGTTGCCTGATCACCCTTACTTTAAGGGCGGCAGACGGGTCATATGTGGAAAGGAACACAGAAACAGGCAGAGAATTCTACACATTGGCCGTACGCACAATAAATGTAGAGGATAATCGCTTAGTATGACAAGATGATTGACCACGTGAGGATGATACCCTACACAGTCGGTACGTCTGGTAGATCTGAAAGAAACAGGCCTCTATGAAGTACTAGTATAGTAATTTATATAAGCACAAACAGTTATTTGCTCATCACTAATTCTTTTTTAAATCATAAAATATGGAAAGAATTGACAAATGATTAAGATTTAGACAGTCACTCGTTCGAATGTTTTTGTCGTAAATTTGTTTCGATATAAGACATATTGGTGAAGGAGCCCTCTGCTTCACAGCTAGAGATAGTTAATGTCAAAATAATTAATATTCAAGATGATATAGCAATTAGTGAAAACATGAGCAACTTTATTTAAAAAAATAAGAATACTTCTTTATGTCAGGTGTTCATTTGAATATATTAGATCTTTACAAATGAAATTGCCGTTTTTCATGAAATAACGTATCTTTTTCTATATTATTTATTTCTATTAATCCAAGTAAACACCCATGCAATCGATGCATCTTTTCCAACGCAGTGGTAGCTTATTGATGCCTTTCTTGAAGAAATAAGCTGGACGGGAGGCAACAAATTCTTCAAAGGCATTTTTTACTGCTTGTGTTGATTTTTTTCCGAGAAGTTATCCAAATTCAGGAAAAAGTAGAAGTCTGTAGGCGCAGGGTCTGGTGAGTACGACGGATGGCGGAGAACTTCCAACCCCAGCTCTTGGAACTTGTAGACCGTCTGCTGTATAGTATGAGGTCGAGCAGCGGAGCCGAGCGATTGACCAAAGCTGGTTGGAGATGTGGGAGCTTCTCCATCATTGTGTTCAGTTCTGCAGTAATGCTCATCCTGTTTGGTAGGAAGCTGTGATTAGTTACACCAAGGTTAGACCACCAAACAGGGAATATCAATTTTCTAGAGGTTAGTTTTCCAGGATCCAACCAATTTGCTTTCGATTGTCGAACAGGATCTATTTTTCATCGCAGGCAACAAAATTCTTTCGTTCGTGTGCCTATTGAGCAGTGCAAGGTACGTCTCGATGCGTCCTTCGCGCTGATGATCACTGAATTTGTGGGGCAGTCGTCAAGCTTTTTTACCTTGCCAATTTGACGCAAGTGAACCAATATTGTTTTGATACTAGCGTTGAAAGCTGCTACTAATTCAGCCGCAGATTGTGTATCATCAGCTCCCACAATCGCCTTTAATTCGTCATTGTCGACAAAAGTTTTTTGACGATCACACGTCTGTAAAGTCGTTGAAGTTGCGGGCCGTAGGTACAACTGGCACGGTTATGACAAACTTGGAAGCAAGAATTCCATGTTTTAAAATAAAATTAATTTGAAATTAGAATTCTTAGCTAAAAAAAATATTATTCTCATACTCAAACTCAAAATATTTATTTCACATAGGCCTATATGAGCACTTACAAAACGTCAGAAGTTAGTGCACGGTTCGAAATTTGTAGTTTTCTATGGAGAAGAACCGGCAAAAAACTCAACAGTTATTTATTTAAAAATATAATTTTACAATGTATCCATGATACAGGTTAAGAGGACAGTATATGATTTGATATTATAATTTGAAATGGTCAGTACGGCAAAACAGCGATTTCATAGGTCAAGCCCTGTTATTAATATCAAATAGGTATTTAAAAAATATTTATAACTAACAGTTGGGTACAAAAAAGCCTATAACCCTTCAAGGTACTTTCATACCAAATTTTATCTTAATCCACCCAGTACTTTCGAAGATTGGTGCGTTCTAACAAACAAACTTTACTGCTTTATAATATTAGTATAGATTTCCTAAATTAGGAGCATTGTAGGATCTTTTCATAATCAGATTACTTTCAATTATGATAAGTAAGATAATTCTCTTATCTTCAAGGCTCAAATCTGATATTTATAAATGAAATGAAATAAAATATTTATTTGTAAAATGGTTATAAATAACACTCTTACATGTCATTGTTTTGTGTTTTAAGTTAAGCTAGATGAAGCCCGGTGTTTCCTAACTGACTACTCTGAGAAGAAACACCGAAACAAACTTAGAGGCCATACAATTCTTATTCGTGAAACCATATGAGAAGCATGAAGGTTGCTGTCTGTTGTGTCTTTTGAGGAAAGGAGTACGCAGATTTTAGCGGACCTATCCAGACAGTGCAAGCATTTGTCAGTTATCATGTAGCTCAACGATCTGACTAATAATACCAAAGTAAGGACATTAGGGTAGGCCACAAAAATACTCAAACTGCCATACATCAACTATTAATTATAATGAAAATAGCATAAAAAGAAATAATACCTAACCTATACATTCTTCACATTCATAATTATAAAAAAAGTTATTTAAAAAATCTAAAAACCCGACTGCTCAACTGAAATGCAAGAAACAAGCACATTTTTATTTTAAAAAGTGACAAGCAGCCGAGACCCAATTGATTTTTTTTTAATGGGATAGGTCCACCTGCTTGTCACTTTTTAAAATAAAAATGTGCTTGTTTCTTGCATTTCAGTTGAGCAGTCGGGTTTTTTTAGATTTTTTATATAACTTTTTTTTTCAACTTTTTAGTTAAGTAAAATATTAATTAACATTTTTATAGTTTTCCCGGTCGTATCACAATGACACCCCACCGGATTCAGAGAGTAAAAGAGCTAAGTCCATATTTTTAAACTTTCTCTTTGTATTATTTTTGCTAGTATTACACTAATGATAAACATGATATACCTTTTTGAAATGACTTTTGAAATTTTGAAACGTTAAGCCCTTTAATTTGATACCCATATTGCAGTATTCGAAAAAATATTTTTTTTTCATTATGTATAATGACTTCGCACAGCCGCCATGTTTGATTTTTTCAAATGTCACCTATTAAGAACACTTGGGCTGCTAAAACGAATCTAACGATACCTCAATTATGTGAATCCGTTCAGCGATTCTGGAGATATGAGGTAATAAAGAATATTACAAACATACATACATACATACAAGATACGCGTGAAAAACATAACCCTTCCTTTGCAGTCGGGTAAAAATATAAAAGACCAAAAATACAAAAAAAGAAATAAATAATTATTTCTTTTTTTGTTTAAGTATATACATTACTTTAGAAAGTCAATCATTAACTCAGCAAAATATATAAGTATATCATTGGAGCAACTCATTCCCAAGCCTTTTATTCCTCAATATAATCTTTGACTGTTTAAAAAGCTTTCTGACATAGATTACGTTTTAAAAATAATTTGATATAATGAGAATAAGTTGCTTATCACTTAACAACACACTAAATACCCATACTCACACACAGTTGTGACAATTAAACACTGAGTTTGTATTTAGATGACAAGAACACAATTGCGACAGTACCACCCGACACAATTGCGCTGCGGAACTACTTATAACATTTTACAAAATATTGCTTTTCCCAATGCTGGGCCGTTAATTTTTGAGGAGTTCTCCTGGTACTTCACCATCAGCTCTACATCACCATATGCATTGTGACGAGCATACAGTGCTTAACATCCATATTCAAGTAATCGAATCGCAATCCACTCAATACTTATTATTGAGTAGTTTCGGCGGCCATCTGTGGTCTTCATCATCAGTTCCACTTCCCCAAATGGTACTTTTTGAGAGCAACTGCACAAGTTACTATAAGAAATACCCAAAACGCCATAGGTGTGCCTATAATATTTGAAGAGTTCCCTCGATTTCTCCAGGATCCCATCATCAGATCCTGACTTGGTGACTAATGGTACCAATTTTGAAGTATACCCTATCAAACAAAACAAGAATTTTCCAAATCGGTTCAGCCGTCTTCGAGTAATCAGTGATCATACATTAAAATATTTTACACGTTTTTTTTACGCGTCGAATTGATAACCTCCTCCTTTTTTTGTCGTCGGTTGAAAATACTGAATAGCCGATCATTGATAAGCGACAACGGAATTCCCTGCTTCGTTCTCGATAGTCGCACATACGATTGGTCGATTATGGCGCTGCCAATATTATGTTTTAATTTTACATATTTCTGATGTATTATATATATATATATAATACATCAGAAATATATTATATTTGTATTTATTATATTATATATACATATATATATATATATATAATACATCAGAAATATATATATATATTATTAATGAGCACTGATAGGGGGCCCCTTATATCTACGGGGCCCTGGGCTGCAGCCCAAATAGCCCATAGGTAGATCCGCCCCTGGCTTTAGCGCTGCGTGTTTTTATTGATTTGTTATACGACTAATTATTGTTTCAGCGCTCCAGCGAACTAAAGTTTAAACTCTTGCCAAAATGGAACATTTTGCTTAGGATAGCTCCTCTAGTACGTAGTACATATTACAGTACATATTACCTCAATGTAATTATGGTGGTTTGTACCTTTTATGAGCACAAAGCATCATGCGAAATTAGATGTTTTTATTACAACTCCTCAGAGAGCTATTCCATTTTAATTAAAATCTGGCTACGCTTAAATGTAACACTCCAATACATGAGTTATTATTAAGTGACGGTAATTATGATTCGACAAATAATAAGTACCTTTATTCAATTGCTTATCCTTAAAGTTTCAACTGAAAAATCTTTGTAACTATAAGAGAACCATAGGAAAAGAAATTTAGTTTATGTGATTGCCTTCAGGTGCCGCTAATTACTCGTGTGTGAATTGTTTTTTTCCCAGTAATTCAAGGCATTGTGTGTATAATCACGACGCGTGTTCTTTCTGATTTTAAGGTAAGTTTATAATTATTTGTTTGTTTTTCGATTTAATTAGAGTTATGTCCATAGCTCCTGCTAGTGATGGGCGACTCGGAAAGTTTCCATCATTCCACCCGGAATATTCCCAAAATGGGTATTTACCCGGGAAAATTTCCAAATGGCGGGTAAATTAATTTCTATGATTATTAAATTGGTAAGTACAGAATAAAAACAAAAACATCAACTCTAAAATAATTTAATCAACAACAGGTAAATATTAAAACGATTGTTTATTTAAATATAAGGATACTAGCTTTTGCCCGCGATTTCGTTCGCGTGGAAGGTTTTTCCCGTGTAATTCCCGATCCCGTGGGAATTCCGGGATAAAAACTATCCTATGTCCTTCCCAGGGTCCTAAACTATTCCCATACCAAATTTCAGCTCAATCGGTTCAGCGGTTTAAGCGTGAAAAGGTAACAGACAGACAGACAGAGTTACTTTCGCATTTATAATATTAGTATAGTATGGATGGGTAACAAAAAATATAGTTAGCACTCTTTTATGGTAGTTTAAATACTCTTCTATGGTAACGTCTAAGTCACTGTTATCAGAGAATGTTTTTGTTATATCGCAAAACTCTATTTTTCTTGTATTTATTCCAGAAGTTGATGGTTGAGGTTCAATATTGTTTATGGTTAATGGGCTAATCATAAAAGGGCTTGAAATGGGTTCCTCTTCTTCTTCATCTACTTCTTCGTCTTTTTGATTATGTAATAAATTCCAGGTATAGGATATGTAGGCAATCTTTGCAGCTCTTTCTGTTGTTACCTGTTCCGTTTAAGGCTGTGGATATTGCCATGAATGCTGAAGGTTCGTTCTGTTGCAGCCGAAGTACAGGGAGCAGTTAAAATACAAGCTGCAACTTTGCTTAGAGCCTTGTTTTTGCAAATTCCTTTCCACCAAGTTAAAGGTTTCATGTTCTGGAGGCTGGTCCAAACAAAAGATTGTGCCCACAAGCCTTCTCTTGCTCTATAATTTGCTAAATCTGTCATTACTTCTAAATTTAACTGCCTTCCTTTCTCATAAATAAAATCCATGGTAATGATTTCTTCATCCTCGTTCAGTTCGATGCCTTGACATTTTGGATCTAACATATAGGCTGCTAGATGAATAGGCTTTATGCAGTTCCCTCTGCGTTTATCAACTCTATTCAAAATCCTGTCCCTGATATTATTGTCAACCAAAGAAGAAAAACCAGGTAGCAGAAAGACCAGACGTGATTTAATATTTTTGAATGCCATATACACGTCATTAATGTACGATTCGTTTCCTTCTAGTTTAAATATGTAATCTGTTATTGGCTCTAAAACAGCTGCATATTCGTCATCATTTTCCAAAATTCTTCATCTAGTAAATTTGCTTTATTATCAGCTGGGATCATTATTGCATCCTCATGTACTGCCGAGTTGGCAGTTCGAACAGTGGCTGTAGTTCCTCAAAAAACTCTCTCCACAGAGGATGTTCCACCATAGACAGAGGCGTGCCAGTAACATAAATTGCCTTTGAAAGCAACTTTGTAAGTCGTCGCTTTTTTTCTTCTGTAAATTCGAGCAACGGAGTAGCGTCACTGGGTGTTGAGGTTTCAAATACTTCTCCTTCGGTAATTGATGAGTTCGTTGTATTTGATGCTATTAACGATGTTTCTTCACATCTTTCCGCTAACTCATTTCTTATAACCAGCGGACATTTAGGACACTTTAGCAAGTGCTTACCCATTTTGGTTAATGTGCATTTGACTGATTTGTCGGGTAAGATGTGGTAATGTCTCCACACTTTTTGTTTTTTTTTTATGTTTCGGCATGATGATATCTATAACAATAAATAGGCTAAAATCAGTTTAAGGATAAATGCCCGATTCATAAAACTCATCTACTATAAATTATGTAGTATTTTATAAATTTCCGCCTAAAATCGAAAATTCTTCTACGTAGGTAGGTTAAAATAAGTTTAAGGATGTATGCCCGATTCATAAAACTCATCTTTAAGATTTGATTTTGAAATATACTGTAAATTAAGCAATGTTTTATCAATTTCCGTCAAAAAATACTCTTTACCGGGATTTCTAATGAAATGTATAAACTAAATAAACTAATACATAGTGTTTGAGAAAGTTAGTTATTTCTGTTACACATTGACATACTACTGGCAGGCTTTTCTATCAGAAGAAAAGAGAATCATATGGGATAGATAAAATCAATAAAATATAAGTGTAGGACAATAAAGTGTAAGTGTGCGCACTTTAGCTTTGAGGCTCCATAAAAAGTAAATTATCATATTTAGAAAAATCAACATTATTTATTCATAGTCTCTATATATTTGTTAACAAATTATAGAACAACGAATTACCCTAATGTCGAAACTGAAAAAATATAAAAAATAAAAATTGCGTACTCTTATACACCCGGGTGTACAAGAGTGCGCGCATTAATCCTCAGTGCACAAGTAGTACTTATATAGTCCTTGGCCTAAATAGGCAGTGCAGTTTTCGTGCCACCATAGTCTGTAAACCGAACATTTGATCCAATCTTCCATGATGCCTTCCGCACCTCTATATCCTCTTTTTTATTATTTTTAGGAATTTTGAACTGTTTAGACTGAGTGTTTTTTTTCCAGTTATAGCTTAATTTTTTTGAAGTGCCATTTGTTCTTCAATTTCTATTTTATATGGCGAGCCACGTATAATTCCTGATTTTTTAAGTTTTTTGTTAATAGTAGTCTTTCTATCGGCAGCCTTGGGAATTGAAGAAATATTTGGCATTACTGAGCCATTCATTGATGGTTGTGGCACTGGCTCTGAAACCACAGCTGTAGAAATCCCTAGTTCTCTGTACATTACATAACTTGTGAATTTTAGAACCCCATAGCTATAGCAGCACTCGTCACCATCAAGAACCTTTAACATTGTTTGTCGCAGAGTAGTTCTTTTTCTTCGAGACAGGCTGTAAATATAAATACACGAAAAAAATGCTTAGTTTGTAAAATGAGACTTTTAACACTACATTAGAAAAAAAACTATGTCGTATATGTGTGCGCGCGCAATCTTATACGCTCACAATCATATTGAAGCCATGGCACCATCTCGCATCGCAGTGCGGACGTGTACAGTGTTTGTCTTCCCCAGTAACTCATTAGCTTTGTGCCTTTTTGTGATTGGTTGTTGCTTAAAATTTTAATTCTCTTTTACACCTTAAGTGTTCTTATGGTCTGACTCCGCCTAATGGGTGGTCGTAGAGTGAAACAGATAGATTTGTTAAATATCTTCTAAAATTGTGGTGTTCTGATTTGTCCGGGATCACAGTGGATGCGAACCCGGCGTCAGTGTATTGGCAGTCGCGCGCTTACGAAACGCGCCAACCGATCTAGTCATAGAGTGTCGAAACTTCGGAGCGCGTGCGAAAGCAGTGCTGCGCCCTGACATCATCGTGAATGCTACGAGCTGCGTGACTGCTACGCGCCTACGAGCTGCGCCGCTACGGGTGTTCCTTTAAGAGGGTGTCGAGCGTACGAGACGCGCGGAAAATAGGTATTTACTGCAGCGGGCTAGTCGTGTGCGTTGTCACACACACAATGACAAGTTCGTTCGAGGCCCGCTTGCAGTTGCACGACAAAGTTTGCTAACTTTGCACTTTGAAATTTTTGTCGTTATGTTGAATAAACTTGAAAAACGAATATGAATTATTTATATGGTTTTATTTATCACACTAATATTATAAAGGCAAAAGTTTGTGAATGAATGTGTCTGTTTGCATGTTTGTTACTTCTTCACGCTCAAACGGCTGGATGGATCTAAATGAAGCAAGTAGGTACAGACGCCAGCACATCAAGCTACAACAATCTGTCAAATTTCTTTAATAGATTTTCAACTTTATTGTTAAAGAAATTAGGTTCAAGGTAGATTGGGAAAATTTGACAGTTTCGGGTAGCTTCATGTGCTGGCCTCTGTACATAAATCACAAAAATAAATTTAATAAATTATACCTATTATATAAATAATAACGTTTGTTTTTACTGTAGTAATACATTATCCGTTTCTCAGATTTTTTTTATATAGATTACTAGCAATGTGGGTACATTTCACACTACTAGCAATCTTGTTAACCCCTCCAACTAAGCTAAATATGCTTGTCTGGAGTGGGTTCACGTCAATAATGAAATAATGATGTTTATTTTGCAAATGGGTTATAAATAACACTTTTACGTCATTTTTTTTTTTCGTAAATGTATACTAGATGAGGCCAGTGTTTCCTAACTGACTACTCTGAGAAGAAACACTGAAACAAACTCAGAGGTCAACGTCTCTTTTAAAGTCCAGACAATCTGTAGTGATCAAATAATATGAGAGCCATGTAGGTTAATGTCTGTGACGCCCTTTAGAGGATAGAATCAAACAGATTTGAGCAGGCCCGTCCAAACAGTGCAAGCATTTGTCAAATATCGCGTAGCTCAACTTATATCTTAAGGAGCTTCAACGATTTGACGAACAGTACCAAAGTTAGGACGGGGGTAATGGGTGGAGTTCGAACCCGTGACCTCTCGATCACAAGTCCGACACCTTATCCATTAGGCTATTGACGCTTCGACACTGGGTAAGTAGGAAGTTAGGGTAAATGGTTATGCAGTACTTATTTGAATAATAAAACCAGTATGAAATAAAAAAAAAAATATAATTATGTAATCTATACTTATAATAAATCTGTAGAGAGGTCAATTCTTTACATGAAATATATTTACAAAATAACTATCAGGGGGTGATAAGGGATCGATACTGATGCCAAAAATGCAATCAGTAAATTTTTTGTCTGTGTGTCTATAACCGTTATAGAAGCAAAAACTACATACTTGACGGATTTTAACGAAACTTGGTAATTTCATACTCTTGAGCTGGTTATAGTATACTTTTCATCACGCTACAATCAATAGGAGCAGAGCAGTGAAGGGAAATGTTGGGAAAACTAGTATTTGCGTGTTGCGCGAGGTGCAAGCACCTCGCGTGCTTGTGAAAAAAACTAAAGCATTGCCCCTCTAAATCAAGTATTTGCGTGTTGCGCGAGGTGCAAGCACCTCGCGTGCTTGTGAAAAAAAAAGGGGGGGGAGATGGGGGGTTTAGTATTTGCGTGTTGCGCGAGGTGCAAGCACCTCGCGTGCTAGTGAAAAAAAAAGTGAGGGGGGTGATGGGGGGGGTTTAGTATTTGCGTGTTGCGCGAGGTGCAAGCACCTCGCGTACTTGTGAAAAAAAAAAAAAAGGGGGGGGAAATGGGGGGGGGGGTTGCACAATTATTTCGACTAAAGCATTGCCCCTCTAAATGAATCTGAAAAAAAAAATGTTCCAAGTCTCTTAGATTCCGAGATCCGCCTAAAGGGGGGGAGAAGGGGGGCGGGTGGGGGGACTTTGAAAAATGGTTTTTACTTTACCGAGCCTCCTCTATACGAATCCGTAAAAAACAAAAAATACGGGTCTCGTAGTTTTCGAGATAGGATAGGGGGGAGGGAGAAGGGGGGGGAAAAGGAGAGGTTTGGCACTTTTCCCGTAGGTTTGAGAGTTACTTGTTTACGAATCTGTCAAAATATACCCACCTCCCCATCCACCATCTGGGAGAACAATTATGTCAATGAGTGAGTGAGTGAGTCAGTGTGTGGTAATCTAGCTTTATATAGTATAACTAGTATTTGCGTGTTGCGCGAGGTGCAAGCACCTCGCTTGCTTGTGAAAAAAACTAAAGCATTGCCCCTCTAAATCAAGTATTTGCGTGTTGCGCGAGGTGCAAGCACCTCGCGTGCTTTTGAAAAAAAAAAAAAAACAAAGGGGGGGGGGGGTGATAGGGGGGGGGTTGCACAATTATTTCGACTAAAGCATTGCCCCTCTAAATGAATCTGAAAAAAAAAATGTTCCAAGTCTCTTAGATTCCGAGATCCGCCTAAAGGGGGGGAGAAGGGGGGCGGGGGGGGAGATTTTGAAAAATGGTTTTTACTTTACCGAGCCTCCTCTATACAAATCCGTAAAAAGAAAAAAATACGGGTCTCGTAGTTTCCGAGATACGATAGGGGGGGGGGGGGAGAAGGGGGGGGGGAAAGGGGAGGTTTGGCACTTTTCCCGTAAGTTTGAGAGTTACTTGTTTACGAATCTGTCAAAATTACCCACCTCCCCATCCACCATCTGGGAGAACAATTATGTCAATGAGTGAGTCAGTCAGTCAGTGGTAATTTAGCTTTATATAGTATAACTAGTATTTGCGTGTTGCGCGAGGTGCAAGCACCTCGCGTGCTTGTGAAAAAAGAAATTGGTATTTGCGTGTTGCGCGAGGTGCAAGCACCTCGCGAGCTTGTGAAAAAAAAGAAAAAAAAAAAAAGAGAGGGGGGGGGTGATGGGGGGGGGGTTGCACAAGTATTTCGACTAAAGCATTGCCCCTCTAAATGAATCTGAAAAAAAAAATGTTCCAAGTCTCTTAGATTCCGAGATCCGCTTAAAGGGGGGGAGAAGGGGGGCGGGGGGGGGACTTTGAAAAATGGTTTTTACTTTACCGAGCCTCCTCTATACGAATCCGTAAAAAGAAAAAAATACGGGTCTCGTAGTTTCCGAGATACGATAGGGGGGGGGGGAGAAGGGGGGGGAAAAGGGGAGGTTTGGCACTTTTCCCGTAGGTTTCAAAGTTACTTGTTTACGAATCTGTCAAAATATACCCACCTCCCCATCCACCATCTGGGAGAACAATTATGTCAATGAGTGAGTCAGTGAGTGGTAATCTAGCTTTATATAATATAACTAGTATTTGCGTGTTGCGCGAGGTGCAAGCACCTCGCGTGCTTGTGAAAAAAAAAAATGGCGGGGGTGATGGGGGGGTTTAGTATTTGCGTGTTGCGCGAGGTGCAAGCACCTCGCGTGCTTGTGAAAAAAACTAAAGCATTGCCCCTCTAAATCAAGTATTTGCGTGTTGCGCGAGGTGCAAGCACCTCGCGTGCTTGTGAAAAAAGAAATTGGTATTTGCGTGTTGCGCGAGGTGCAAGCACCTCGCGAGCTTGTGAAAAAAAAAAAAAAAAATGTGGGGGGGGGTGATGGAGGGGGGGGTTGCACAAGTATTTCGACTAAAGCATTGCCCCTCTAAATGAATCTGAAAAAAAAAATGTTCCAAGTCTCTTAGATTCCGAGATCCGCCTAAAGGGGGGGAGAAGGGGGGCGGGGAGGGGGGGACTTTGAAACATGTTTTTTACTTTACCGAGCCTCCTCTATACGAATCCGTAAAAAACAAAAAATACGGGTCTCGTAGTTTCCGAGATACGATAGGGAGGGGGGAGAAGGGGGGTTGAAAAGGGGAGGTTTGGCACTTTTCCCGTAGGTTTGAGAGTTACTTGTTTACGAATCTGTCAAAATATACCCACCTCCCCATCCACCATCTGGGAGAACAATTATGTCAATGAGTGAGTCAGTGAGTGGTAATCTAGCTTTATATAATATAACTAGTATTTGCGTGTTGCGCGAGGTGCAAGCACCTCGCGTGCTTGTGAAAAAAAAAAAAAAATGGGAGGGTGATGGGGGGGATTCAGTATTTGCGTGTTGCGCGAGGTGCAAGCACCTCGCGTACTTGTGAAAAAAAAAAAAAGGTGGGGGAAATGGGGGGGGGGGTTGCACAATTATTTCGACTAAAGCATTGCCCCTCTAAATGAATCTGAAAAAAAAAATGTTCCAAGTCTCTTAGATTCCGAGATCCGCCTAAAGGGGGGGAGAAGGGGGGCGGGGGGGGGGACTTTGAAAAATGGTTTTTACTTTACCGAGCCTCCTCTATACGAATCCGTAAAAAGAAAAAAATACGGGTCTCGTAGTTTCCGAGATACGATAGGGGGGGGGGGGGAGAAGGGGGGGTGAAAAGGGGAGGTTTGGCACTTTTCCCGTAGGTTTGAGAGTAACTTGTTTACGAATCTGTCAAAATATACCCACCTCCCCATCCACCATCTGGGAGAACAATTATGTCAATGAGTGAGTCAGTCAGTCAGTCAGTCAGTGGTAATCTAGCTTTATATAGTATAACTAGTATTTGGGTGTCGCGCGAGGTGCAAGCACCTCGCGTGCTTGTGAAAAAAAAAAATGGGGGGGGGGGGGTGATGGGGGGTTTAGTATTTGCGTGTTGCGCGAGGTGCAAGCACCTGGCGTGCTTGTGAAAAAAAAAATGGGGGGTGGTGATGGGGGGTTTAGTATTTGCGTGTTGCGCGAGGTGCAAGCACCTCGCGTGCTTGTGAAAAAGAAAGTGGGGGGGGAGATGGGGGGTTTAGTATTTGCGTGTTGCGCGAGGTGCAGGCACCTCGCGTGCTTGTGAAAAAAACTAAAGCATTGCCCCTCTAAATCAAGCATTTGCGTGTTGCGCGAGGTGCAAGCACCTCGCGTGCTTGTGAAAAAAAAAGTGGGGGGGGTGATGGGGGGGGTTTAGTATTTGCGTGTTGCGCGAGGTGCAAGCACCTCCCCTCCGCCCCCCTTCTCCCCCCTTTAGGCGGATCTCGGAATCTAAGAGACTTGGAGAAAATCACCTCTAAATACCAAGTAATTTAATGTTTTTCATATTTTCTTTTTTATTTTTTTTCTCCATAAAAACTCAAAAGTGCGACTTGTGACCAGCATTGAAATATTCCTCGTAATAAGGCCTATAACTGATAAAAAAACCACGTTCCACTATTGAGGCTCTTAGGAGGAATTAAGTTTCAAAACATAGTGATTAGGGTTATCACTCAACTTGACCTTTCATTTTATTTCAAAGTCAAAGTCCAAAAATGTATTGCATGCAATTTATTTGGATAAGGGCCGTAGGATAGGTTGACAAATAACTCAACCTCCGATAAAGGAACGCAGACACATTCGGCTCACGCACACAAAGAAAATAAAGTGGACACACGAAATCCCTCGTGTTTTGTTCTAGACCCCCTTTCTATGCGTTATTTTTCTAAGGTTACCAATGATACACAAGACGTAGGTGCATGTTTGTAAGTTTTTATTTTTAGAAAATCACCTCTAGGTACCAAGTACTTTAATTTTTTTCATATTTTATTTTTTATTTTATTTCTCCATAAAAACTCAAAAGTGCGACTTGTGACTAGCATAGTAATGTTCCTCGTAATAAGGCCTATCACTGATAAAAAAACTACGTTCTACTATTGAGGCTCGTAGGAGGAATTAAGTTTCAAAACATAGTGATTAGGGTTATCACTCAACTTGACCTTTCATTTTATTTCAAAGTCAAAGTCCAAAAATGTATTGCATGCAATTTATTTGGTTAAGGGCCGTAGGATAGGTTGACAAATAACTCAACCTCCGACAGATGCACAGTGTTTGATCGGACACAAAAAAATACCTATGCTGTTTATTATGTAAACTGATCAAGAAATGCATTTAAAATGCAAGACTAGAACACCCAAGTGTCTATTTCATATACTTTTTATAATATAAAATAATAAAACTTACGTGAACTTTAACCTAAAATAATGTTAAATATTTTCTGTAAATTTAATGAACCAAGTGTAATGTTTTCAAATAAATACAGTCTAATGGAGAATTTTTAGGCGCATGTTTGTTAGTTTTTACTTTTAGAAAATCATCTCTAGATATCAAGTAATTTAATTTTTTTCATATTTTCGTTTTTATTTTTTTTCTCCATAAAATCTCAAAAGTGCGACTTGTGACTAGCATAGAAATATTTCTCGTAATAAGGCGTATCACTGATAAAAAAAAACACGTTGCACAATTGCGGCCTTTGGGAATGATGTGCCATTTAGTTCAAAGGTCAAATGGTACGAAGTAGAGTTGTCGCTTAAAGGTCAAACAAATATAGGTATATAAGGTTTTAAGCTAACATGGTCACTAACAGTATCATTAGAACTTAAAACGGGATATTTACCATGTGTATTTATTGTTTTGAGTTTCCGATATTTCGGCACTGTTGCAAGCTCCATGATCACGGATAAACTGAAGTAATTGCGGGTGGAAGTATATGAGCAGACAAATCTGTCTACTCTCTTTCTCGTTCGTTTTCTGTTAGCGACACCGCTACCACTGTATCATGTATCACTAAACACTCGATTCTGTTCCTGACACACAAAACTCACCGTGTCGACTCGCGAACTTTTTAAGGAACTTTTTCGGTTTTTACACATTTGAACCACTGGATTCCAGGCCCTCGACAGTTGAAACCCATCCTCCCGATTGAAATTGTCGTATTTGGTAATCTCAATCGCTTCCCTTAGCAGTCTTGGTATATAGTGGCGTTCTGTCGAGATGTCGAGAGAGAAACTCAAAACAATAAATACACATAGTAAATATCCCGTTTTAAGTTCTAATGATAAATATAGGTATATTTTTTGTAAATAATAAATAAATTTCAACATGGTACTGACACTAAACTACTTTAAAACATCATTGGTTAATACACTTTTTATTTTGGAACCACATCCAATAAATAGCCTACTCATACAAATCGCTTTCGTTGCTTAATATTAACGTGCAGCCATCATCATCTGCATTATCATCATCCAATGAAACAGATCCATCCAATGATGAGTCTTCGTCTTCATCTTCGCCTCCTGCTAATTACAAAAGCCGCTTGTATGAACTTCGACATAAAATGTGGTGTGACATAGAAATCAATGGGTCTGATGATTCTAATGCACGGTGAAAGAGGTCGACCATGGTTTGTATCCTGTTTACTTTGCGGCAGTGACGTTCCCTATCAGACCGCCAGATATTGTTGCGTGATTCGGCCGCTTGCTCTGAGAGCATCCCGACAGGAAGTGAACTGGATTCAATAATCTCTTCTCCGTGCACTAGAATTTTGTGAATAGTGACAGTCATCGGGTGCCAATTATACAATTGGACGTACTTTTCTGCGAGCATGCGGCAAAAATTGCCAAACTTTTTTGCGTCTATAGGATAGTCACAAGATATTGTGACAAGTATCCTTGTCACAAGATATTGTGACATGGATAATATGCAATCTGTCGACTAACCATGCATCCAGACCTAAAATCTCAGTAAATGTGCCACGGTATTTATCTGATACTGCTTTCCGGGCTGAATTGCCATCATTTGTCGTTCCGGCATTAGGTTTCATTTCAGTCTGAATGCGTTTCTTTCGTTACTCAACTATTTGGCTTTCAGGGCTACCCTTACTGATTCTCCATTTTTATACCACCGGATCATTTTTATAGCTAAGATGCAACAAAAACTCAAAAACACGTATCCACGCATGAAGTGGATTGATACCGTGTCGCATATTAACACGCTTTTATTAGGTCGACCTGTATGTAACTAACTATGTAATGAAATCTAAGGTAACTAATTTAACTATCTTCCAAGGGTCGTAACGTAATGAAAATTGGCAGCTGTATGTAGTTCTGATGACAATACAATAATATGGTACTGTCAAACTGATCTGATGATGAAGCCGGAAGATATGAACTGGAACTTCATGATGGAAAATCGTATCATAGCTGTTTTGGAGTTCTTAGAAAAGTCTTGTAATGAACTTAGACCACGATTAGGTTAAGGTCTGATGATAAAGCCGGAAGATAGGCATGGGCATTCCATGATGGAATATAATATCATAGTCGTGTTTGCACTTGTGAGAAAGGCCACGTAATGGACTTTGAACACGACCAGGTTTCAAGGTTATAACAAACCTAAAGGAAATCCGTTATTGGTTTTCTTAACCTTTTTGAATTACCGCGTAATCCATAGATTTATTATTAGGTCGATCTGTAACGATTTAAATATGCAATAAAATCTAAGAATCTGAATTAAACGTACTTCTAATTGTTGTATCAACATGAAACTTGGCAGTTATGTGTAGATTAGACGACAATACAATATTATGGTACCATCGAGCTGGTCTGACGATGGAATTGGAAGGTGGCTGATGGAACCTTGGACTGCCTGCTAGTAAACATTTCTAATTTCTGCTCATTACATTAGTCTTTAAAGCGTGTTTTTGGTTTTTTAAACTATTAATTTTTTTCTTTTATGGTTGGTTTTTGATAAGACATTAATTCCAAATCATTGAAATTACTAGCCGTAAGCTTACAAAATGGGCATCTTAACTGTGAGGATATTTCAGTAATTATATTGAGGACCTTACCATCAATAACGCTTAATGTCAAGTCACAATCAAATTTTATGTTGTGAACTTCTGAAGTTTGTGTAGTTATCGGTGTCAAACTTCTGATCTGTTTTGTTTTTTGTTGTGTTGAAATGTTTTTTCGGAAAGTATAAGATCACCTGATTCTTTTTTGTACTGTATGTGCAGCGGTCGACAAAATCGATACGATTGGGGTGTAGGATTGAGCCAGGCAATGAAATGTTTGTCGACTACGATTCGTAAAGGAATAAAAGTTGTGGCGAAAAGGCTACTTTCGTTGATAGAGACATCTTCTTCAGATTGTGGGAAGCATTGCTTATATAATGATTGGCCTGAGCTACCATCAAAACCCCAGGACCCTTCAAATACGGCTGAGATACTTTGCGTGCCTTTTCTATTACAATATTCGATGAAAGTAGCCTCACAACTCCGAACAATTCGTTGCAAAGTGTGTGTCAGTAGTCCCTGCAACGAAACTGACGCTTCGACTTCAGAAACTTTTAAGTCTTCAGTTGGATAGCATGCTATCTTGCAATTAAAATTTCATGATAAGGTGGGTAAGCAGGGTATCCTCGACTATTCAAATCCCGCCGCAAGAGTTTATAAGTCTCCACACTCAGTTTTCTATCAATAATGACACCTAAAGCTTCCTCTGGTGTAAAAGGTTTGGTGACTGTCGAAACTTGTTTTAAAAGCATTGACGCTCCCTTCGGTGACTCTAAACAAAGTTTTATTACTTTTTCTAAATCTTTTGAAGCTTTTGATGTTATCTTGCTTCCATCATCTGGGGAGACCGTAGAAGAAAAAGATTTTATCACTTTACTCTGAAGTTCGCCTTCTAATGACTTCATGATTCGTTTTCTGATTTTAAGGTCTTGTTTGTAGCTTATACTAGGATCTCTGGTTACTTGCGGAAGTTGTGAAGTATTACACTCTAAACTGGATCACAGATATCTCCATCAACGAAAGTAGCCTTTTCTCCACAACTTTTATTCCTTTACGAATCGTAGTCGACATACATTTCATTGCCTGGCTCAATCCTACACCCCAATCGTATCGATTTTGTCGACTGCTGCACATCCAGTACAAAAAAGAATCAGGTGATCTTATACCTTTCGAAAAACACATTTGTAGAAGAACAGATCAGAACTTTGACACCAATAACTACACAAACTTCAGAAGGTCACAACATAACATTTGATTGTGACTTGACATTAAGCGTTACTGATGGTAAGGTCCTCAATATAATTACTGGAACATCTTCACAGTTAAGATGCCCATTTTGTAAGCTTACGGCTAGTAATTTCAATGATTTGGAATTAATGTAGTATCAAAAACCAACCATAAAAGAAAATATGCGACACTGGTATCACTTCATGCGTGGATACGTGTTTTTGAGTTTCTGTTGCATCTTAGCTATAAAAATGATCCGGTGGTACAAAAATGGAGAATCAGTAAGGGTAGCCCTGAAAGCCAAATAGTTGAGTAACGAAAGAAACGCATTCAGACTGAAATGAAACCTAATGCCGGAACGACAAATGATGGCAATTCAGCCTGGAAAACAGTATCAGATAAATACCGTGGCATATTTACTGAGATTTTAGGTTTGGATGCATGGTTAGTCGACAGATTGCATAATATCCTTGTTACAATATCTTGTGACAAGTATACTTGTCACAATATCTTGTGACTATCCTATAGACGCAAAAATGTTTAGCAATGTTTGCCGCACGCTCGCAGAAAAGTACGTCCAATTGTATAATTGGCACCCGATGACTGTCACTATTCACAAAATCCTAGTGCATGGAGAAGAGATTATTGAATCCAGTTCACTTCCTGTCGGGATGCTTTCAGAGCAACCGGCCGAATCACGCAACAAATTCTGGCGGTCTGATAGGGAACGTCACTGCCGCAAAGTAAGCAAGATACAAACCATGGTCGACCTTTTTCACCGTGCATTAGAATCATCAGACCCATTGATTTCTATGTCACACCACATTTTACGTCGAAGTTCATACAAGCAGCTTTTGCAATTAGCAGGAGGCGAAGATGAAGATGAAGACTCATCATTGGATGGATCTGTTTCATTGGATGATGATAATGCAGATGATGATGGCTGCACGTTAATATTAAGCAACGAAAGCGATTTGTATGAGTAGGCTATTTTTTGGATGTGGTTCCAAAATAAAAAGTGTATTAACCAATGATGTTTTAAAGTAGTTTAGTGTCAGTACCATAAAGAAATTTATTTATTATTTACAAAAAATATACCTATATTTGTTTGACCTTTAAGCGACAACCCTATTTCTTACCATTTGACCTTTGAACTAAATGGCACATAATTCCCAAAGGCCGCAATTGTGCAACGTGGTTTTTTTATCAGTGATAGGCCTTATTACGAGGAATATTTCTATGCTAGTCACAAGTCGCACTTTTGAGGTTTTATGGAGAAAAAAAATAAAAACGAAAATATGAAAAAAATTAAATTACTTGGTATCTATAGGTGATTTTCTAAAAATAAAAACTAACAAACATGCGCCTAAAGTTTTTCCATTAGACTGTATTTATTTGAAAACATTATCTTGGTTCATTAAATTTACAGAAAATATTTAACATTTTTTTGGGTTAAAGTTCACGTAAGTTTTATTATTTTATATTAAAAAAAGTATATGAAGTAGACACTTGGGTGTTCTAGTCTTGCATTTTAAATGCATTTCTTAATCAGTCTACATAATAAACAGCATAGGGAATTTTTTTGGGTCCGATCAAACACTGTGAGTCAGTCAGTCAGTCAGTCAGTGGTAATCTAGCTTTATATAGTATAATGGTGAACGCAGACCTAGCCGCACCGCAGTCTCTACAGTCCCCGCAGTCATCGCTTTTTGTTAATGGCCTCGCACATCTATCCGCGCCGCAGTCGCTGCAGTCGTTCCCGTCAGTGTTGCCAGATTTTTGAAAGCATTATCTATCCGAAGATTTAAAAAATCTGTATTTGGTATTGGTATTTTGCTCTTTTGTGTAATTTTATCTGTAGGTACTATAATAGGGAATAAGCAAGTAATTATTGATACGAGAATAAGTAATTTCATTATAAACCGTTGACAGAGATTCTCTGTCTACTTTATAACTCTGGCAACACTGCGCGCCGTGGATGCGAATGACGTCATCCGCGCTGCGTGCGGGTGACGTCATCAGCTGCGGCTAGGGGAGTTCGGTCTAGACATGTGTCGTTATGAGTTTTTCTAATAACGTAACGAAGCCGTTGTCCGTTGTCAAATAACGTTGTGAAAACTATCTATTTTGACAACTATCTATTTCGACAACGTCTCGTATAGAAGGCGCCTTATAACGTGATATCTGTTGCAGTTACAATTGATACTAAACATACAGTCAACTTTCTTTCGTACTTATCCAGGCTTAGGCTTAGGTTTTTTGCAATAAGAAAGTAAGTACTTGATATTGTCAAAAAAGTTAGATTTATTTACAATTATTAACACTATAGATGAAAATTACTTATTGTTCAATTCAACACACATACAAAATTTAACGACTTTAGAAAAAAAAATAGGCCAAGTGTGAGTCAGACTCGCCCATGAAGGGTTCCGTAGTAACTATAATAATATAATACAATATGTCTATTTATTTGACGAATAAAAAAATATCTTAAAGACTTCTTAAAACTAGCTTATTTACATTTTTACAACTACGCTAAATAAATTTGTTTTTCATAGTGTTTGTATGAATTACAAAGTTATATTTGCGGTTTTAGAAAATATGCTGTATCGCAAAAACAGCTGACCCGATTTCGTTCAAACCAATTTTGGTTGAAAGTTTACATTAAGATCTACAGACATGTATTTTTTTTAGATTTTTCACTCCTTTATTATAGAAGTTAGAGGGGGGACAAACACATTTTACTACTTTGGAAGCTCATAAATCTTTTAAACGATTGACTTTATGAAAAAGTGGTTTTAGAAACCCTTATATCATTTTTAAAGACCTGTCTATAGATACCACACACGCATAGGTTTCATGAAAAAAAAAATATTTTCAGTTCTAGTTCCATGTAAAAATAAAGGGGAGTCCCCACTCCCCTTTATTTTTATTTTTTTTTTCTTAATATCGGGAAGCTTTTCACAGAATACATCTACCTACTAAGTTTCACATGTATAGTTTTAATAGTTTCGGAATATAATGGCTGTGACATACGGACGGACGGACAGACAGACAGACAGACGGACAGACATATCTAAACTATAAGGGTTCCTTTTTTTGCCATTCGGCTACGGAACCCTAAACTAAATTTAATACCCTAAACTAAATTTTCAAATAATATTTTTCAGTGGCGAAAGTTAGTCATTCAATTATCGACGTTCGTGTTTATAAGATTCGTCACATTATGCAATAAATCATAACCATCCATCTTTGCTTTTGTGCGAACGAGACGCGCTACCTATCCTATATTTTTCTCGCTCTAACCGTTGCGATACCGCTACGTAGCCAACCTCAACTACGATATCTATTGCGTGATTTCTAGAGCGTTGTGAGATAGCTACGGTTATTATGCGCTACAAAACAACCGATGGTTGTTACAGCTGCAGTTATTGTCATAACGTACGTTGTGAAAATAGATAGTTATGCTTGGTTAGAAAACGAGTGATGGTTGTAAACTCAAATAGATAGTTGTACAACTATTGATGTTACAAAACGGCCATCGCTAGTTCGGTCGTTTCAGGGACTGCGGCGACTGCGGCGCGGGTAGGTGTGCGAGGTTGCATAGAACTTCATATAAAGAATTCGAATGCAAAGACTGCGGCGCGTGCGGCGCGGCTAGGTCTGCGTTCACCATAATATCCCACGACAGCATATGTCTATCTTTTATGGTTGACTCACAATAACACGTGTAACTCCCGATAGCTTAGCAGTTCGAAGCTTTCTGATTATAATATTTGTCTAAAAAGTTAACATTATTAACTACTCCATAAAAAAGAATCATATAAATCGGTATAGAAACACCAAAGTTATACATGAAATACGCTAATAATAAGCCATCGCGCGTGAATACTGAATCATGCTATAAGGATTATTTATTTATTTTACGGATTCTTATCATCTTTTGTACATGACTTCTTAGGAATTAGTTTTAATTTGTTTCGCAATAAAAATAACAAAATGATATACCGTTTAAAAGTTATTTAATGAAATATAAAAACACTTCTTTAGGTCCTAACACTCTGAATATGATCTCTAAAGACTTACTTTAAACGTTATTTTGTAGCTTTTAACTACCTTCAAATGTATATGAAGTTTCATTAGTATCCTGTAGGTAATTAACAAATTATGATGATATTCATTTCTCCACGTTCACAGTCACAATGCGCGCGGAGTTATTTGGCCACCGATAAACCTGTATACGGTTATATAAACTGAATGTTATATCAATATTTAGTTGCTTAATTCAGTTATATACCTGTAAAGTTTCAGAGTAGTACATACAATAATTAACGAGATAATTAAATAAAAGTCATTAGGAACTTCAAGACCGTGGTAATCCGACCAAGTTTAGGTGGTTACAAAAAAGCGACCGCGTAGAACATTATGCTATCTTCTAAAATATGTAGGATAGTCTTACAAGTTTAGTAGAGATGTGTACACAAGTGTTAAAAAAAACTACATATTTCTTAAAGAATTTTTATTTACAGGTAAAATAATAATTTTTATACTTAAAAGCAGTAATTCCTACAATTTTGTAGACAAATTTCAAATATCACAATATTTTTTCCTAGATATATATTACAGATAGTTGTATTCTAAGATTAACTTAAATTATGTAAAAATCACAGACCAAAAATAAAATATTAAACTGCAGTCAAATAATCATGTTAGTCAGAATCATCTTTAGGCATAAATTTCATATCCATAATAATTAAAACGTAGAACCATCATTCTTTCAGAAAGTTTACAGTTGGAACCATCTTTTGGCATACATTAAATAAAACATTTGATTGTGAACATACGTGGTTTTTATTTCCCTGTAAGAAACATGTAAACATGCAAGCAAGCATGCAGTTATGCTTAACGAAATTATGCAGAATTTTAACTCTGCCATAAGTAATTTATGCCATTGTGAATTCGAATGTATAAACATTCGGCTAAATAATAATTATACATACTAAATAATTTTTATGCCTTAAAAATATTCGTTTAAGGAAGATTATACCAAGTGTGTTATGCCAAATGAATTTCGGAGTATCAAGATTCTGCCAAATAGAAGGAACCCGTGCAACTGTGCCATTGAACTGGTGCACATAATACAATATATACCTATCTAATAAGTAGCTGAAAGGTAATAATAATAATAGTACAGATATTATAATATTGTTATGTATTTAACAGTGTACACGTCTGTACCGAAATTTTAAGGTGTATTATCCTACATATTTTAGAAGATAGCATAATGTTCTACGCTGTCGCTTTTTTGTAACCACCTAAACTTGGTCGGATTGCCACGGTCTTGAAGTTCCTAATGACTTTTATTTAATTATCTCGTTAATTATTGTATGTACTGCTTTGAAACTTTACAGGTATATAACTGAATTAAGCAACTAAATATTGATATAACATTCAGTTTATATAACCGTATACAGGTTTATCGGTGGCCAAATAACTCCGCGCGCATTGTAACCATGAACGTGGAGAAATTAATATGATCATAATTTGTTAATTACCTACAGAATACTAATGAAACTTCATACACATTTGAAGGTAGTTAAAAGCTACAAAATAACGTTTAAAGTAAGTCTTTAGAGCTCATATTCAGAGTGTTAGGACCTAAAGAAGTGTTTTTATATTTCATTAAATAACTTTTAAACGGTATATCGTTTTATTATTTTTATTGCTAAACAAATTAAAACTAATTCCTAAGAAATCATGTACAAAAGATGATAAGAATCCGCTTAACCGTTTCAGAGATCCAGCAAAACCACAAACGTTACTCCAGCAAAATCTCGAATAACTTCGCAGCCGAAGAAAGAACAAAAACAAAATAACGTGTAACATTTACCTCGTCTAGACAACTAAATGTATAGCTAATATTTATTTCAATATTCCCATTATTTAAAAAAAAGTTTTGCTGCGGTAACGTTTCAAACGTTACCCCAGCAGAATATGTTTTTGTGTAATAACTAAAAAACTATATGTGTAACAAATTTAAAAATGTGCTTAACAATTACAGAAGCTGGGCAACTAATTATCTATAAGATTTAAATGACTATTTTCGACATTATTTTGCTGGGGTAACGCACACCTTTCATAGAGAGTAGTGCTATAAAAAATAATAATTATAAAGCTTTCATTCCAACCTTTCATGTCACACGGATGGGTGTTGTGAGAGGTGTACCAGTAGATTGGACTGAAGATGACATTTTGCAAAATATATCTGTTCCAATCTCTGACTAAGGAAAAAAAGGTTCCAATAGGTTGTGGCAACATAATTAAAGTAAGAAGGATAAATAAAAAAAATATTGTTGATGGTAAACCAAATTTTATTCCTGTGGAAACTGTTGTTTTAACTTTTGATGGCCAGGTACTACCAAAACGCGTTTTTCTTTGCTATAATTCACTACCAGTAGACTTATACATTTTTCCAACAGTTCAGTGTTTTCAATGTTGTCGTTATGGTCACATTAAGAATCAGTGTAGGTCCACTCCAAGGTGTTTTAAATGTGGCAACAACCACTCAGGTGATGTATGTAATGTTGATGAGGATGAGGTAGTTTGCTGCTTATGTACTGGTTCACATTATGCAACAAATCGTAGGTGCCCTGAATTTGCACGTCAAAAAATGATCAAAGAGTCAATGGCCAAAAATTGCATTTCATATTCAGAGGCCCTTAAACTTCACGCTCCTGTTAGTAAGCCTTATGCTGATGTTTTATCTTCTACTGAAACTAAACAACTTAATATAAATGCCAACAGTGGTAATAAAAAATCTGCTAATTCATCTCAACCACAGTCATATAAGAAAACAGTATTTTTAAAACCTAGGTCTCCTCCTAAGTCTCCTAGGGGATTTGATCAAATAGCACATGCTCTTCTCACTCAGGATTATAATATCCCATTACCCACTGTTGGTACTGGATATAACAATAGTTTGCTTGATAAATTTTCAACTAGGGAACTTATTATTGCACTTATTCAATCACTGAATCCCTCATGTCCTTTGTTACCTCCACCGTCCAACGCTGCCCCTGTAAATATGAATAATTCAAGTTATAACATTAATTCTAATTATGGACCAAATGTCCATGATTCTCCAGTGGAATTGTCGCAGCATTAACAGTAATAAAAGTGATCTACTGTACTTAGTAAATAAGTACAAACCTTTTATTATTTCTTTACAAGAGACTTGGCTTAAACCAGGTCAAATATTTCGTGTCCCTGGCTATTTAAGTGTCAGGGAGGACAGAACTGATGGTGTCGGCGGAGGCGTTGCACTATTAGTTAGTAATTCTGTAAATTTTTGTCATATTCCTATTCCCAATCATAATGTAGATATTTCTATAATTGCAATTTCACTGAATAACATTTGTTTTGTGTCAGTTTACATTCCCCATCCAAGTACTTTGTTATATGAAGAACTGAATGTTATTTTTACTCATTTGCCAAAACCCATGATAATCATGGGAGATTTTAATGCACAACATCAGGCTTGGGGCAGCTCCAATTCCAATTGTTATGGTGTCAAACTGTTAGACATCTTTGACTTTCACAATTTTTGTGTTTTAAACACAGGCAAAGCAACTCGACGCACGCAGCCCCACGAAGCAATCAGTGCACCTGATCTAACTATTTGTTCCCCCAACTTGGGGTCATCTTTAAGCTGGAACACCCTTTCATCAACTTATGGGAGTGACCACTTTCCTTTAATTATTTCTTTTCCTTCTGCTGTAGGTAAAGCTCCTACAAAACGGCCTCCTAGAATGAAGTATAAATTGGACAATGTTGATTGGAGTTTATTTAAAGAAGAAGTTGAAAAAACCATTTCTTCTCTCCCTGAAATTAATAATAGTAACCATGACCTCTGTGCTGACTCGTTAGCTTCAGTTTTAGTCCAAGTTGCTGACAAAATATTCGCTGTCAAAAAATGCAACTCTATGTATTACGTTCCATCACCACCATGGTGGGATAACGACTGTACAGTAGCGGTTAAAGAAAGAAAACAAGCAGAATTAACATACAAACAAAATTCTAGTACCGAAAATTTTGATTTTTTATGTGATAAAATTAAATCAACTCGTAAACTTTTTAAACAAAAAAAATGGGAAGGGTGGAAATCTTTTTGTTCCTCCATATCGGCTGATGTGGCTCCGTCTATTGTCTGGAAAAATATTCGTAGATTCCGTTCAGCTTATAAAGAACCTAAATCTTTCTATTTAAATGAAAATATTGCTGATGAGTTTTTAGATATATTAGCTCCCCCATATGTTCCCCTAGAAAAAATTTGCTTAGACATCCCTCCTTCTCCAGCAGAATTTTCTGGCCTTAACTCTCCTTTTACTCTTTCTGAACTCAAAGGTGTTCTAACTTACGTCAAGGACTCTACACCTGGCAATGATGGAATTCCCTATTCATTTTTTGTTCACCTAAGTGATTCCAGCTTGTCGTATTTCTTAAACATTATTAATTCGGTTATGATATCAGGATCCGTACCAATTAATTGGAAGACACAAGAAATAATTCCCATTTTAAAACCAAATAAATCACCGTCAGAAGCTAATTCATACCGACCAATAGCTTTATCATCTGTTCTTTGTAAAATCACTGAACACCTTGTTAAAAACCGTTTGGAATGGTTTGTAGAAAGTAAAGGTCTACTGGCAAAAACTCAATACGGATTTAGAAAAGGTCATAGTGCGATGGATAGTTTGGCTTTATTTACTACTGACATTAGATTAGCTTTCTCTTGTAATCAATCGATTCTTGGAGCATTCTTAGATATTAAGGCAGCGTATGATAGTGTTGATCACACTATCCTTAAAAAGAAACTTATTAACCTGGGAATTCCTTTTATTTTGACTAACTTCATTATGAATCTTTTATCAGAGAGACATCTTAAAATTAATATCGGGGAAGATGTAAAGTCAAGGTTGGTTTGGAGAGGTCTGCCACAAGGATCTGTGCTAAGCCCCCTTCTATATAACATATATACATATGATTTAGACATTTCTGTTAGTAACAAAGTCAATGTTTTACAATATGCTGACGATTTGGTATTGTATGTACTTGGACAATCGATAAATGACATGAGTACTATTCTTACAGAATCTCTAAATCTTTTAAAAACGTGGTTAGATGATAATGCCTTAACATTGTCAATAGCTAAAAGTCGCATTGTCTTATTTTCAAGAATGCGCTTACCGCCTCCTGTAACAGTTTATTACGACAGTCAAATAATACCAGTAAGTCATGAATTTAATTTCTTAGGAGTAACACTAGATTCCAAATTAACAGGCCTTGCTCACTGCTACTCCATTGTAGCTAAATGTGAACAACGTCTTAATATTATGCGATGTTTAACCGGTGTGTGGTGGGGTGCTCACCCTTTTTCTTTAAAACTTTTATACAATGCCCTCGTCAGAAGTATTTTAGATTATGGTACTTATTTTCTAGAGCCTTGTAGCTCTTTAGGGTTAAGTAAACTTGACGGCATACAAAGTAAAGCTCTCAGAATCGTTTCTGGAGCCATGAAATCAAGCCCAGTCAATGCATTACAGTTAGAATGCGGTGAAGCGCCGCTTAGATTAAGACGTCAATATTTATGTGATAAATTCCTTTTCCGCGCTTTACAATTCATTGATCATCCCATCTACCAAAAATTAATCGCCCTAACTGAAAAAGTTCATACATCGTCATATTGGAAACATAAAAATCCTCCTTGCCTTGTTGTAAGTTTTCAAAAATTTAAATCTCTTCAAGCGCCTACACATAGATCGCAGTATCTACCCATGTTCTCCATTGATTTTGAAGCTATTATACTTTCCCCACAAATACATTTTGATTTTAATATTGTAAAAGGTGACACTAACGCCAATACGAATTTAAACCTCATTCTCGACAATGATTGGTCCGACTGGCACACTATATATTGTGATGCTTCGAAATACAGTAACGATGGTTCTGTAGGAGTTGGTGTATACCACCATCAATACAAAATCACCCAGGAAATTAAACTTCCCCCTGAATCCTCTGTTTTTACTGGTGAATGTTTCGGACTGTTCAAATGCTTGGAATACATTTTGCTTGGAAAACTTAATAAAACACTGATATTATGTGATTCTAAAAGCTCTTTACAAGCTCTTAACAGAATTCTTTTTAAAACACCTAACAACTATTCTGTAATAATGGAGTGTAGGAGACTCTTACTACAGTGCGCTATAAAAAATCTTGATGTAGATTTTGCGTGGATACCTGGCCATCAAATTATCTACGGTAACGAAAAGGCTGATAGCTTGGCAAATGATGCTGTCAATAATGGTGACATGTTCCCCTATAAAAATTTTATTCATGACCTCATTTGTATCCCTAAACATGATTTGACTACTTCTTGGGAAAAATGTTGGCAGATAAGCAGTTTCACCAAAGGAACTCATTATAAAAAGATCCAACCTACAGTCCCTGCAAAACTTTGGTTTAGTGATTTAAAATTTGGTAAACTTCTAACATCTAGTTTAATTCGTATGAGATTAGGCCATGTCTGTATCCCTTTTCATCTTGCCCGACTAGGAATCGTTGATAATGATAGCTGTGACTGTGGCAATGATGTGGGTGATCTGAACCATTTATTTTTTGCTTGTTCTCTTCGTGATAACTCCTCTTTTATAAACTCCCTTATTTCACTTCACATCCCTCTCCCTACCTCCATATCTTGTCTTTTATTTTACCGAACGTATGATGTTTATCTATGTATATCTAATTTTATACAATTTCATAATATCAAATTATAATATATTTTATTGAAATATATAAAATATTTATCTAAACGGTTTTTCTACCTGCCTAAATTTCCGATCCTTTTTAATTCCTAATAACGTTTCCCAACCTTTGTAACACTGTCGTGGCGAATGCGCAAACCGCGCCATGCCAAAAAAATAAGAAAAAAAAAAAAAAATCTAATGTTATATTGCTTATTATAACATTTTACAAAAATTGGCCAAGTGCGAGTCAGACTCGCCCATGAAGGGTTCCGTAGTAACTATAATAATATAATATAATATGTATATTTACTTGACAAAAAACAAAAACTTACAAATTTCTTAAAACTAACTTATTTACATTTTTTGCAACTACGCCTAATAACTTTGCTTTTCATAGTATTTGTATGAATTACAAAGATATATTTGCGGTTTTAGAAAATATGCTGTATCTCAAACACTGCTGACTCGATCTCGTTAAAACCAATTTTGATTGAAAGTTTACATTAAGATCTACAGATATTTAGATTTTTTAAATTTGAGTCGTTATGTTAAGTGACTTGAAAAGACGAATATTGATTTTTTAGATGGTTTTATGTATCACAGTAATATTATAAAGGCGAATGTTTGTGTGTGTGTGTTTGCATGTTTGTTACTTCTTCACGCTCAAAAAGCTGGATGGATCTGAATGAAATTTGTTAGAGATAGATTATACCTTTTTCACATATCTTTTTATCCCAGGAACATGTTCCCTCGGGATAATTTTTGACTTTCATGCGGGCGAACCCGCTGGCAGAAGCAGCTAAGTACATACTTAAATCCCAAAATTAGATCTAACATTACCTATTATGTAAAAAATAACGTTTGTTTTTACTATAGTAGTACATTATCCGTTCCCTTAATATTCATCCGATTGCGATGAAATTTTGATTGCGTAAATTGCACGCTAGGAATTTATTGGGTATAAGTAGGTAGTTAGGGTAGATAGGTATATAGTACTTATTGTAAAAATAAAACCATTCTAAAATTTAAAAAAAAATATAATTATATAATGTTGTATTGCTTATTTTACAAAAACATACAAAAATCACAGGTAAATTTGTTATATTTATTATACAGGGTGTAACGAAAGGTGACATCAAAATTAAAAAAATAAAATGCTTCTGCCCATGTAAATGAACAACTACTAACTTTCTCCAGGGAAGTCAAAGGTATTTCCCAAAAAATAATTTGATACAAAGTTGTCCAAAATTTGTGTGGCGATACAATCAAATTTATAATAAAAAAAAAAAAAAACTGGAAAAGAGACAAGAAGGTTGCAATAATTAGATGACATTCACTGTATGTGCGACATATTATATGCCAAGTGTCATAACAAGGTCTGTGGACAATGGGAATTAGCTAAAGAAAAAAGCATGGAGGAAGCAGCTAAAGAAGAGTACGAACTAGCTATTCCCAACGGGGAAGTGGATTTGAATGGACTGCCGATGATAACTATGGTTGCTGATGGATGCTGTTCTAAAAGATCGTATCGAAAAAAAGTACAATGCATTATCGGGTGCCGCAGTAATAATAATAGGCAACAAACCAAAGAAAGTTTTATATATGCCAGTTAAAAATAAGTATTGTATGGTTTGTGTTAGAGTCGAGAATAGAAATATTGCAATTCCAAAACATATGTGCTTTAAAAATTAAACAGGTTCTTCAAGTGGCATGGAATCAACAGGTCTGGTTGAAGGTTTCAAAACTTCGAAAGACACTCACGGACTGTTTTTTTTTTCAAAATTGATAGCTGAAAGCGATGCGGTTTTGATTTACTATATTCTTATGTGTACTTACACATAAGAATATAGTAAATCAAAACCGTGTGGTAACGTGTTAGTGGAGAAAATTGAATGCACTAATCTTTTATTGCGGAATTACTGCACTTAATTATACGAACCAGGAACACAAGTTACCCATTAAGGTACCGAAAAGATGTCCAAAAAATATACTGCGTTGAAGGCGTCCACACACACATACCACATGTTTGGAAATCATAGCTCATGCAAAGCTTACTATTGCAAAAAACTGATAAAAAGAGGAGTCATCCACAGAAGAAAATCTGGTTACAGCAATGAAAAGTAAGGGAGGCGGCTTTATATTTTCAGTCATATTGAAATTCCCGTTTAGACTGATGAATAATGCTACAAGTTTGATGCATTGAAATTGAAATTGAAAACCATTAACCATTCCATTTATTCGGTGATAAACACACACAACAACAGAAAATTACAAACATAAAAAAATAACACTAAGAATTTCGCTGAGCATGTCTACACTGAAAGTAAATGTAAATAGCAACATTACTGAAATGTTTATAGAATCATAGAGAATTTTATTGGCGGAAAAAGAATAAATTATTACTCCAGAGTTCAAACAAACTTATTAAACGTCTTGAAACCAAGAGAAATCCTAAAATTATAGCGTCAGTAAAACGCAGAGTACATAAGTCGTTTAAAAAACAACGAAAAAGCCTACTCTTAGTGGGAATGACAAAAATTATGGTGACAAATGCGAAAAACCTAACGTAAGTGAGATCGATTTGAGCTATGCTAAGACTGAGCATATGCAAACAATAACGTTAGCCGACAAAGATTAGAGAATATAACAGAACTATTCTGCAAAAAAAATAGATCATGTGGGGTCATAAGAGAAAAGAAAATTAATTTCTGGATAAGAGGCAAGAAGGTTAATATCAATATAATTTAAAACCTTGCTTTTTATTTCCAACCACAAGAACAACAATACGTTACACAAAGAAAAACATGCATATTTGCAGTTTGGACTGAAGACTGAACTTGAACTTGGGAATTGTGATATATAAGGTGTATCTATTCATACACGAAATATTTTAAGAGACATACCTATAGGTGGTAAGGAAACCATAGCAACAAAAAATAAAAAATATCTAGGTATATTATTAATAAAATTAAATAATTTAATATTACTTGACACACATAATAAATACTGTTTCTTTCTTATTTTTAAACATCCACTACGCTAGATTACGCGGGCGGCCGGCGGTATTTGAAACGGCGCGCAGCTTTTGTGAATATGATCAAAGAAAAAACATGCGCGCGCAGCGGGCGGCGGGGGCGCCTGCTACCCTTCTCGGCGCCCGCGTCTCAGTCGCGCGCGGCGTCTTGCTAGGCCAGTCGCAGTCCCACTCGTCCCGCTCAAACCGCGTGTCGTGTCGCTCGCGCGCGCCTTAGCAGACAGCTGACACGCGTCGGGCTCGCTCGGGGAACATATTAAACAATGCTTAACTACAGGAGTACCAGAACATGGTGGTGGTGCTACAATGAGGGTGGAAATATTTTGCTCACAGCACAAGCCCTCTTCTTGAAGCGATTTGGGAGAAGACCATCACTGCAGACCATCCTTGGAACTGTACAGCGGCATATGGACTATAGGATCTACATGCCACCAGCTGCAGACGGAGGAAGGCAACGAGTGCCAGTAAGAATCGAGGACGACATCGTCGACTTCTTTTTGCAGCACCCAATGGCCAGCACATCAGACGCCGCTCGTGTTTTTAACGTGAGCAAAATGACCGTTTGGCGCCTTCTGCGGGATGAGGGGAAGCACCCGTTCCACTTCACTAGGGTGGAAGAATTAAAGCCGATAGACTTAAATCCACGCGTGGAATTTTGCCATTGGTTACTTGAAGACCCGACGCGGCGCATACTCTGGACGGACGAGTCCACCTTTACGCGCGTTGGGATGTTTAACATCTACAACGCACACTGGTGGGCATCAGAAAATCCACATATTGTTAGGCCGACGCGGTTCAGTGTAAATGTGGGGTAGGGCTAAAGACCTGGTTTATGGTAATGACGGCCATACCATATCAAGTGTGGAACAATTAAAAACGCGAATTGTGAACGCTTTCGCAGTGATGGTTAGTGATAGAGACACATAATTAAAAGTGCAAGGAAGAAGGCACTAGGTATGTACATTTTAAATTATTGTAAATAAGTTGATTCTAATTTTTAGACACGCCAAATTATTGTTACTGTAATTCGTAAAAAGCGTCACAATTACGAATTTCTTGTAAAATAGACAGGTTTCCGACTAACTTCACTGCGACATAAAGCCAAAACAATAATAATGTAGAATAATAAGTACCTATTATTTCATTATTGACGGCAGTCTTAAAGTTCACATGTTTATGAGTAGATAGGTAAGCAACTAACAATCAGCTGACGGATACTACTCGCTCGACACATCTTAATAACCTCACAGAGGTCATTAACATGCGAATTCGAGTTGAACCTATCAGCTGTTTATTGGTATTTACCTAGCTTGCAGATGAAATGAAATAATTATTTATTTTGTAAATTGGTTCTAAATAGTACACTTTTACACATCATTTTTTTGTGTTTTGAGTAAAGCTTGATGAGGGCGGTGTTTCCTGACTACTCTGAAAAGAAACACCGAACTCAGAGGTCAACGTCTCTTAAAGTCCATTCAATTCGTATCATCGTATGTGATGTAGGTAGGATAGATGTAAATGTAGATGGGTAATAATAATAATTGTAGGTTAGGATTATAATTGAAAAAATATTTTAATCGCATCTAGGTTCCTTTTTGTAAAACTTTAATGAAGTGAATTTAATAATTTGCCTACTTAGTTTTAAATGGTATTGTAATTTAAATTCACATTTATTATCCATTGTAAGCGATAGGTACGTTATTAAAATGACACTAGAATGAGATACGAAGTCTAGCTACATTGGTTTATTTTTAACATCATCACGCCTGATTTCTCGGTAGAGATAGGCAGAGGTGTATTTTCGTAAGTCCACTACAGTTTACCAGTGATATTGTTAGGTCTCATGTAAAATGAGGTGGGGGCAGGTGTTTGAATCCGGCAGAACACAGACTGGAGTGCGGTAACCTTCAGGACGCGAAATAACTACGATGTAGCGCCGCGCCGTCACGTGGAGACATGCATGCGAAGCGAATACTCGCACAATCTCACCAACACGCGGCTGCTCGACACAGGCGCGCGGGGGCACGTCACTTCACCGCGGCGCGGGCGGGCGCGGCGGGTCATTCATAGAGTATGGAGTAAAGATTTTATGCAAAATGTCTCAAGCAGTTTTAAAATTATAATAAGTACGTAAAATAAAAAAAAAACATTGATAAACATTTTTTAGTCGTGTTTATTGTTTCTTTACAAGCTATAGGTATATCTCTTAAAATATTTCGTGTATGAATAGATACACCTTATATAATGGAATAATGTGTTCTTGCTATTTATTGCGCTATTCTTTTGCGTTTGTTTGTTTCTTTAGATTCTAGTTTTCGTTTCGAATCTTTTTGTATATCCTTTTGATTGATCACGTCCAGAATATATTTAGGTTCCCTGATTTCCATTTGCCTATCTAACCGAGAATCAAGGATTTCCGGCAGTAAGCAACCAAAATAAAACCTTTTCAATTTTTCTTCCATTTTACACCAAAATTCTTTATCTTCCTCAATAAGTTCAACCTTCATGTCCACTTGAGTCCAAACTGCAAAAATACATGTTTTTCTTTGTGTTACATGTAGTTGTCCTTGTGCTTGGAAGTACCAATCATGATTTTTATTTATAGTGAAATTATCTTCCTTGTCTCTTTTCCAAAAAATAATTTTCTTTTCTCTTATGCCATCATCAACACTCATGTCTCTGGCTGAGTAAGGACATTTAATTTGGACAATTTTGTTGTCTTCCACGATTCTATCCGGACTTGCTCCTAAAAATGGTAAATTTTGGTTTATAAATAATCCACACGTCCGTATGGGAGTTCCTAGATGTAGTTCTAGTTCATCACGCGCAAGATGTTCATTGTTTTTAACCGACTTCTGAAAAAGGAGGAGGTTCTCAATTCGGATGTTTGTTTGTTTTTTTTTTTTTTTTTTTTTTTTTTTTTTTTATGTTTGTTCGGGCATACCTCCGTCGCTCGCCAACCGATTTGAAAAATTCTTTTTTTGTTGGAAAGGGTATACTTCCCAAATGGTCCCATGAAAATTTTATCGACATCGAACAAGCCGTTTCTGAAAAATCAACATAAGTCTAAAAAAAATATTTACATTGATGACCTTTTCGGTTACTCTATATTGTGTTTTTTGTTCGCGCGTTTTTAGTTTTTTGTAGTTGACATTTTGGCTTTTATAACTAGATTAATTACAAATTGACCCACTAAAAAGCGCGAAAATAAAAACTTTTTTGCAAAAAAATAAAACCGACTTCCATATCAAAACACTACAAAGCCAAAAATAATTTTAATTTCGGAAGGCGGTGTGAAAAAAAAGAAAATACAAAACCAATAACACCGACTACCGAAATTAAAATTATTTTTGGCTTTGTAGTGTTTTGATATGGAAGTCGGTTTTATTTTTTTGCAAAAAAGTTTTTATTACCGTGTTTAATTGACCTCACATGATCTAATTTTTTAAGATTACGATATATACGTTAAGATACTTTTGACCAAAGGTCCGCACTTTATAAGCCCTCGTTTGCAAACTTTCCCAAAAACAGATGCCGTCAGCCGCAGTTTCCGTTCCTGACGCCATTCAATAGAATCAGCTTGCAGAATAGTTCTCCATTCTAGTGCATGGCGATCATTGTCGGATAACGTTATTGTTTTCATATGCTCAGTCTTAGCAAAATCAAAATCGGCCTCACTTATGTCAGGTTTCTCGCAAGAGTCGCCATAATTTTTGTCATTCCCAGTAAGAGTAGGTTTTTTCGTTGTTTTATCAAACGATTTATATATTCTGCGTTTTGCTGACGCCAATCTTTTGAGATTTCTCTTGGTTTCAAGACGTTTAATAAGTTTGTTTGGACTCTTGTGTAAAATTTTTTTACTCAGATATGACAGTGGTTGTCTCGAATTGAAAGAGACCACTGATGCGGCACATCTTCCAGCATTCGACTGCCTGCCTGAGTAATTTATTATTTTTCCGCCAATAAACTTCGCTATGACACTATTAAAACTTTCAGCAATGTTGCTATTTACATTATGCATCAAGCTTATAGCATTATTCACCAGTCTAAAAGTGAATTTCAATATGGCTGAAAATATAAAGCCACCCCCTTTACTTTTCATCGTTGAAATCAGATTTTCTTCTGTCAATGAGTCCTCTTTGTTGAGTTTTTTTGCAATAGTAAGCCTTGCATGAGCTATGATTTCCGAACACTTGGTGTGGCCCGTTCAACAAATCCTGCTTCAGTTCCAGAACTTTTTGAGAAAAAGTTTTGTCTTTTTGAGAATATATATGTTTTACAGCGCCAGTAACCGAGCGCCTTAAACGTGGTATATTTTTTTGGACAGCTTTTCGGTACCTTAATGGGTAGCTTGTGTTCCTGGTCAGTTCATCTAATTTAGTGCAGTAATTTCGCAATAAATGATTAGTGCATTCAATTTTCTCTACTAACACGTTACCATACGGTTTTGATTTTTCTATATTTTTATGTGTACTTGCATCACCGTCAGCTATCAATCTTGAATAAATTAGTCCGTGAGTGCTTTTCGAAGTTTTGAAACCTTCAACCAGAACTGTTGATTCCATGCCACTTAAGAACCTGTGTAATTTTTAAAGCAGGTATGTTCTGGAATTGCAATGTTTCTGTTCTCAGCTCTAGCGCAAACCATACAATACTTATTTTTAACTGCCATATATTTTTTCTCGTTCTATAGCCTATTATTACTGTGCGGCACCCGATAATGCATTGTAATTTTTTCGATAAGATCTTTTAGACCAGCATCCATCAGCAACCACGGTTATCATCGCACTCCGTTCAAATCCACTTCCCCGTTGAGAATAGCTAGATCGTACTCTTCTTTAGCTGCTTCTTCCATGCTTTTTTCTTTGGCTAATTCCCATAGTCCACAGACCTTGTAATGGCACTTGGCATATAATTTGTCGGACATACAGGGAATGTCAAGTGAAGCCGAAACCTGTTCTAAACCAGAAAACCCGGCTCCTATTGACATAAAACTGCTTACAGCATTATCACTCAGGTTGAGGTCTGTAGGGCTATCTGGTTCTTTAGAATGTAATAATTCTAATTTTATTCGATACATTCGGCAAGTAAAATAAAATTTAAGTAAAGTAAAATAAATTTCTTGCAGTTGTTTAAAGATGTATACAAAATCCACTATTCTATTTCCTTGTATTGAAACCTCGTCTTTATCTTCAGTTTCTTCTTCTATTAAAAAGTTTGAAGACGAATCCGGATGTTTTGGAGAATCCTAAAATAAAATAAGAGTATCGTAAGTAGTCCCAAAAGCCACGGGCAGAAACTAGTACTATGACACATTTAAAAATGTATCTAAGAATCAACTTACACCGAGTGGAATATCATTACTAACTGTAGGTTCTTCACCAACGGGTTCTTCATCAACGTTTTGACAAGGTTCTTCATTCGTCAGCATAGCCTAAAAACGTTATACAGATATTGTAAGTATTTTAATAAAATTATCATATTAACGTAATTATCAGGTGTATTATCAACCTAACTCTTAAAATGCTATAAACAGACTAAAAGAAATATAGTTTACAAAATACATAAATTTGTGACTCTGTGTATGTGTACTGTGTGTATGTGTATATTAGTACGATTTCATAAAGATCCGTTCAGTAGTTTTTGCGTGAAAAACTAACAAATATACATACATCCTCACAAAATTATATTACATATAATATTAATAGGATGTACTTTCCAAGTTCATCTTAGACATCACTGACAGTGGTGAAGAGAGGAAACCTGGACTTGTAAGTATTATTTATTTATTTATTGTATACTACATACATTGTACATAGCAATCGTGCCTTCTTTGTATGAGACAGTTACAGGCTGGTATTATTATTATATATGTATTATAAACTAGTATTTGCGTGTTGCGCGAGGTGCAAGCACAGTAAAGATGATATTGATCGCATTATAATATCTGTTAGATTTCCGAAAACAGAAATCTAAATTACAAAATTCGCGCTATCCTTTTTACTCCGCTATGTTACGCTTAGTTAGAAAGAGAGAAAGCGGATTTCGTTAGAAATTCGTTTGGATTTCGATTGCGTCGATTCGTTTGGTGGTAGATCGTTAGCGTTTGGTTCGGCTAGGTAGATTTTAAAATCATATCTTCAAGTTTGAGAAATCGATACGAATCGATTTGTGTTTGAAATCTGATTTTGAATTCGTTTTGATATATCGGACGCATGCCTATCGGGCACCTAGAGTATATATTATTCTGTGGTCGGGCCCGCGCGGCGTGGCGCCAGCGCGGCGGCAGCGGCGGGCGCACAGAGGGGCAGCGGCGTCGGCGGTCAACGATCGATGCAAAATACGACTTTTCCACAAAAAAAGTTGAAATCTTGATTAAATTCATTTTGAATAATTCTGATAAAATTATCTTATATATCTACAGTAAACTGGACAGCGTTTTAAGTATCTTTATATATCTTGCTAATACAGAATACAAACTTTTACTTAAGTACTTTTGTTTTATTTTCAAGATGGCGACTAAAACACTTTACAAAAATATTACAAATAATGTCAATTGAAGATATACAATAAAGAACTATAATCAATTCATTCCTTCAAAGTAGTTCAAAAGCGCTTACGTCTAATACCATAAGTAATAATCGGATACGCTCCAAAGCACTAATGCAGCCCATTTGTGCTAGATGGGGCTCTTCCCATATACCTAAATCATAACTCATAATCATAACATTTTATCACACACGCACAGACTAATACACACTCCTCAACTACACATATACCTACACTTCACATTGCTTCACATCACTATTGCCAAGTACGTCGGTATTTTTTTTTTTTTTTTACAATCACTTCTGTCAATAATGTCACATTGACATGTATTGTCATTTATGTACTCGTTCAGAAACTAGTGAACAGCGTTCCAGCACCTTGATGTTTTTTTTGTTATTTTCTTTTGTTTTCGGATTTAGTTTGCAGTTTACTTTTCAATTATTTATTTTGATATAGGTAACTTTTTCGTTTTGCTCGGACAGTGTATAAACATTTTGTTTTAGTTGTTTAAAGCCCGTTATGCATTGTAACACTCAACTGGCGGGTGGATTTGAATAATAGCTATTTTTATATATTTTATAGTAAACACATTTAAATTAGTAATTAGTTATATACATATTCATATATATTTTGTCAATGTCATCACATGATGACAGCGATTCTAATAGTTTTTTGTCAGCTCTCAGTAATGACAGCTTTGTTAGTTTCCCATCCCTTGCCGACACGCTTGAATCTCAGTTTTCTGATGTACCTAAAAATTTTAATGTAGTCCATATAAATGCTCAAAGTATCCCGGCCCATTACTCTGACATGTTAGCTAACCTTGACTGTAAGAACATCCATGCAATCCTTGTTTCAGAGTCTTGGCTCAAACCTTGTCTCCCTTCAACATCCTATTCCTTACCAGGTTTCCAGTTAATTAGAAATGATCGCGCGCGTGGTGGAGGAGGTGGTGTTGCCATATATCTTCGTCCGCAGATTCCTTTTTCAATTGTCGATATGTCAACACAACCTCCGCCACAGAATGCGGGTGAGCATCTCTTTTTAGAAATTAACCTAAATCATGTGAAAATTCTTCTTGGTGTTTATTACAGTCCTTCTTCACGTGTAAATTTCTTTTCCTCCTTTGAAAAGATCCTCGAAGATTTAACTCCTTCTTACAGTCATACAATAATTATGGGGGATTTCAATACTTGCTTATTGAAAAACGATTCTCGTTCTTTATCATTTCAGTCAATACTTCAGTCGTCAAACATGGCTGTCCTTCCTTCAAGTGCCACACACCACTTCCCAAACTGTAATCCCTCTCTTTTGGATCTTGTAATTGTCTCCTCTACACATCATGTCAGTATGCATGGCCAATGCACGGCTGACATGTTTTCCTATCATGATTTAATATACCTTCCCTACAAGATTCGCCCTCCCAAGGCCAAGCCTAAAACTCTTCTGTTACGCAGTTTTAGTGGTATGAATGTTGATAATCTCCAGGCGGATGCAAACAACATTGATTGGACCTCTCTTGTCGCTGTTGAATCGGTCGATGACAAAGTTAACCTGCTTACGGATAATCTTGTAAAACTTTACGACACTCATGCTCCTATTCGTGCAGTCAAATTAAAGCATCTTCCAGCACCATGGTTGACAGATGAAGTGAGGGCCGTCATGCACAAGAAAGTAGTATGTAAGTCAAAATTCAGAAGCCGACCCTCACCATTAAACCGAGAGATGTTTGTGAATGCACGCAATCGCAGCAATAGGGTGTGTAGGGATGCAATGCGCCGACATATTCATGATTCTGTTGAAAACGGTGATCCAGCTAAAGTCTGGAAATTTCTTAAATCAATGGGAGTTGGAAAATCACGCCAAGAATCGATTCCTAAAGACCTAGACATTGATCTATTGAATCAACACTTTTAATCCTCGTCCTACTGCAATGGGACATTGAAGGCAGCTACTATAAATTATCTTTCTAACCTTCCAACTCCGGATCACTCTGCATTTAATTTTAGTCAATTTTCTGATTGTGATGTTAAGAAGAGCATACTTTCAATTACATCTAACGCGGTTGGCAGTGACTGTGTCAGTCGGAAGATGATACTTCCTGTCCTCAATGAAATCCTTCCTATCCTGACCTATATCCTTAACTATTCTATTTCCAATGGTGTCTTTCCATCTGTATGGAAAGAGGCCAAAATTACTCCTTTACCCAAAAAATCAAATCCTACCTCTTTTTCAGAATATCGACCTATTTCCATCCTACCTTTTCTCTCTAAAGTCCTTGAACGCCTTGTCCACAATCAGCTAAGTGCTTTTCTTTGCAAGAATAGTCTGCTGAATCCTTTCCAATCCGGATTTCGTCCTGGACACAGTACTACTACCGCGTTAGTTAATGTAACTGACGACATACGGATGGGCATGGATAAAGGAAATATGACGGTTCTCTGCTTGCTTGATTTTAGTAACGCTTTTAATACCGTCGATTTCGATATTCTGCTCAGCATACTTCACTCTATTAACATATCTCCAACAGCGATTGACTGGTTTCGTAGTTACCTGTATGGCCGCCGGCAACGTATTTGCATAGATGAGTCCTGCTCTTCTTGGTGTAGTACTGTAGCCGGTGTTCCTCAGGGTGGCGTGTTATCTCCTTTACTTTTCGCAATTTTCATAAATTCTATTTCCAAAAAACTTAAATCCTCCTACCACCTTTATGCTGATGACTTGCAAATTTACAGACAAGCGCCTTATACTGATTTAGATGCTACAATAAATATGATAAACCAGGACTTGGCTTCAGTTTGCGAATGGAGTGAGGCACATGGTTTGCAGGTTAACCCGTTAAAGACCCAGGTCATTGTAGTCGGCAGCTCTAGGTTAGCATCTAAGGTAAACTGGTCTCAGCTTCCTCGGATTATTTTCAATGGCACAGCTATTCCACTAAGCGAGAAAGTTAAGAACCTTGGGGTCTGGTTGGACAAATATCTTTCGTGGGGTCCCCAATTACAAGAGGTGAGTCGCAAATTATTTGCTTCTGCCAGTTCCCTAAGGCGGTTGCGTAACTTTCTGCCAACTGCCACTAAGATTGCGCTAGCACAGTCTCTTTTACATCCCATCCTAGACTACGCTGATGTCAGTTATCTTGATCTCACAGAGGCACAACTTGATAAACTTGAGCGACTTCAAAATTTTTGCATAAGATTTATATTTGGTTTGCGCAAATATGATCATGTATCTGAATTTCGTATGAAACTCAAGTGGCTTCCTATACGTCTTCGCCGGAACTTACACATATTGTCTCTGCTTTACAGTATTCTGTTCAATCCTAAGACCCCCTTTTATCTTAAAGAACGTTTTAAGTTCCTCCATGACACACATGCCAAATTTCTGAGGTCATCGGAAAACTTGAGGCTAGAGGTACCGAGTCACTCCACCAATTTCTTTGGTAAGTCGTTCGCAGCTCAAGCAGTACGACTGTGGAATACTCTTCCCGTGTCAGTAAGACAAGCACAAACCCTTCCTTCTTTCAAAAACATGGTAAAAGATCTCTATCTCTCTCTTTAATATGTTACTATTTTTTATATATCTCAGCTTTGTTATTTTATGTATGTATATGTGTATTGAGTATGTAGGTTATTACTTATTTATTGTATATAAGTAAATAGTACACCATGGACTACCCGCGAATTTATTTTCTCCTGCTGTGTCAAATCCATCTAAAGGTTGTCTGTAAAAGATCGCTTTTAGCGATAAGACCGCCCATTGTAACACCCTTTGTAGTTTATAAGTCCTTATTTAATTCTGTTATGGTGTACAATAAAGAGTATATCTATCTATCTATCTATCTTCTCACGCATATATTCTACACTACTCCTAACACAACACACACCCACTCACTCAAACACCACAATTATTGTGTCCGTTACGCCAGCGGAATGTTGTCGCTTTTCAGGATTTTGGCTTGAAAGATAATTAGTACCCCATCTCGTGTAAATGTGCCCGAAATTTAGAATTTGTGCGTCCAGCCGATCCATAGATATTCACGAAAAACAGATTCCGCTGGAGTAACGTTACCCCAGCGGCATGTTTTTTAACTGGTGGTCGTAGCTGAGTACAAACTAGCTACTTAGATAGATCACATTTGTGCCTAAATGTGCCCAAAAAATGGAATTTGTGCGTCTTGAAGTTTCAGAGTTATTCAAGATGCCGCTGGGGTAACGTTTAGCAAATTGCTGTACCTCTCAAACGGCATGACATACAACTGAGATTTTTTTACTACGGTGGGTCCTAATTTGTGCTTATGCTGTGCGATTTTATTTTTTCTATAATCGACACCGTTAGAAAATAAGAAATTGATTTTCAAAAACCCTAAAATCGATTCTTGCGCTTCAATGAGAAACCCTAGAAACTTACCAATTATGGTGGTTTGTACCTTTTATAAACACAAAGCATCATGCGAAATTAGATGTTTCTATTCCAACTCCTCAGAGAGCTATTCCATTTTAATTAAAATCTGGCTATGCGTAAATGTAACACTCCAATACATGAGTTATTTTTAAGTGACGGTAATTATGATTCGACAAATAATATGTACCTTTATTCAATTGCTTATCCTTAAAGTTTCAACTGAAAATTCTTTGTAACTACACAGATATAAGAAGAAAACCATAGGAAAAGAAATTTCACGATTAACCGAACAAATTAGAATGACTGTATAAAAGCGGACGCGTAGTACATTGTGCCAACCTTCTTAAATTTGTAGTATTATAATTAAATATTGATGGGTACAGGTGCGTACAAATGGTTTAAATAACTATTTACTTACTTTTATATAAATATGTAACGTAGATAGTTATCAGAGAGTAGTGACTTTATTAACGAGTTTATTACAAACATTATATTAATAAAGTTTGATTGTAGATTTTGAACATAACTCCATACTTACCGATATGTTCTCATGGCCTTATAAGGTCACATAATATATTATTATGTATGATGAGTATGACAGCACTTTTACCACTTGCCGTTGGTTTTAATTACAATGTAGGCGTAATTTCATAGTTCTAAGTCATTAGGAACTATTGGGTGATTTGGAAGCAATATTATTATTTGGAACGGCGATATGACATCGCTATGGCGCCGGCACGCGGCGGTGGCACCTTTCTCTAGTTTATCAAATTATGCAAACCATTTAAGACGTATGTATACTTACCGTAAGCAGCTTTATTTATGGGAAATTAAAAACAAGAGAGTGTGGAGTATTTATCTTTAACGATTTTAATTGAAAAAGTATTTTCGTATGTTTAAATGTTATTTAACTTATTATTGATAAAAGTGGTTATGAAAATCACAGATCTTTCACTTAAAGCTATGCACTGTTTTATTTAAGATCTTGGTAAAAAGCTCTTCGCCGACCCAAACCATGCAACCATTACCTAAATCATTAGTTTTGTGTTATGATTAAAATAGGAATCGAAATCTTACAGATCTTACTCATACGTTATTATACAAAGTATTTTTGTATGTTTTTAGTGTTTTTATGATTAAAGTGGGCGTCAAAATAACAGATTAACATATCGTTTACTTAAGTCTATGTCTAAAGACAAGTATATAATTTTTAATGTTCAGACAACGAGTTACTAAAATACTTGATATTTATAATAAGCATCAAAATGAGATGATTCACTGAAGATGTTTCACTTAAGTCTATGTATAGACGTCAGCACATCAAGCTTCTACAATCTGTCAAATGTCTTTAATAGATTTTCAACTTTATCGCTAAACGGTTCAAAGTTGATTGGGAAAGACAGTTTCGGGTAGCTCGATGTGCTGGCATCTGTATCGATGTTCCGCCGAAGAAAAGATGATGTATGTAGTTCCGACTGTCAAGCATGGTGGCGGATCTGTTATGGTCTGGGGTTGTTTCTCAGGCTATGGAACTGGTAATCTGGTCCAAATTTAAGGAATTATGAAAAAGGAGCAGCATATGAAATTTTGGAGAAAAATGCTATTCCCTCCGGACTTAAGTTAATCGACAAAGGATTTATTTTCAAACAAGATAATGATACAAAGCATAGTTCAAAATTATGTAGGGACTATTTAGACAAAAAACAGTCAAAAAAAGTGTTGAAAACCATGACATGGCCACCCCAAAGCCCGGATCTAAACCCTATAGAGCTTTTGTGGGAAAAGCTTGACCGAAACATTCAGGAACAATGGCCTTCTTCACAGTAGGCCATGTGGAATGCATTAGAACAAAGCTGGAGAAATATCTCGCAAGAGACCATAAATAAATTAATTGCTCGCATGCCAAGGATGGTTAAACAGGTCATAAAATGTGAAGGAGGCTATTTTGATGAAAAATGTGTACGAAATCTCTTGTGTATTTTTTTTAAACATTGTATTCTTCAAGACTTCATGTAATTTTTATTTTAAAATCTTGTGTGCAACATGAAAATAAAAACCGTTTTTCAAAAAGTTTTAAAAATATTTAGTTTGTTTTTTCTCAATTTTTTATAGTTATCTCAAACTTTTGACCGGCAGTGTATACAAGTCCGGATTTACGACGTGTATTATTCCGCAATGATAAAAGGATAGCCGCGAGCTAATTGTGTTACGCGTTACGCAATTAAAGTGCAGGAGCTGTGGACATAACTCTAATTAAATCGAAATACAAACAGATAAATAATTATAAACTTACCTTAAAATCAGAAAGTACACGCGTCGTGATTATACACACAATGCCTTGAATTACTGGGAAAAAAAACAATGCGCACACACTCTTCACATAGGTACGAGTAATTAGCGGCAACTGAAGGCAGTCACATAAACATAAGTCAAGTCAATATACATAGTGTAGTCTTTATTAACCCCTCAGCTTGCGAAAGGCCCCGGTACGTAGTTACGTAGGTACGTAGTTATGTTCTAACATTTGACTGAAAGTTAAAGATTTGCAAATCCTCAATATAATATGGCTTACATACTTTTACAAACCAATAAATAATTTTATGTAACACTTTTGTGTTAGACTGTTTATACAGTCATTTCAATTTGTTCGGTTAATCGTGAAATTTCTTTTCCTATGGTTTTCTTCTTATATCTGTGTAGTTACAACGATTTTTCAGTTGAAACTTTAAGGATAAGTAATTGAATAAAGGTACATATTATTTGTCGAATCATAATTACCGTCACTTAATAATAACTCATGTATTGGAGTGTTGCATTTAAGCATAGTCAGATTTTAATTAAAATGGAATAGTTCTCTGAGGAGTTGGAATAGAAACATCTAATTTCGCATGATGCTTTGTGTTCATAAAAGGTACAAACCACCATAAGCCACCATAATTGGTAAGTTTCTAAAGTTTCTCATTGAAGCGCAAGGATCGATTTTAGGGTTTTTGAAAATCAATTTCTTATTTTCTAACGGTGTCCATTATAGAAAAAATAAAATCGCACAGCATAAGCACAAATGAGGACCCACCGTAGTAAAAAAAATCGCAGTTGTATATCATGCCGTTTGAGAGGTACAGCAATTTGCTAGACGTTACCCCAGCGGCATCTTGAATAACTCTGAAACCTCAAGACGCACAAATTCCATTTTTTGGGCACATTTAGGCACAAATGGGATCTATCTAAATAGCTAGTTTGTACTCAGCTACGACCACCAGTTAAAAAACATGCCGCTGGGGTAACGTTACTCCAGCGGAATCTGTTTTTCGTGAATATCTTTGGATCGGCTGGACGCACTAATTCTAAATTTCGGGCACATTTACACGAGATGGGGTACTAATTATCTTTCAAGCCGAAATCCTGAAAAGCGACAACATTCCGCAGGCGTAACGGACACCAATTATTATCATTAATTATTTCTTTCCTTTTTATTTTGCATGATTAATAATCATAATAATATTGTTTGTTATCTCTATAAAACCTTGTTACTGGTGGAAACTGATTTTTGATCTAAGTATTAAGATTGTATTGGAATCACTGGTCCCCAAGACACAGGCTCTAAACCTAGTTTGGGAGCCAGTATATAATTTATGCATATTATGTGTACCTACATTGTACTTGCCATCTTTGTAAACATATTAATGGAAATAAACATATTATTATTATCTAATGGAAATTGACCGAAGTTTTACGAACGAATCAGCTAGCCACGTAAATACGTTATTAGGATAATAAATGGATATTCTTGTTAAACTAATAGTTAAGGAACAAAAATCTTTGAAAAACGCAAGAAAATTAGATCAAAACGAGTAAAAAAGTATAGACTTACGTGGTATCTTCGTTTTTTAACCAATTACAATTTTTTTTTCGGCATCGCAACCTTTATCACTAATGAACCAAAATACAACTAAAGTTAGCTGCAGAACTCGCATAGAGCCAGCGTGATGCTCGATGCGTACTCTTATCGACCACGCACTCTTACACTACCTTACCCTACAGGTTTATGATGAAATTAAGTTTAAAATGTGTCATCTTCCGGTTTTTCATCAAAAACCTAATTTTATGAAGAACTTGCGACATATATAACCCTTTTTTTTACAATGATATGACTAGTCTGCAGTGGCGAAGGCTCCATACAACTCGATTCCTACCGGCTTCCCTTTTGAAATGTGGCAAATATTAGTCTATTATTTTATATATAAATATATAAATAGTAATCTATTATTTTCAATTAAACAAATCATTATTTACGAAGTTACAAGATTTCGAAGTCAGCCACAGGGCCACAGTTACTGGAATTCACGCATCACACTTGAGCAAGGTAAGTATTATTTGGTGCGGCTTCCCTTTTATGAAAATTCACCCTTCGCCACTGCTAGTATGTTACCCTTGCAAATAAAACCGCGAAGGGCTACAAGATCTGCTCACAATATTCGTAATGAAGTTGCTGAATACTGCATTCAGCAAGGGTCTGTAAGCTGGCAAGAAAATTATGCTTAAAATGGACTTACAGTATCTGTTGTGCCTCGAGGTGTATTTTTATCCAGTAGAAATCTCATAGTTTTGTATGCAAATCAAGTACTATGGTACACTTAGTGTTGCCCAAACGAGAGTCTCGCAAGAGTCTTGCAATTAGCGATTATCCTATTGCTATCTCAACTACCGTTTAATAAATAGCAATAGGATAATCGCTAATTGCAAGACTCTTGCGAGACTCTCGTTTGGGCAACACTAGGTACACTTCTTCTGCACCTGAAATTTAAGTTGAAATTATCAAACGTCGAGCCAAAGTAGTATATTTCGTAAGCCTTAAAGACCGACCAGTACGGCTGTTATTATTTAAACGATCATCAAACGATAAAATGGATATAAATTAACGAAAACCATATTTCGTTTTGAAAAAATAAACAATAATGTCTGATCTACTTATAGGGAGATATTGTAGGTGCTTATTAGTAATATTTTAATGCTACGGGAATCGACTAATGTTTGCTTAAAGAAAAGCTCTATAATATGATAACTATCGTGTAGTTCGAAAATTAAAATCGATCGATCGCATAATTCACAGCCTCATGAATGCTTCTAAATCTTGAATAAGTGGTATAATAATAATCTAGAAACATCAACTCCGAATGATCATCGTATGCGATCATCTCGAACTGTGGGACCCATTCGCATTCACGTTCACACATTAGCAGCAGAGTATATAACCACTAAAGAGCGTATAGGCCGATTTCTTTGAAGAACACGACTCACTAATACGGGTCGGGAGGCGAAGAAAAATGCGCTAATGCAATTGGTCAGTTCAAGGTCAAACTTCGCAGATATGCCGTGTTAGGGATTGCTCTACTTAATTAAGGGAAAGTAGTCGATGTCGATAAAATTAATTTTACCATTATAAAAAATACTCAATAAAATCACATAATAATATTTAGTCAAAATCAGTCTCAATTACAAATAGAAAAACAAGTAGGGATGCTGTTATTATTAATTTTTAAAATGAATTAATTTGGTAAATGTTTTTCGAATTAAAGTTTTAGGTTCCTGATTGTTTATGGCAAAAAATTATAACCGAGCGTCTATATAAACCTTAGCTATCCACTTTTCTTTGAATGCCGGAATCTTCGGATATCTAAATTAAAAACATGCAAATAGAAAAACAAGTAGGGATGCTGTTATTATTGATTTTTAAAATGAATTAAACAGACAGATGAACAATCTGTAAAACCTCATTTTTTAAAGTCCGTTAAAATAGATAGGTATTTAATGAGAGTATATGAATTGTATAAAAATTGTATAGTTTAATTTTATTATTATCGATATCGACTTCTGCCATTAAAGGTACAGCATAGATTTTTACGAATAAAATACAAAGAAAAAGAAAGAGATAAAAGAATTAGAATTTCCTAATGAGAGGGACGTTTCCAAAAGACATCAACGCGCGATTCATCCGTGTGCCAATCGCCAGTTTAAATAGATCCCTGCAATGGCTTATAATATGATTAAAACAATAATAATTTTCGTAGTGTTTACTTACCGAAGAAAGTTATGCCATCCTTTTTATAATTAGATGTCTTGGAATGTTTCCCACACTACTTCATCGCGCATAAAGGCATTTTTATGCGTTATAAATTGAATGAAAACTAAAATGGTTCATGTACCGTAGCCCATTTATATAGGTGCAAAAACACAAATCATTTTCGAGCGTCGGGGTACTATATGCGCGGTCAAGTGGTATTTAATCTGATTATAAAAAATAACATATTAAATAATACACAGTTTAAATAGGTATTTGAGTACATACGACACTTGGTGATGTTTACATCCACTCTGTCCGGGACCAAAACCAATTCATTCAACAAAGAGTATCGCGTCAACATCACCAATCACCGTACACATTTTATTAAATTTTAAAGTAACAACAACCATAAATCTCATTAAAATCATCCCACGTTCCTCTTCGCCCTCAAAGGCACGAGAATTTCGGGTAGCTATCACTGGCACGAAAATGGCCATACGGTGGCGAATCTATTTTAACTAGAAATTAAACTAAGTTTGCAGTCACGGCTTTCGCTGTTTCAAGCGTTTTGATCAAACGCGCGATTGCAATATATTCCCATTAGATCAAATTCTGACTTATTATTTAGTTATAGCTTTTCAGTAGGAATAATTCTCAGTAAACCGTGTTATCGGCTTGACTGTTTATTCTTACGTTCGTTTGGTCTAAGCCCACCTAATAACTATTAATCATGACCTAACGGTCACAAGGGTATGTACCTATTTGACCATAATCAAATTCATATTGGTTAAATACTCAAGTCTCAGATGAAGTAATAAAACTACTTTTACTAAAACTACTTTACTTTTCACTTCATCTGAGACTCAAGTATGTATTTTATTTAATCCCTTTCCTCTTTACCTACCTACTCAACTAACTATAAACACCGAAAAGATCTATGATATTGAAATACTGTATTATGCTGAACTTTCCTTATCAGCGTTTAGCATATGACTACCCTGGAATCCAATCAGTACAATGAACAACCACCTAAGTAATCTTATAATAATGCCTGCTAAGTGTACAACAGAAACCTCATTCAAACATTATTACGTTACGGCATATAAAACTGATATCTGGAATGTTTAGATTTAACAATAAACCCATGTTTACACTGGGATTTTTTTGGGTACTACTTAAAGCATTAAACCAAAGCTCTAATGGGTACTAGCATTTAGTAAGTGCTTCATTTTCAACACTGGTGGCGCCGACATTTAAATACGCACTAAATCTTCATCTTTTCATTCTGCCTTTTGATTTGATTTTTTCCTACTAACTATTCATTATACAAATATTTATAGTTTCGTATTTATAAACTGCGTCACCATTTCAGCTACTCTTTCTGATGATTTCAAAACAAATGCATGATCAATATTTACTTCTTTCATATGAATTTCTGGCTGATGTTTATGCAAGTCTTCCATGTATAAAACTGGAGCCCAGTTATCTCTACTGCTATAAATAATATTTGTTAAATGCTTAATATTGTTTAATACTTCAACATTCAAACTTTTAACAGTATCCATTTCATCATAAGCTAAAAACAATATCTTTTCTCCAACATTTGGATTTAAAAACTTCAGAATGTATTTTAAATATCGTGACGGTAATGAATATATTCTTAAATAAATTCCCACTAAGAAAGTAACTATTGCAGCTGGCAATAGACTTACGAAAATGTAGAGAAATATTAAAAAACTATGAATTTTTCTGAGAAAGTTATTTACAAATTTGCCATTCCTAGTTTCTGCCATTTTTTGTAATGTTGGGAATAATAGATTAACTGACTTAAGTCGCATAATTAAATTCTCGTTATCTCGGAGTAGTTCTAAAATTAGCCAACTTCCAATGGAATGACCAATTAAATGTAATTTGCTTTGCTTATCAACATAATTATTGATAAGTTCAAACTTGTGTTGAAGTTGACCTTCAAGACCAAACAGATGCTCTTGACCTTTCAGAACATTGGACTGTTCATCTGGAACTACATCATGACCGGCATGCCCTGAAAACAAACTAATTTGTAGATAGAATTCTAGACATAATAGATGTACTGATTGTGCTTATAGAAACAGTTTTTTAACACGAAAGGGTAGTATTAAGATTTTAGTTAATAAAAACTGGTGTGAGAAAAAAAAGTACAAGTGAAATCGCATGTAGGGTTTCATTTCCTGCTTTTAAGCATAATTTTATAGTCCATAGGAAATACTAATTGTTTCCATTCCACAATGACAGTTTTAATGTAATTTCAGAAGTTTGTAGTCATATTTCAAGGGTAGTTTTGTATCCAATACAAAGCACAGTGTGTTATTTTGCCTTAGTTGCGGACATGCCAGTTTTATTTATTTTTTTCTTTATAGATTAAACTTAAACCCCATTTTTATATTTCACTTCATTTATGAGATATAAATATTTTGGTGAAAGGTCACTGACCTTCTTGTAAAAGTTTTTCGTCTGTATTTCTTGAATGAAGCAAAAGGATATGTTATGAAATGGGCTTAAAATATACAGAATAGAGAAGACAAGACGATCATAAATTCAAACACGTACAATACTAGTTTAGAGGAATAATTCTACAGTATCCAAAAAATCCCAACAAGGAAATTAAAAAAAAAATATAATCTAACAAACTAAATGGCATAACACTGGATACGAAACAGAACACCATAACATTTATAAATATCGGTTCCTGGGTCCCCCGCATCGGTAAAACTACACGTTGCCAACTCGCTATTTAAAAACTTTCGCCAAATTATGTTTTAAATTTTATTTGTAGCAAATTACACCTTAACCTTTACAACAAGCCAAAATATGCCTAGCACGCCACAGTCGCGACTGTGTGACAGAATTTTAAACGTAAATAAATGTCATAAAACAGCATTGTTTTGTTTATTTCCCTTGTTAATTATATACCTTATCTCTTCTCTATTTATTTGAAGTGAACTGCTTTCGTCAGATTTCATGTATAGACACATAAGATGACAAAAATAATCCAGTAATAAAGATCGAAAAACTTAGTGCCCTCGATGCCACAGTCACCATAACATGACACGTAGTGATGTAGATACTAGTCAATAAAACAAGAATCGTATGCCACCGATGCTGGCAAAGAATAAAAAAGAGCGTTAGAATATCAAAACCTACCATACCAGAAACGCAAGAACTCGACCTTGGAAATATTCAAGAACTTCACGTTCCTAGGTACACCAGAGCTCCAAATACTCCAAGACACTGAATTTTTAAAAATGGCCTTAATCCCACCCACCATCGCATAGCAATAGCCATCAAGATTCACATTTTTAAGGAACACAAGCTATATATTCCCGATGGAGCTAGAGTATGTGTACAACATCTTGAGAGGATGAGCTGCCCCAGTTTTGCAATTATAGTCACAGCTTAGATACATCTTTGATATGTTGAGAACGGCTTTGCAAAATGAATAGAGACTTAATTTTGAAATGAGAAGTGCTATGAGCAACGAGGAATTGCACTTTTGGACTGGACGAAAACCTGATGAGTTTGATACCATACTAGAGCAAACTCCGTTACTTAGCGAAAGATGCAAGCAACCAAGAACTGCGTTAGGCATATATTTAACAAAACTGCGAACGGGAGATTCCAATGAAAGACTTTTTTTCTTTTTTCTTTTTTTAAAAAGATTACTAGTGATGTAGGCAGAATTCACATTACTAACAATCCTGTTAACCCCTCCAACCATGGGCGTGCGCTCCTTGTAGGCAGAAATGCAGTGCTTTACTTGCCATTCACAGATATTTTAATAAAACGTTCGTACGTTTTAGATGACTTTAATTAATAGTAATTAAATGAATAAACAAAATATAATAACTTAAAAACGCCTAAATTTTTTATAAATAGCACCTATTTGCAAGCACACAAACATTATGTTTGCCAGGCGCTGCAAATTAATGTACCTAATCTCCAAAGTCATGCCGCTGCGTCTAGCAGGACATTTGTTCGCATGTGTGTAGTAATTTTGGTGTCCATGCACAGTTTCGCAAACGCACACACCCATGAATATCGAAAGCCCGCTCCAGCGGCAGGCTACGGAATTTCGACAGTTGTCGGGAGTAATCGGAAATGTTCGTTGCCTATAATCCGAGTAAAAATAATAGACAGAATTCTACTGAATCACGTATGCACATTATGCATTTTTGTTTAGTAGGTTTTATTTGTTTAAATTTCAAAAATGTTTTGTGTTCGCGGGGGCCGTTTTGCTTTTTTCATGTGATTGCGCGTGTTGTTTGCTCCACTATATTGAGTATATTTATAGTTTTCTTAAAAGATTTTTCATTTTAACATTTGAAAGTGTGTACATTTGTCAGTTTATTACTGAGTTTCTATTTATTTCATTCATTAAATGGAACGGCCGAAACCAATTATACTGTTTAATATACTTTATAATTTATATATCACATTCATACATTCTTCTCACAAAAATTCAAACAATCTGAAAATATTATCTTCCATTCATCCACAAACATATCTAAATCTGTGTTTGAGTCCAAGAGAGCGTTAATAGCGGCTAGAGGAATAGGCGACTTGGAGTGTGCAACTGTGCGGCGAGTGGGAACAGCCAGTAGGCGGTGTTTTTTATGAGCACAGTAGTTGTCCGGGACAAACACATTGCAGAGCTCATTATGCAGGTCAGGTGCATCAATCATTTCCCTGATAATCTTAAATATCACAGTTCAGTCAATCTTAAATGACGTTGATTTTATATTTCTTTATACTTTGATGCGGTCTCTTAATTCTAATATTTGGACCCTAACAACGTTAAAACGAATTTGATCATTTATTTCCATAATATCGGAAAAATATCGAAATACCGGAAAACCGATATTAAAAAATTTAATATCAAAACAAAACCGGTATTGAGAAAAGGTTCCGATAGTCCATGCTCTAGTCGAAACATACAGTGCAATTCGATTAGATCATAAAAGACGTGGATTTGATGCATACCCCCCGTATTATAAAATTCAGGAGGCTAAAAATACCTGTTATCCTGACCAGGTTCAGGTGTCTGAACGAGAAGCATCTGTGCCTCTTCAAAGTTTAGTCGACCACACTTTTACTCAGGTGATTAAATTATGTGATGAAGTCCTCATTAACTATTGTACCAAAAAAGCATTTAAGCAGTAGATTGCATTTTAAGGGGTAACTGGGGCTTTGATGGAAGCACTGGGCAATCTTTATATAAACAATCATTCTCAGATGCAGAAGGTAACGAAAATGGTTTTTTTACGACGACATTTACGCCATTGCAGGTTGTAACTAAAGACAGCAATGATGTTATTTGATACTTTCGAGTATTAGGTAGTCCAATTTATAATGCAGTTAACAAACGATGCAATATTTATGGCTTAAATAAATTCGAATATAAAAAGGAAGTGAGTCAATAGCTCACAACTCTTACCTACGAGGAGACTGAAACGTTACTTGGAAAGCTTTTCTAAAATTTTTCTGCTTTTTCGAACAACACTAACATACTACAAGCGCATACATCACACACACATACGACACATATACACAAAATATACACACGACACATACACATGACACATACAGTTATACACTTACACTTTACACCACAAACCTCACCAAATTCACACTAGAGAGAGAGGCTACAGATTATTATTTTTCTTGCGTAATTAATTTTTTTTTTGTTTATTTATTTGTTTTATAACTTAGTTTTCTTTTTGTACTCAATCGATAGCTACTTACCCAATGTAACTCCGTACTAGTTTTGTATAAATTGAGGAATGTATTAACAGAGAGAACCCTGGCACCCATAACACAAGTTTAATCTTAGCTTGGGTGCCAGTGGAGTAATCATTGATTTATTCATGCAATTTTAAAGAATATTATCCTAAAATCAAGTCATTGTCATAGGTAAAATTGTAAATTGGAAAAAATAAAGTTATTATTATTATTTCATTTATTACATTTTATGCACATATTATTTACATTTTTAAATAATCCTATTAAAAAACATTTAAAAATATAAAAAAACAGTAGCCCACCGGTATCGGGAACAGGGTCCAAGCTACCGGTGGTCAGGGCTCTTGAGAGAGGAACCTCCTAACAATTCGCGCCGTGTCCAGAAGTACTGCTTTCTGGATCAAGCCCTTGATCCAGCTGCCCAACGAGAGCCTCCTAAGATATTTGTCGAGGCTCTTGGCTATTATGCCATTGGCTGAGACGACTATCGGCACAATGATTGCTGTATCCACATCCCACATGTCAACAACCTCGTGAGCCAAGTCAAGATACTTAATTTGTTTATCTTTCTCGGCTTTCACGAGGTTCTCGTCATGAGGGACCGCTATATCAACAATCACTGTGCGACGTTCTAATCGGTCTATTACCACTATATCAGGCTTATTGGCAACAATAGTCCTGTCAGTGATGATAGACCGATCCCAGTACAGTGTAATATTCCCATTTTCGAGAACTGGGTCGGGCACATACCTATAGTACGGCACTTCTGATTCCACGAGATTGTATTTAAGAGCAAGTTGCTGGTGAACAATCCTAGCTACAAGGTTGTGTCTATGCAAATAGTCTCCGTTAGCCAGACGAGAATAACCGGAGATAATGTGACGAATGGATTCTCCAGGTTTGTGACATGCCCGACATATGTCTACCGTACCATCCTTCACAATATATTTCCGATAGTTATTCGTCATCATAACTTCATCCATAATTGCACTGACAAAACCTTCGGTTTCCCCGAAGAGGTCACCAAAACGTAGCCAGGCTACGGACGCTAATGTATCTATGTCAGACCCATGAAGGGCCTGGTAATAGCGTCCGTGAAGCTCCTCGCTCTGCCATACTTCTCTGCGGTCATTAGTATCTAATACTACAGGTATGCGCCAATTATCTGTACCTAAGGAGAGCGGAGTGAGGCCTTTGTCCACCACTACTACATCTCGATGCATACCCACGTCGGCTTCTAGGAAATATTCCCTAAGGCTGCATACCTCGCGTTTATGCAGGGTCTTTGCATTTAAAAAGCCACGACCCCCGCGGGATATACAGCCTCATCACCGATGAACGTGGATAATGAATTCGATTTGCAGTCAGCGTTGTGCGGACCCGCCTGTCCAAGGCGTCAAGTTCAGTCTGAGTCCATTTGAGTATGCCAAAAGAGTAGTAAGAGTAAGAGTAGTAGGCACGCACCTTGTTTCCGCCTGATAGAAGACTATTCAGTACTTTATTCAGGCGGCCAAAGAAGCGTTCCTTCAATGATTGTTTAACATAAGCAACATTAACGCCTAGTGCCTCTGAAATACTTGTAGGTTTCAGTTGAGCCGAGAGATCTTAGGTGTATGGAATCCGAGAGTTGAGTTCCCACGGATTCCATAATCTCCCCTCGCTTTACATGCATGAGCGCACATTTGTCCACCCCAAATTCCATCCTGATGGCGCTACTGAAGGTTTCCGTTACCTTCAGTAGCTCCATGAGTTGCAAGTTGCTGGGGGCAAAACAGTTTCAAATCATCCATGTAAAGCAAGTGTGATATGACCTGACCACCTCTTCTCAACTGGTAGCCTTGCCCCGAACCCTCCAGCAGTGTACTGAGAGGGTTGAGAGCCAGACAAAACCACAGTGGGCTCAGACTGTCGCCCTGAAAAATACCACACTCAATCCTAATCGGTTCGCTGTTTTCCTGGATCTGTCAACATCCTGGGTAACAGAGGACCGTCTTCCATTGCCCCATACATGACTCAAGGAAAGTGCGGAGTTTTGGATTTATTTTGTACAACTCCAACACCTTTATGAGCCATGTATGTGGAACCGAGTCATAGGCCTTCTTATAATCTATCCAACATGTCGACAGATTCCTTCGGGTACGACGAACCTGTTGGTTTATGGCAATATCGATGAGGAGAAGCTCCTTAGTACCGCGGGACCCGTTACTTCATCCATTCTGAGATTTATGTATTATTTATGTAGTATTTGGGTAAATCCTGCACCGTCATCTTTTCGTTACTGTAGACCATTAGGGTCAATTTATACTAGCGCAGAGTCGAAGCGCATCGAAGCGTCAAATTCTTTACAACTAAAGCGAAGCCGCACGAATTCAGGCGAATACGCGCGCACTCTTTTACGGGTAGTAATGGGCATCAACTTTTTCCCAAGCATTATTTTTGGAATGTTTGTCACTATAATTTTTGGCTTTTGGATTAAATAGGCATTCATATTTTTGCACCAGGTAAATTAATTTTTCGACCGAGTCCATCGTGATCAACACCGACGCAGGCCAATTTCCGACTGATGACGCGTAGGTTCGCTAGTGGGCGCATGGATACGCGAGAATGCGCGCGCACCAATCAGCGTTGTTCACGCGCAGACGCACGATTTTGGAAGAATGCACGCGTCTTTTTAAAATCTCAGAAGTAATGTGTTCGTTATGCCGTGGAGTTGAGGTTGAATTTGTTATGTTCAGTTGAATTTGTTATGTTCAGTTTTGGATAGACACTTCGGTGCGCTTCGACTCTGCGCTAGTATAAATTGACCCTTACACTTGCAGTATAAAAAGAAAAGAAAGAATAATTATTTTGGAGAAACAGTCTCAAATCATTCAGGATCAAATACAAAATCTTACCCCCATTATAACTGAAAACTCGAAAGGGCATACAATAAAAGTTGTTGAATATGAATTATACTGTGCAGCTATTGATGGGAAAGTCCTGAATGCAATGCTTTGTACGCCAGCTCAGTTACGTTGCCCATATTGCGATTTGACCTCATCCCAATTCAACGATTTATAGTTAGCATTCTCCAAATCAGTAATAGTAAAACGTTTGGAGCATGGCATAAGTCCACTTCATTCTTGGATAAGGGCCTTAGAATTTTTATTAAAAATGGAATATAAAGTAGGGGTTATAAAATGGAGGATCCCTCAAAGGTCAGAACAGAGCCGATTAGTCGAGGACTGTAAAAAATAATCCAGGCTAAAATCAGAGAAGAAATGGGACTTTTGGTAGATGTTGTCCGTCCAACTTCAGGGACCACTAACGACGGAAACACTGCACGCACTGCTCTTTCTGATAGAAACCGAGGAACTTTTGCAAACATTTTTAACATTCAACAGTGGTTATTAGATGGATTATATGTTATTTTAACAGTTTTGTCTAGTAACCTGCCAAGTGACCCTGAAAAATTCGCAACTTTTTGCGGCATCCTATGACTGTCACGCTTCACAAAATTTTAGTACATGGGTCGAAAATTATAGAAAAATCAAATTTGCCTATTGGCATGCCCTCTGAACAAGCGGCTGAGTCATGCAACAAATTTTGGAGGTTTGACAGAGAGCACCATATCAAAAAAAAATCTCCGGAAGCAACTGTTTGACCTTTTTCACAGAGCTTTAGTCTCATGATTACAAACTCTGAGAAAGAAAAAAAAAACTAATAAAATCACATTGCCACCGGCCGCATTGCCTTTATTGAGACCTGTTCATGAACAAAATCTAGTCATCGATGATTATTCATTTTAGTTTGGTTAGCCTACATAATATTTTACAAATTCATATACATTTTCCTTTCGAATAACCAACTCCATATTAATTATTAAAAAGTATTTAAAACACCTTTTTTTTCAGATAAAATATATTCTTATTGTTTTTTTTTTTTGGATACATGAAAGTGACACTTTTTTTTTTTTTTTTAGCGTGGTAAAATTATCAAATAAGTCCTCCCACCTCGGGCAGGGTGGGAGGGACTGTCAGACTTTTACTGACTAAAATCCACGGTGTTCCTTCAATAACCCTTTACGTACCGGGGTCACGGTAACGGGATGAGTCCCACGACCCCGGCAGGCTTCGGCCCTCTACGGGGGGGCCTCGTCATATTGCTGACGCTCTTTGAGGCGCGCGTGGAACACGACGCACCGTCGACCCGGGCATGGTCCATGGTCGGACAGCGAGTTGCCCTTTACTCGCTGTCCGCATGCCCGCGCCTACGGTGGCCGGAGATCGTCGGCCGACGTCCGACGCCGTGGGCGTCTACCACTGCGGCTGGGCTGGAGGGAGGACGCCATCCTCTCCCTCACGCGGCCCGCCTCCTCCTTCGGAAGCATGACTGCTTCGCAGAAGGAGGCGACCGCTTCCCACTCCCTATCGCCCCGCAGCATGGCCTCGACCAATGCCGGGCGCGAGAGGTCTCCCCTATCGCCGCCGTGAGGACACGTCGGTGCTCTGCCCAGGCGAGGCAGTCTTGCACCGTGAAATGACACCCCTAAGAAAATTTTTGAATCTCCAATAACTCCTGGAAACCAATGAGTTTGGTTTTGGAATTAATACTACACATAATAGAAAGTATCAGCAATTTTTTGATGTAGGAATGACCACCTACTACGGCGGTTTAGATGAATAAAATAATGAAAAAGAAAAAGGAGAAAAAAAAAATCATATCTCTCGACCCATTCATACTAAAGCAACAGGAATTGGTAGAGCCTTCGATCAACAATACCAAGTAGATAACGGGTCGGCGCAAAAAAATACGTCTCGGTAAATAACAGCGCACTTGAGAAGTGAGCTCTAATTTTGTTTAATTCGCTTGACATAAACACGTTTCACAATGCCACAATGTGTATTCAAAAGTTGCAAAAATAATGCCCGAAAAAGCAATTTAACTGCCGGAGTGTCTTACTTTCGGTAAGTACATGTAGAATAAGTTACATTTTAAGCTTTAAACCAACAAATAATATCAAATTTTGAAGAAATATACCGACTTTAAACCACCGCTACAAATGTTTGGCCAAGGTTGGCCAATACACGCGCAAACTTTTGAAACGAAACAAAACGCTGTAGCTCACAAGGCAATAAAGGGAAAATGTACTTTATCTGTTGCCATTTAAGGTTGATTTCACACTAAATGATACTTATTTTATGTCTTTTCATTTCTAAGTAACAGGAGTAATTTATTACTTTGCTAGTTTTAAAACTTTTCTCTTAGTTCGTTCGTAAACAAATGTAGCCATATAAGTACACTAGTATTTGCGTGTTGCGCGAGGTGCAAGCACCTCGCGTGCTTGTGAAAAGAAAAAAAAAAAGGGGGGGGAAATGGGGAGGGGGGGTTGCACAATTATTTCGACTAAAGCATTGCCCCTCTAAATGAATCTGAAAAAAAAAATGTTCCAAGTCTCTTAGATTCCGAGATCCGCCTAAAGGGGGGGAGAAGGAGGGCGGGGGGGGGACTTTAAAAAATAGTTTTTACTTTACCGAGCCTCCTCTATACGAATCCGTAAAAAGAAACGAAACTGACATTTTTTTTAAAAGTACAAGTCTTAGCGAACCCGGAGTTTTACTCTAATCATCGTTATTGTAGACTCTATCGATTAACTCAATAAAAACATGACGACACCAAAACCGGGATCTTATCACATTGTGCAACGGTATCAACTTCTGTTGAGTATACCTCATTTTTCATGTAAACCCCCTCACTTTATCTCACCCACAAGAAGAAATCCAGTGGCGTGTGATCTGGTGACCTCGCTGGCCACCGCACTGGTCCATAACAGCCAATCCACTGCTGTCTGAACATTTGAGACAAACGCTCTCTTACAGATACTACTGAATTAGCTGGTGCTCCGTCGAACTGGTAACACATCTGCACACGTCATCATACTCGTCTAATTTCACAAAGTTCAGTCATCAATATAACTAAGCACCATAGTGACAGGTCACTATTAAACCAAAGCGTCAAATTTCGCACAATTCACTCGCATACGCGACTTAAAAGAAGATACGAAAGCACTCGAGCGCCGACTTTCGAAGAGCGCGGGCGCATCGAAAATTCCAAAGTGCTACAGAATGCGTTACAGACAGGGAGCACGTCTATTATTTTTGACTCAAGTGAGTCAAAAATAATGAATCACAAAGAGTAATATAATATTCGCATGAAGTAAGTATTACACACAGGTTGGAGTGACAACCCTAACTGATAATTTTAAAATTCAATATTTCCGAAATCCTGGGTCGCAACTGTGCAACTGATTTTTTTTGTAGTGTTAGTTATTATAGTGGTCAATAATTAGACTTAACAAATAATGCGATCGTCAAGAGAATGACCAGACAAAAAAATCTCAAAATCATAGAAAAAAAATCTCATTTGTACAAGCGAGATTTTTAAAGTTTTCAAGAAAAAAAAGGGTTTGGGTAGTGAATTCCTATTTAGAGCATGGATACCGGTTTTCGATAATATCGAAAAACCGTATTTTGCTGAGCCATCCTACAAGTGACTGCAGTACTCCATACAAGAACAGACCTGTGCTTTATACAAATTTAAAAGCTGTACAGGTGTGAAGTATCGCCTCACCTTGTGAAGGATTTCCAGCTTTTTGGCTACAGTCAAAGCTTTTGACTCAATGATTGAGCCGAAGTTTAAGTTAGACGTCAATTCCATGTCCAAAAGCTCCAGGCGGTCGGTAACTGATAGGTATAGATGCACCTCGTAAAGTAGGAGATAATTTAAATTGGCTCCTTTTAGCAGTGAAGAGATAAACCTGTGTTTTCAAAGCATTGAATTTAACCAGATTGTCGGGTTAAATTTATTCGCTCCAACATGACATTTTTAAGACAGTCTGTTTCATCCCTGCTCGCTCTAGCACTGGATATCTATATCTTTAAGTCTGTGCTGTCATCCGCGTACCCAAGAGCTGGAGCAGGTCCTTGATATGCAGCAAAAAGAATCGCAAAGAGAACAGACCTCTTAAGAATATCGCATTGACATTGACAGCCATAAGATCCGATGAGCAGCCGTCGATGACCGCTTGGATTGACCGCTCACTTAAGAAGTCAGAAATCTAGTTGCAGAAGCCAGCAGGGATGCCAAATGCAGGAAGCATGCTCAGTAGACTAGCGTGCCAGACCATGTCAAAGGTATTTGAGATATAGAGGGACTCTACAAGAGCTTTGCCGTGTTTCTTAATGGCCTCGCCCCAGCAGTGCGTTACATACACAAGAAGATCTCGGGTCAACCGACCAAGGCGGAAGCCATACTGTTGGTTCACTAAGTAGCTAAACTACCTTCCGCCACCGCCTAATTCCGTTCAGTCCTAGGAACATCTGCCACTCGGACGTAACTTGCAGTGGCCAATTTGGAAAGCTATCAATGGACTGCGAACCCGAGTAGGCGGCTGCAAGCACAATTTAGCAAAATGGGGCATTATATGCCAAACTGACACCCAGTGCGATTACGGCGTTCCTGATCAAACAATGTCCCATTAGCTTGAGTGTCCAAATGACTCAAAAACGTGTACATTAGAAGACCTAATAAACGCCACTGAACGAGACCTGCGTGACTGGGCCTAATACATATAAAGAACGCAATTTAACATCAATATGAAGAAAAGACTAAGGAGTTCATTGTCTTCAAGGTATGCTAGCAACTTGTTATTGAGTATCCTATCCATCACTTTGCAGATTCTGGAAGTTTTTTGGGTACTGGTTGCACATCCTGGTTGCTTCCAGGACACTGGCACCACTCTAATTTTAAGAGTGTGATGCAGGTGACAACTCCAGAGCACAACTCTTTAAGACTCGAGCAGGTATTCCATCCGGCCTGATGGCTTTGTTCACGTCTAGTCTGCAAAGGGCTTTATGGACCTCTTAAATGTGAATTTCTAAAACTGACGTTCCATATAGCGATCTCTTAAATTGCCGTTGTCTTCGTCTTTAAAGCCATAAGATGACTCTCCCTCCAATTGAATATCTAGTTCTTTGCGTTTATCGTAATATTTACTTATACAAGGTGAAACAGATTAAGCGCAATACCTCAGACACTTTAATTAGATTATTAAAATATAAGTCTAAAACAACATCCCTAACTAAATAAATTGAAACCAAACCTAGACATTTTTATAAAATAGTTATCCGCAAAACGTATGTGCGTCATACAATATCCTTACGCAGATGCGTACACTCATGCATTGTTAGTGGCCGACACGCACACGAGCGCATTTCCTTGAATTAAGGATTGTATTAATATGTCATGATACTGTGTTTCCATTTTAAGTTAAATGAAAGATTTTTCCGTCAAAATTTAACACCTATTTTTTATGACAGAATCGATTCAGAAGCCGATTCTGAACCAACTACTTTCAGGAATTGCGTTTATTCTGTTACACGTTGTACAGGGTGGCCAGTTAAGAGGTATACAACTTATTTTATAAATTTTCTTTTACATAAAATGGAAATTACTAGGTATTATTTCAAAAATATTATATTTAGGCTTGGCAATTACTTATGGAGAATAACATCTGCCAGATGTCCACCTCTAGCAGCGCAACAAATGTGAGCTCTTTTTATCGCGTTTCTCATCATATTTTCGCACATTTCCGTCGCTATCCAACTAACTGCGTCTCGGATATTCTGTTTTAAATGTTGAATATTTCTCAGCTTGTTAGCATAGACACGTCCCTTTAGATAGCCCCACAGAAAAAAGTCAGGAGCTGTCAAATCCGGTGATCTTGGGGGCCAATCTATGTCACCATTTCTTGAAATTAATTGACCTGAAAACATTCTTCTCAATATTTCGATTGTGTCTCTGGCCGTATGACATGTTGCCCCGTTTTGTTGGAACCACGTGTTTTCTAAGCCCAACTAATTCATTTGATGTAACAAAAAATTGTTGATCATCTCACGGTAATGATCTCCATTCACTGTTACGGCAGCGCCCGTACGTAGCATCTCCAAATAAGTAGGATCCAATTACTCCTCCTGACCAAATTCCGCACCATACTGTTACTCGACGTGGATGCAGCGGTCGCTCGTGGATCAACAAAGACTGTTCATCGCCCCAATAGCGAGAATTTTGTTTATTAACAAATACACTGAGGTCGAAATGGGCTACGTCACTCATAATGATTTTTTTATGAAAATGTGGTCGTTATCCAATTGGATTAACACAAAATTACTGAAGTTACGAGAGCGATCATGGTCTCTAGGCTGAAGTTCTTGAGTTATCTGAATCTTATATGGGAACAAACCCAGGTCTTTCTTGAGAATAGTCTGTTGGGAGGTACATTTAATTTCCAGCTGTAAAGAACGTCGTCTGGTAGACAATGTCGGATCTTCGGCTACACTTTCACGGACTCTTTCAATATTCTGCTCCAAACGAACTCTTCTGGCACGATGAAGAAGTGGTTTATCTGTTACAATGCCAAGCTGCTCAAATTTATTCACCAAAAGGAGTTATTGCTAGCCGCGAAGGAAAGTGATTTCTACCGAAAATTGTTCGCAATTTTCTCAGCGTTTTCGCAATACAAGATTGGTTTGAGTATAATATTTTGATAATTAAAACACGTTGTTCAATCTAAAAACGCTCCATAACGAATTTGCCGTATCTACACGAAATAATTGTTATCAAATAATTGTAAAATATGGCGTCAAAACAAAATGGTGGCAAAAAAAAGTTGTATACCTCTAAGTTGGCCACCCTGTATATTATGTTACTCAATTTCAGATTCACGTAGTAGTATCCAGGCCCTAAAACAAAATCAACTTTACAGCAAAATTAATAGTCAAATCATTATAGATATTAAGAACTTGTTATTTGATTGCTCCCAAAGCGGCTTGGACATCGAGATAGCCTGGATCCCCGGCCACTCGGGTATTGTTGGCAATGAGTGCGCTGATTCGTTAGCAAAGTATGCCACATCGAATCCGGCTGATCGAAAGCACTACGTAGCACAGAACTATGATTTGCAGAATGGTGCCAGACCCAAGTTATTTAACTTGTGGGCTGAAACATGGAAGTCGTCCTCAAAAACCAAAGGTAAGTACTATGCCGCTATACAACCTGAAATTCAGAAGAAACCCTGGTTTTTTAAATTCTCTAAATTGTCCAAGAAGACTGTTTCGTCACTCTGCAGACTTAGACTCGGACATTGTTGTAGCCCAGTATTCTTGCATAAAATACATGTCCGTGACAGCTCCCTGTGCGAGTGCGGGCTTGCTGAGGGTACCCTAGATCACATTTTCTTCTCCTGCTCCCTAAACAATAGATCCTTTGATTTATACCAAAAACTTCCCAAATGCAGTATTCCTCTCCCAACCAGCATCCATACCCTTCTTACCCACTTTTCTCCTAAATTAATTAATCTCCTATCTAAATTTATAACAGATAATGAGATTAAAATGTAAGTAGTGCGTAATATGTGTATAGTTATTGTGTAGATAATAGTCTGTGTTTTATAATATATATATAGTATACTATATCTTAGCTTGTATATAGTAGATTATATGTTTAACTCATGTGTTCGTCCTTGCAGCTGAACTAACAGCTACCACAAAGTACAAAGTTCGACGGCCTACCTTCGCTGCCGTCATAACATGACACTGGCAGAATAGTCGACACCGGCTCAGTTGCCAAAGAAGAGAAGAAAAAAAAAAAAATACTTATTTTAACTTGTGTTGATTAGTATGTTAATAAATTGATATTTTTTGTGTATCATACTTTTAAATGCGAAGTGATGTAAGATTGCAATGAAATATTTTTAATAATAAATGACAGTGATTTTATATCTCCATAGCACACTTTAATACAGTCTCTAAATTCTAATATTTGGACCCTTACAACGTTAAAACGAATTTGATCATTTTATTTCCATAATATCCTATTACGCCTTAATTTTCATGTAAAAATCAACATAAAAATGAGATATTGTGTTTCTATGGTTTAGAAGGATTTTTCTCTATTTTATTTATTTTTCTTAAACTACAGTATTTAGGGCCGGCAGTTTTGTTTGATTTTAAGCTTTCCAAAATACACATCAAACGAGCATGTCTGAACTAAGGCAAAATAACACACTGCAAAGTAACAATTGCAATTTTTTTAAATACTCTGATATCCAGTAAAAACTTACTTATTTTTATGTATTCGTAAATTATAGAATGGAATCAGGCATTAGGGGAAAGTGGGGTAGATTCATACAAGGGGCACCGTCATACACCAAACATATCTGATGTTAGGCGCACATCAATAGAATGACTTATGCGTGTATGCGTAGCTTACTTTTGTGTATGGTTGCTCACGGAGTTTGAAAGCAGTCGGTGTGAAACGCGCGTCGGTGTGACACAGAACGTGATTCGGCCAGGCATAAGTATTTTTATAAGCTCACTTTAACGTCTTTTTTTTTAATAAAAGCTGCCCTCTAGATTATTCAGTTCTATTTTATTTAAAAGATAATAGGGTCAAGTTTGTGAATTAATCTGACAATAATTTTATATATGCTTGCTTTTTTTCTAGAAATATTTTGATTTCATTTTCTTGTGATGGGGTAGACTCATACAGGAGTGTACGGGGCACATTCATACAGTATGAATGTGCCCCGTTTTTTGTTTGTTTATAAAATTATACCATAATTTTGTTTTGCAGAACGATTATGTTCAGAAATTACAAGAAAAAGGGAACTAGGAGTGGAGTGGTGGACGAAGAGGCAATTTTTAAAGCTATCGATAATGTTTTGGAAAACAAACTCTCATTTCGGAAATCAGCAGCCAAATATGGAGTATTAATAAATAAGAATTAAGCAATAGGATGTAGATATTTAAAAAGTGATGTGACTGATCAGAAAGACTGTTTTTTTTTATAACTGGTGGGCCCACTTCTTGATCTCGATCTCGCCTGATGGTAAGCGATAGATGAGGTCTAAGATAAGACGAGCGAGCCCAGAAGATGCCTATTTACTCGTGCTTTAAAGGCTGAAAGGTCATAAGTGGCAGGGAACACAAGCCGGCAGAGAATTCCACAGCTTGGCTGTGCGCACAATAAATGTGGAGGAGAAGCGCTTTGTACGACAAGACGGTATATCAACCAAGTGTGGGTAGTACCCAGCCATGCGTCTGGTAGTCCGGTAGTGAAAGGGATATGGAGGAATCAGGTCATGGAACTCCTGCGCACACTCCCCGAAGTACAATCTGTAGAAAACCGACAGGCAAGCAACGGTTCGCCGATGAGTCAGGCTATGAAGCTTGTCCACCAGCACCTCGTCACCTATAAGCCTTTTAGCCCTGCGCTCGATCGAGTCCAATGTAGCAAGTTGGTACTTTGTGGAGCCATCCCACAAGTGGCTGCAATACTCCACGCAGGAACGGACCTGTGCTTTATACAGAATTAGAAGCTGTCCAGGCGTGAAGTACTGCCTCACCTTGTGTAGGATTCCCAGTTTTTTTGTTGCAATCTGAGCTCTGGACTCGATGGTTGAGCCGAAGTTGAGGTCTGACGTCAAGTCCATGCCCAAAAGCTCCAGGCGATTGGTAACTGGCACAGATATACTTCGAAAAGTAGGGTTCAATTCAAAAGGGCTCCTTTTAGCGCTGAAAAGACAAGCCTGTGTTTTGACCAGATTGTCGTCACCCCGTTGGGAAACGAAATTTAAGGTCAAATTCATGCGCTCTACCATGGCCTTTCTGAGTGGCAATTTCGTCGCTGTCAGCGCTAGAACTGGATAAGTATCTCTCTGTGTGCTGTGTGTGTTAGGTTAAGTTAGTTGCCTCGGTGCCATAAAAATAAAAACTAACTATATTTGTCTTTTTTATAATATGATTATGTAAGTATTATTTGATAATAGAGACTAATATTGCTTTTGTTTTCATGAACGTTGTGTTTTGATACTTTGATTTTGATAAATAAATAAACATTTCACGCAAAACTTGTGTATTTTGTCACATGTATGAATCTGCCCCATAGGCTGTATGTAAGTGCCCCGCATGTGGGGTACATTCATACATTTTTAATTTTTTCTTTCAAGTGTTACAAAAAGTCGTACAAATGTAGTTACACAAATTTCATGTTTTTTATATAAAGTCAGATAGTAATACTATTGATTTTTGATGAATCAATAAAGATATCGATACCCGAGAGCATTCTATAAGATGAAATATAAAAACTGTATGAAGCTGCCCCACCTTCCCCTACTTTGTGGAAATCCATACCAAACTAATACTTCAGAAAATTATCTGGTAATTCCACCAAAACCTAGATGTTCATGATGATGTTGAGACAACATCTGAAGATGCTCTGTGGAGGGGTGAAACACGTTTTGAGTGTGGTTTGTTTGTTTTGCATCCCGTCTGCATATGCAAGAGTGAGCTCATTCAGAAAAAAACTGTGCATATTAGCAGGCGGAAGGGCAGTGCTTCATACTACATGCAAGATTGATCATCTAATTTTTGGCAAAATTTTCACTAGATATTTTTGTAAAGTTATTTAACCCCTTACTGCATGGACTTTTGTATCTTTGCGGGAAAAAAAAATGTTGTATTTCAGAGTTTATGGAATCCATAAAAAATAATTTAAAAAATGTAGCAACCTCTATTATTTTTTTATACATTTTTAAAAAACATTGCATATTTGGTACGGCATGCATTTTATATATCTCCATGGAATATACTAAATATGGGACGACATGCAATTAGACCAACTTTTATCATCGCCCTATTAATAAAACAATTTATTATAGTCTAATATCAAATATCCTCTTCATTGGAAACAAACTAGCATAACCGTAATCTAATAACATGAAACAAAACAGCAATCAGCCACTACATTTACTCAAGTACTACTGGATCTAGAGGAGTATGATACTCCAGAAAACAATCCAGAAGACAAAAGTCGCATAGGTACCAACCAAATACCTATTTACCTACTTATAAGTGTTGTAATTCATGTGCAGAAAACAAAATATACGTAACGTGCAAACTTTAGCATGTGTTAGATTTACTATATATAATTGATACCTAGATATTTGTGTGTACCTAAATATTGATACCTAGATATATATGTGGTGTGGAGTGATAGGAGATTTATTATAAAAACAAGATACAAATCTGACAAGTATTTATTTTACTTTAAACCATTTCAATAATAAGTTTACTAAACCCAACTCAAAATATTTTACTTCACATAAACCTTCAGTACTTGTCAGAAGTTTTGCTTGGTTTGAAATAGGGTCGTTTTCTGTGGAGAAGAACCGGCAAGAAACTCCACAGTTACTCTTTTCAAAATATCATGTTCACATTGTATCCATAAGGTTATTTACATTGTATCCAAGGATACATTGTATCACACTAATACATCACAATTGATTTTACAATATTCGGGAAAGTAAATTACATTGAACAAATTAAATATTTAAATAACCATATCAAAAATATCGTTAGAATTACTACTTAGATTTATCATCATTATTTTAAAGAAAATATTACTTCAAACAACATTATTAGGGATGACACAACATTTTAGTGAGCACACAACATAGATATAACACATATTAATTTATGTCATAGTGTTATATCTATAAACACAGTATACACATAATATCACATAATCTACATAGTTTAGAAACATTTTAAATAGTTAAGGTACTTAGCTGAGGATCTGCTCGGTCCGACTGCTCGACTTAGAATGATTTACAAGAGGTTCGTTTCTCCTTTTATAGACAGTGACAGACAAGTACAGTCGTTAAATTGTTGCTATAAAAAATAGCCGTTGATGCGTAATGGCCGGGTTCTCAGAATTCGTCGCAAGACTTCCACGAAAATCAATTAAGTCGTTCTTACCGAGGTGAGTACAAAAAATAACAGTTGAAGATTCCGAGATGCTTAATTAGTTTTCTTAGAATTCTGCACAAGATTCTACGAAAACCAATTAAGTAAGTCTTACAAAAAACTGAGGCGAGTCACTAAGCCGTTTTACTTGGAAAAAGACATGTGTTTGGAATTATGAGTGGCGCAACCAAACTGTTGCTAACGAGGTTTACAATGTTGCTTAACTAGACTGTTTTTAATGTATCAATATTATGCATTTAAATATTGCTATATACATAGTATAACAGTGGTTTTAACAATGATTTTATGATAAGAATCACAACCGAATCAACTTCTGGGATCAAAGAGTTTTAATATTATTTAAACAATTCAAAATATTGTGCTAAAAATTTAAAAGATATAACACATGCATGTCTTATGAAATTGAATCCATGCTGATTTTATTGCATACCGTGTCATATGTGAACAAATGCAATTTACCGCTATCTGCATACGGTCCCATATATGGGCAGTACAATTGAGACAACACTGCATGTTGTCCCGAATATGCACACAACAAAAACGCAGCATCAATTTGCAATCAATGAGGATCTGGTTTTGTTTCTTCAATTTTTAGACTCACTTATGATGGTTTTATTCAAAGAAATATGTACAAACCGAAATATTCATAGGATTCTGAGAAATTTGGGTTCAAATACAGAGCTACTCACCTTCCAGGTACATTTGATTTCAAACTGACTTTAATCTTTTTCTATCAAGACTGCCAACATTTCACCGCTACTAAACGTCAAAGTACACATCTAGTCTATAGTTTCTAATGTCGCTATAACTCAAACATTAAAAGATTTAAATTTAGGCCAAAAAAATTTGATGTGCAAATATGGGATGCAATGCGGTAAGGGGTTAAGTACTCATAAATTTTAAACATGTTAATTTTTCTTACCTATAATGCACAATGGCAATCCAGTCAATTTATGTAATTCTGCAGCAAATTCTATGTAGAAATCAGGTATTCCCGGGTTTCCAGTAATGCAAACAATCACATCTTTGCCATTACAATCAAATGGATCCCCGTAAGTTATTAAATGGGTTTGGACGTGATTAAGTGTTACAAATTCATGCTTCATTTTCGTTGCAGTTTCAGTTGTTCTGCACCTGAACACGCCAGTAACACACCCAGATATCTTGTTGATTATAGTATGTCCATAGAAAGATTATAAGACCTAGATCTGTTATCTATTCAAGGCACAAAGCAAACAAATCTAATTAGATTGAATACGTTCGATAGCTGATGAATATCGATTCATGAGTTTCATCTATAATGAATAATGATAGAAAATGGCACTCATACATAGCTTAGCAAATGTTTCTTGTGGTAAAATATCAATCATAGGAATTACTTCACGAACATTCCACCGGTTTGTAGTAAGTGCAATTATTAGCTCCACTACCTATTTTATAATTAATGAGTACCTAAGTATTCATTATTCGATTGAGAGCACAGGCACAGATATGAGATAACCAGATAAGCAGTGTTTCCACTTTAATAATTTTGTTTCCCCACGCCTCAATTCAAATTTCCCCTTCTCAGGACTTTTTTCCCCTCAAAAATTATTCTGCTGTAGTTTTTATTATTGGCACTGGTGTAGTAACTACAAATAAAAACTTTATCAATCTTCTTCTATAGCCTGCCCACGCCCCTGGTGAGTGGTGAATTGGTGATATTATAATAATATTATTTACACTATACCCTGTTTTTTAATCTCAGAGACAAAGTTGACATTACGACGGTTGCCAGTTTTTGGGGCGTGCAACTGTCAAAGTGGCGCTAGTAGCACACTTACCAATATCAAAGCAGTTTCTCTATGGAACAGTAATGAATTCCTAAATTAGAGACAGTTATTGAGAATTTTTCGATTAGAGAACATGTATTATGTTCTTTAATCGGAAAATTGTACAGAAATCAATTGAAATCAATGAAATGAAAATAAAAATATTACCACAGATAACCATAGATGATACAGATAACTATATAATATCTCACAATCTAACTTTAACACTGACAGTGACAAAGGTTCTTACGGTGGTGGCGCCATCTGCGATTAGCTTTCACTTGCATGCCCCATTCTTAAATAGTGATGTGCCACTATCGAAACTTAACGTTAATAATATCAAGTATCGGTTTTTTATAATACGTTATCCTGAAATAATGTGTACGTGCTAATTTAAAACGTAAAAATACAAAATTAATAATTTAAGATCATTAACTTTTAATTTTTAGCTTTGTTGTTTAAATATGTTAAAAATTTTACAGATTATTTAACTCTTGCTAGGAATTGTGGTCTTGAAGCGTATTTAGAAGTTTATTCGGTTCAACTGCACAAATAGAGCCTTCTAGTGCCCTTACTCTGCTCAATACAATATAGACCTTTTGTAAATAGAAGTTAAATACATCACAGCTAAGGTCATCCCTTGCAGTAATTCATGTCAGTGTCGGGCAATGAGACACTGTTCCCTACAATTCCATAGAATTAAGAGACCACCGATGTCGTTGTTGTTGTCAGTATCGGTGTCGGGCCGGGCCGGCCAATGAGGAAACTCCCAATGTATTGTTACTGCCCAGCACAATATAAGTAGCAGTATCATCACAGGATCAAACCAATAAAATCATCACCACCTTTACTTGGTGAAGGTGGAGATGATTTTATTTGCACAACTTTAGCTGGCCTTTAAAGTTATCAAATAACAACATTATAAGTCAAGGAAGAAGGAATAATTCCAACTTTATCCTTTCTTTAGTATTACGATTTTTCATTTCTATTTAGTTTAATATATATAAATCATATATTTACTTATTATTCTCTCGTAAAGCCCTTTATTTTGATACCCCACTCGATGGGTTTGGAAGAAAAAAAACCGCACCCCCAATATGGCACTGATCCGTTTTAAAACTTATATATCCTAAGCGATTGCTTGAAATGAAAAATAGAGGAAAAAACCTAAAAATGGCTAAGATATCGGAATTGCGATCGAGAGATCGCGAATTCAACGCACTCCAAACACAAGAATATTTAGCTGAGTTGGAGGGGTCAACAAGATTGCTAGTAATGTGAATTATACCCACATTGCTAGTTATTTTTATAAAAAAGACCTATTCCACAATATCCCAACGATATTTGATATAGTTTGCCGATTTTTTTATAATTAACTGTCATACCTCTGTTGACACTCGCATGGTTAAGACGAATTGATTGACGTGAGAATTATTCAAATCAGCCCACGCGTTTGGCCTTTACAACAACGCCACATAAGCACTAACATACATACATACATAGACTGTGAAACACATTACCCTGCTTTGCGTCGCGCAGTCGGGTAAAATTTTACGATTCAACAAACCGGTATCGTAGGTATAACACTGCACAAAAGAGCAGGCAACATTATTTCTAAACTTGACATTTGCATGTGTCAATTCTGTCTCTGAGATTAAAAAACAGGGTATAAATACATCAACAAAATCATCGACAAAATTTGTCGACTTTGCACATCATTACTTTTTTTATATAACTACCCATCATTAGCTGTTTCTTTACATTGTAATGTTGGTAACACCTATCTAATTTGTGGTTGGTGCGATTGATTGAGTGATGATATGGATCAGATATTTTTTTTTATTGATAATAGGCTCGCGTTTGACCACCATCTCACCTGATGATAAGTGACGATGTAGTCGAAGATGGAGCACGCTTGCCTAGAAGTAACCTATTCATTGTACGAAATCGCGAAAAACACATTCCATCGCACGTTACTGTAGATTTAACAGAGCTGGACAAGGAATGGAGAAGTCAAAGTCTCCTTGCAGATATGAATTGTAACGATTCCACGGATACTGTAGGCTTTTGGAAAAAAAATGTTTGAAAAAAAAAATGTAGACGGCAGTCGCAAATTCCGTCAACTGCCAATTTTGCTAAACTATTTTTTGTCACTGCCTTTTTTTTTATTGATAATAGGCTTGCTTTTGACCACCATCTCACCGTCGAAGATGGAGCACGCTTGCCTAGAAGTAACCTATTCACTCTTGACTTAAATACTCCCAGGTTATAGCGATCAGGAAACACAGACTCCGGCAGGGAATTCCACTCCTTAGCAGTACGCACAATGAAAGTATTCCCAAAACGTTTCGTGCGTATGGGTAGGATGTCCACCATGTAACGATGGCGCATCGCCGTTTCTCTTGTAGTCCGATGATGGAACGGGCTTGGCGGAATTAGATTGTGTAATTCCATCGCACACTCCCCGAAATGTAACCGATAGAAAACCGATAGACTTCCAATGCTGCCGAAGAACGGTTGTTTAGTGATCTAAAAAATATCAAAACAGATAAACGCAATAGGCTGGATAATGAAACGCTTGTATCAATCCTGTGTGTAAATTCTGGCTTGAAAAGAACGGGAACAACTTCTGTACAAGTAATGAAAAATCTGTTAGAAATACAACACCTTACGTTTGTACAGTCCAATGCAACTGCAAGTGAATCCAAAAAAAAAATTGACTAAACATGAATAAAGTATAAATTCAACAATTCGTATTCTTATTTATAGCCTGACCAGAAATCTATACTAATATTATAAAGCTGAAGAGTTTGTTTGTTTGTTTGTTTGTTTGTTTGCTTGAACGCGCTAATCTCAGGAACTACCGTTCTGATTTGAAAAATTCTTTCAGTGTTAGATAGCCCATTTATCGAGGAAGGCTATAGGCTATATATCATCACGCTAACACCAATAGGAGCGGAACAGTAATGAAGAATGTTTCAAAATCGGGGGATTTTTTTTTCCACGGGGACGAAGTCGCGGGCGGAAGCTAGTATATAATACCTGCATGTGTTGCCACTGTTTCTTTTATTTATAATACAGTAACACTAGCCCACGTCTGTAGGCAACTTATTGTATTTATTAATTTATCTATCTTTATATATTAAAAACCTAACATAAATACATACTAATAAATATATATATTACATATTTATGTATTGTTTAGCACACAGACATACATCACACATACAAAACGTACTTACATTCATCCACATCATAAAAACATATAAAATAAATAATTCACAAGCATCGCCGGATGACACTCGGTAGTATGCGGCAGGCCGGCTAGTTTTGAACCAAGTACATACGCATAAATATACATCGCTGCGCTCGCGCCAAACAGCGGCGCCCGATGTGTTCACGGACCTACCTTCACTCCTAAATATCACACCGCCGCGAAGCCCGCGTTGATTTTATATGTAACATAAAACCTCGTAGTCAAAGATATATAATAAACTATTGTTAACTATTTTTACTGGTACTGCTGATTAAGGATTTATAAACAAGACAAAAGTGAGGAATAACTTGTATATTCACAAATATAGACAATACAGACAATCTCAACTTTAATAACGCAAAACTAAGCACAACACAACCGTACACGTCGAGAGCTCAACCCAAAGAGACCCGGTGATCGCGCCATGTCGACCGGTGTAACCGCTTCGTTTCCCGCCACAGCACCACTCGCGCTAGCTTCACTCGGTGTTGCCAACACGGCCCTCCTGCATCGTGCATGACCTCAGGCACACTCCAACCAACAGCACCTGCGTACACCGTCACACAAGCCAAAACTATGCATCTGAAAATAAAACAAGTATCAGAACACCGCCATCAGGAACATCATCTTGATCTCTTTTACTTCTTCCCTAAACTTGAAACATTAGAGAAAATTATTCTAGTCCCCTTTAGGCCCAGGAAACCTTGCGAGACGCATCGTTTTTGATGTACTGATCTGCCCAACTCATAGAATTTTGTCTTTAGACTTAGACAAAATCTGAAATCTAGTTCACTCCTTTAGTCTGAAGTAGTGCCTGGTCCAGTTTACTCCTTTAGTCTTAGGCAGTAACTGTTTCAGCACACCACTCCTACCCTGGATCGTGAACACTTCAAAGTTCTGGCAGACCAGCACATACCTATATTCTTTTGTATGAAACCATAACACGCATAAATTGAATAAGCATAATAGGGCTAGTTGTAAATAAATTATTGTGAAACCTAGTTCACTCCTTTGGTTCGAAGTAGTGCCTGGTCCAGTTTACTCCTTTAGTCTTAGGCAGTAACTGCTTCAGCACACCACTCCTACCCTAAATTATATTTTTATATTGAACCATAACACGCATAAATTGAATAAGCAGAATAGGGCTAGTTGTAAATAAATGATTGTGAAACCTAATTCACTCCTTTGGATCGAAGTAGTGCCTAGTCCAGTTTACTCCTTTAGTCTTAGGCAGTAACTGCTTCAGCACACCACTCCTATCCTAAATCGTGAACACTTCAAATATGAATAGGGCTAGTTGTAAATAAATGCCTGTATAGTGTATAATCTATTTAACTTGCCAACGCGTGGTTTACTCAAAATACCGATTATTAAGGATTTTATTCTCCGCCTCGGCCACTCCTTCATGTCATTTACTTGATCTCTCACTTCCTCTCATATTCTCTATTCGATACCATTTTCATATTTCTCTGACGTCCATAGTATGCACATCAAAGTTTCCAAGCACAGGACAATAACTGTCACTATCATTACGCATTATCTAGTCCAAGAACTCTTCAAAACGAACGGCCCTTATTGGTTGTCTTAACTACTGTATAACCATGTTGTAATGTTACATATATACACTCATCACAACTATCCTGACTTGACCCAGCTTTTGTACTTTACATTAATTTTAATATCGTGTTATTAAGTCTTTCACATTAATAAACACCCCATGGCCTATTTAATAGTAACATTAGTTCCTTAACAGTTAACCAATATACTTATTCACACTATTCGAACGTGATACGTCTACCACTTAAAAATGTTTTCAATGTTACTGAAATGTCAGTCCATCGCTTATTTGTCTGTACATTAAACAAGACACTACTGTTACGTTACGACCAATCAACACCTCAACACCTCAACAATCACATTAAGAATTAAGAACATAAATTTCGACATTAACGTAAGCCGAATCTATTTTTATTAAACTACCCTCTTTACACTGTTCCTTGAAAATTCTTTAAATATCATACAGTTATCTCTAAATTGCGTTCCATAACAAAATATGATATCCGACTACTAGGTACCTATTTCTACAAAGGCAAGTAGTTAGGACGGTATCATATTTTTCTACCTTCGACCGCTTCGATCTTTTTATTGTAACAAGACGCCTCCGGATTCTTGCACAAGACTTACACTTTACACTGAATTTATTTATGATTACCACCGCAATAGTTCCTTTTATTTTCCGAACTAACGAAACAATACAACTATTTGGTCCTTTTAGTATTTAATCCCGAATACTTGAGCTACTATGATTGGTTACATGCCCTGGTTTATATACATAACTATGCAGAAAACCCGCTAAAACTCACGTGTTTTAAAAACTGACCTCTACAGACTTGGGTCAGTGGGTCGTCTTAGGGGTTGTACTGCAGACAAATAGTATAATAATTACCGTTTCCGACACGTTTTCGTTCAATCTGGTTATTTAAATAATACTTTTACGTCACCTTTCTTGTAAATTTAACTACCTACATGAAGCCAAATATATTCCTTTTTAACTTTAAAAGACAAAGAAATCCTTTTTTTTCCACAAGCAAACCGGTCACATGTTATGGATACGTAATCACACACTCATTACGTCTCTTAGCGGAAACTTTGATCTAAGTATTTAGTTTAACTTGATAACAAACAATACTATCTGACCACTTAAATGTAGATATATCAATTTCGATTAAATTCAGTCACAAAGTCACACGGCTCAAACTCAGGTACCTATCATCAGGATATTCGGATTTGTACTCACAGTTTCTGTCAACCTTACGCTGCTGCTACTCGACGCGTATCTAGCACGAATTATGTTTGCACTTAGTTTTGCTTTTCTTTTTACCCATGGGCTGGGGAAAGCACTAGCTTATCCCACTTCTGATGTTAACTATTTTTACTGGTACTGCTGATTAAGGATTTATAAACAAGACAAAAGTGAGGAATAACTTGTATATTCACAAATATAGACAATACAGACAATCTCAACTTTAATAACGCAAAACTAAGCACAACACAACCGTACACGTCGAGAGCTCAACCCAAAGAGACCCGGTGATCGCGATCGCGCCATATCGACCGGTGTAACCGCTTCGTTTCCCGCCACAGCACCACTCGCGCTAGCTTCACTCGGTGTTGCCAACACTATAGATACGTTGTCCGCGCTCTAAAATGGCAAGTTGAAATCAAGGTAAGTGCCTCGTGTCTGTTTAGTTACGCACGAACCTGTGTCGCGATCGCTACACTACACATCTTAAGAAAAAATGTGTTTTAAAAGAAAATTAGGAAAAAAGCATGCCTTTGTGTGTTTTCAGACGTTGCACTAATTATACTGCTTCCGTGAGAGGTCAAAATGTGTCATTTCATAGCTAAATATCAACAGAAATACATTTATTATTTTAATTTTTCTACACGGCTAATGGCGGCTAGCGTATGAATGAAGTCAGTCACATGACGTTAGGGAGGTTGTTAACTAAAGATGTATATTCATCTCTCTCTAACATCAGGTGTACCTAAAGATGGCATTTATTTTCTGTCCCTTTCTTTACACGTATTAGATAGTAATTCTCTATGTGTGTGTTTCGTGCCGTTTTTGAGAGGTGTTTTGTGGGAATATGACGCGTCTATTATAATACGTCATTGCTCGTAGTCAATAGTGTACTCGTATTTACTGCTATTGTAAAATCCTAATCTGTGCCTATACTCTAGACTGTATATTTCTCCTGTCTTTAAATAAACTTTGAAAGTGAAAGTGGGTTTGTCTTTCATTACCAATAGACACACCTACAACGTCCATAAAAATTAGTTCCGAAATATTCCGCAATATTTTAGGCTAGGCTTTACCCATGATTTCCCGCAATTTCCCCTTTTCATATGTTATCCCTTTTTCTACCCTCTAGACCCTAATTTCCCCTCAAAAGGGGAATTTCCCCTCATTGTGGAAACACTGCAGATAAGTGATAACCATGAAGGTATAGAATAAACTGGAGGCCAAACCCAGTACTTTTAGTTGAAGCCAAGTAGGTATAAACTCTGTTGACCTTTCGTTGGACTCCTGGGTGGCTATCTCATAAATCTAAATTTGCCCGGGACCTGTTTCATAAAAGTTACTGATATTATTACCTACTTTTATTTTTCTGTTTCATAAACTTTTTGATAACAGTAATAATATGGATTCTTTGTCGTCACTAACATCATTAGACTTAAGAGTTTAACTATGAATTAGTTTGTACTTACGTGAAATCTACTCAAAAATTGAATCCAAGATGAAAAACATAAGCAAAGTGTATAATAAGCAACCACTACAATGAAATAGTAAAAAATGGTACGCAAAATGCTGCAGGCAGATACAAAGCTGTAAATAAATAGAAATTCGTAACTTTTGACTCAGTTATTTCAATTTCATTATTCAATATTCCCGAATTGTTATTAAAACGTTTAATTCGTAAAATTATATTCCATTAGGTAATTAAGCAAATTCCTGAATTAAATCATCTCAATTATTTTTCTGAATTTCCCCATTGTTGTGGTAACTGGCATCCTCAAACAACGGTAACACCGCATGTGTAAATATGGCGGATGTCAATTTCTAATTTTATCGACTCGAAAGTTGTGATTTATACTAAAACGTTTCTCGCTATCAAAACGTGAAAAATGGTTCAAAAATGTGTAGTCCTAGGTTGTGGAAGTAAATGGTATCCTGGTTATTCCTTGATATTTCACAGGTGAGTCGTAAATTGACATAATCAATTATTGTTTGCAATTTATCAAACATGATAGTTGTATTATTAACCCTTTGTTTTTCGATCATTTACGATAACCCAGTTTCCAAATTAATATTATTCAATAGGTTTCAGTTGCAATATTTCAGAATTTCACTAATGAAACAACAGTAAAGTAAACACTAATAGGGTGACCATGACCATGAAAGGGCGATAAAGTGATTTTCGTATCTGTCTCAGTCTAAGGGTTATTTACCAGCAGGTTTAGTTAAGTAAGGCTAATAAGATCTCTCATTGTTGATTATAAGGCATTTGAGATTTTGTGTTTACTACTAAACTTTTGCACTAACTAAGCCATAACTAGACTTAATGGAAGCACAAACTGCACACAATGTAAAAATATGTAATGCAAAATGCACACATATTTTTATAATTTATACCACAGATAAATATAGGCATACATTTATGTTACAATATTTTATTACTTTGACTTCATTACTATTAACAATATAACATGAACTTTGTTTTTTTTTAATTCCATTTTTAGTTTTCCTAAGGATCCAACAAGGAGAAGCCAATGGCTATCAAGTGTAAAGTTAAAAAATAAATTTTATGAAACTGCAAAAATATGCAGTAATCATTTTGTGGCTACCGATTATATAACGGAGAATCGGTTAAAACCTACAGCTATTCCCTTTTATTCTGATGTGGTAAGTAAAAATCCGTAGGTTAGACTTAATTAGTAGCAAAAAAATACAGACTGGTGACAGCAGTTTGTTTTTTTTTAGCTCGCTTGATCCAACTTTTACATGTCCATAAAATAACTAGCTTGTGTATTCATTAAACTAATACCATTGTATACTGCATTCAAAATTTCATTTTAGAATTAATTCAAATTTGTTATTTTATATTTAGACACAGGAAAATATTATACATATATTTAAATGTTTTAACATTCGAACATAAAAGACTCGCACTTAGTATAGATTTTGTTTATGTTTATCCTTCATAGACAATTTTAATTTACTATTTTGTTCAGTTCACTGTATTCATGTCACTTTCTGATTCAAAAAAGGAATTTGGGAATTGCTAAGGAACAAGATATTTTTATTTATTCTATCTACTATGTCATGAAGAAATGGTCTCGAAGTAACTTAACACATTCAGGGACAGTGAATGAGACAATAGAATTTCTATTGTTATGGCGTCTGTAGCTTTTTTCTCACTGAATGTGTTAATTGCTTAACGTCAGTTTCTATAAGACAGAATAATCAATTTTTTTTTTTCAGTTGGAACAATCCAAACTGAAAAGTGATCCATCTTCAGTATCAGTTTATTATACTACAGTGAGACATGATACCATATTCCCTTCTACACCTTCAACATCTCGTTGTGGATTGTCAGATAGTCTTGCTATGGTAACAAATAAATAGTATTTATTATCATTACCATTTTTTAATTGATATATAATTCGTGTTTGTATATCTATAGCTATTTATTTTACGTTTTTAGCACGAAGAATCATTACCAAAGAGCAGTGCAACTATGTTAACCCCGATTGTTGACCTTGAAAAACTTTTGAAAGGTGATAATTTAATTGAAAACATCCCTTCAAAGACTGCAGGACAAGGTGATATTTTACCTCCAAAGAAAAAAATATGCTGTAGAGAAGTTCTGGGAGGAATTAATGTCGACAACGAGGTAAAGTTTGTTACTTTCACTTTTTAGCACTTTATCTAAAAGTATATGTCGCGTTTTTACCATAGCAAAGTAATATGTTCATATTTAGAAATGAGTACATTCTTTAAAAATCTAGATTACTCAGATTGCCGTACTTTAAACATTATATCGAAAAAAGTCTTAAAAAATCGTGCATATAACTTCTCTTCCTACCTACCTAGAATCGTGTGATATTTAAATTTAATAAATTTATATCCATTTTAGGTCGGCGATGAAAACACTGCGCCCATGAGACCTTCCTATTTAGAAAAAAGTGTACAAGTAAAATTAAAAACAAAACGAGAAGAAATTTTGCAGAAACGGAACAAGAGCCTTGTACAAAAATTTGCACGACAAAAAAATAAGATTGATAATATGAAGTCACTGCTTGCGACTATACGGGACTATACAAACAATTCTGAAATTGAAAATATTATTAAAGGCAATTTTGCAAATATATGTAAAATATTCAAAAAACCGCCAGCTGATCCACGTGGTGTGCGGTATAGCGATGAAGTTAAAGCATTTGCGTTAACATTACACTTTTATTCGCCAAAAGCATACGAATTCCTAAAAAAACTTGTTGCTCTGCCTCATGTTGAAACATTACGAAGGTCTTTAGCAACTTTCAATTGCAACGTTGGCTTTTTAACTGAAGTATTAGACTATTTGAAGCAAGAGGTATTGAAATCCGACAAGATATATTTAAAAAACGTGGCCCTTATCTTTGACGGTATGTCCGTGAAAAAGGATTTATCTCCTGATCAAAAAACAGGCAAAATCTTTGGATATGTCGATTTAGGGCAAATCACTGTTAATGATCCCGAACAATTAGCATCTGAAGCACTTGTTTTTCAAATAGTGTCTTACGGCCACTACTTTAAATGTCCGGTAGCTTATTTTTTCATTCAGAATTGCCTATCGGGGGATTTGCTAGCAGAATTATTATATACTGCAATAATTTTATTACATGAAATTGGTATTACCGTACGCAGCTTGACTTGTGATGGTGCAGCTTCAAATATAAAAGCCTATGAATGTCTAGGCTGTTCTTTGGAAGAAGACAATTGGAAGCCATATATTTTGCACCCAAATAGTGTAACTAATGTTTATTGCCTTTTAGATGCAGCTCACATGCTAAAATTAGCACGAAATACTTTAGCTGAATTTGTTATCACATCTGAAGCTGGAAATATTTCATATGAATTCATAAAAAAATTACATGAAATTCAAATGAAAGAAGGTTTAAAATTTGCCAATAGATTGAGCGCCACCCATGTAGATTTTAAAAATAAAAAAATGAATGTAAAACTTGCCGCCCAAGTCATAAGTTCATCTGTAGCTGATTCTTTGCATTTTTTAAAAGCTAGCGGAAACCCAGATTTTGCAGATAGTGGACCTACAATAGAATTTTTACGTGTAATCGACAGGATATTTGACATTATGAATTCTAAATCCCCTTTTGACACTGGTTACAAGTCCCCGCTTTCTCTTAAGAATAAAAATTACTGGGAAGGCATATTTAACGAAACTGAAACATACCTTAGGTCCCTAAATATTAATGGTCAGAATATTTTAAGCCACAGAAGGAAAACATTTGCCTTAGGTTTTTTGATGAATATGACCTGTCTATCATCCCTAGTTACAGATTTGTGTACTATGGAAGTAAATCCTCTGAAATATTTACTGACTTTTAAAAGTTCCCAGGATAACTTGGAAATATTTTTTTCTTGTATCAGGGCACGTGGTCGGGCCCAAGATAATCCAAGTCCCCTAGAATTTCGTTACATATTGAGAAAATTATTGTTTCGGAATTCTGTCCAGCCTTCAGTAAACGCTAATTGCGTAGACTACGGGTTCCAATCATCGCACGTTCTGGAATTTAGTAAAAAACATAAAAATTTATTAGAGGCACCACTGGAACCAGAATGTGAGGCGGAAGTACATGAATTAGCCGCGTTAATTCAGTCCGTCGAAACAAGTCCCTATCAGGAAAATATACTTTTCTATATCACGGGATATATTATTAAACAAATGTTGACTCACATTTCGTGTAAACATTGCCAAAATTCATTGTTAGCTGAAAATGGTTCCCAAAAAGACCATTTGTATGCAATGGACATAAATAAATTCGATACTTTTACAACCTTTGTAAATAGAGGAAAATTACATTTCCCTTCTGTTTCAGCATACAAAATCGTGAAATACGCAGATAAAGTATTCAGACATACAGTTTCATTAAATAAGCTAAATTCAAATTTAGTTGAAAAAAATATGCATAAAAAAATATATATATAATATCAGCAACATTTTTTATCGTCTTTAACGCAATTGTTTATACATCCAGTTTCTGAATCAATAACTTGCGATGAATTGCACGAAATAAATTTATTAAAAAATATTTCAAGTTTGTTTTTCAAAATGGCGTATAAAAGCTTACTTGAAAAGCAAAATGGAATCAACTCTTGGCCCTTTACGAGGGAAACGCCAAAAACATCATAAAACTGTACTATTTAGTAACCTGTAAATACATATAAATGAAAATATATAATGATTGTGTACTTATGACCTACTTTGTTTTATTTCTATCTACATAAGGGCAGTACTAAGTCCAAAGTGTTACACCTGACAAGCTGTTCACTGTACCTATTTTAAATTATATTTTAAAGCTGGTTCATTTAAAATATTAGATTATTTAAGTATGAAATTGCCGTTTGTTCTTGAATAATTTGAAATTGGCTTGTACTTTTTTATTGTTACATTGAAGTAAATTAATTAAATTAGGTAGGTAAGTATTTAATTTAAGTCATTCATTGTTATGAAAAAAAAACAGTAATACAAAAATAGCAAAACTAATCACCGTTAAAATCTTTATTTTAACAGCCAATTTTCTCTTATGAACCGTTTAGTTACGTCCTCGCCTCAGCGGGGCACAGAGGTGCGGGAGGCAGGTACCTGCCGCCCGCACTCCTGTCGGTCCCCGTTCTCGTCCTACCCCCCAGCCCCAGTTTATCTATAATTCCGTTACTAAATCCTTCGCCTATTCTACCTTTACTTACTGGGTATATAGACAGTATAACTGCCTCGTTGGTCTAGTAGTCGCAAGCGCGACTGCTGAGCGCAGGGTCTTGGGTTCGATTCCCAGGTCGGGCAGTGTTATTGGGTTTTTCTATCTGGATTTTCTCAGTAGCAGCCCGGAGTTTGGAAGTTGGCGGTGTGACACCCCCGTGCCTAGGAAAGCACGTAAAGCAGTTGGTCCTGCGCCTGATCTATCTCCGGTCGTGTCGGATTGCCGTCCCATCGGACTATGAGAGTGAGGGAAGAGAGAGTGCACCTGTGTTTGCGCACACACTTGTGCACTATAATATTTCCCGCGCAGATGGCTAGTCTCCGTTGAGATTGGCCGCCGCGGCCGAAAACTCGGCCTGGAGGACTTAATTTTTTTTAAAGACAGACATTAATTTGGACTGTTTTTGAGTCTGAAAAAATGGCAATTTCATAGTTAGACCGAGAGACCAGATAAACTAAATTGGTCTAAACTTTTAACACCTACTAATATTATTTATTAATTATACTTATAATCCTTGTAACATTTTGGAAAGCAAATAAATTGAAATTGACCTTAGATAATTTGATAGGTACGTTTTCACATAAATCACGTGTCTACTCTGTTGCTATTTGTAATTGTCTTCTTTACTTTGTTGTTGTGTGGACACCCTATTTAGAAAGAGAGGAGGGGGACCTAAGGAGCGAGATAGAATGCAGTCAAGGTTAAATTTATTTGCTTCAAGTAGGTATGGAGGAGTTTGGCCTCCAGTTTATTCTATAGCTTCATGGTGATAACCAGATAACTTTTAATAGAGATGTGATAAACGGCTTAAAACTATTAACGAACTTCTTCGTTTATTTTTTATCAAAAGTCACTTACGTTAACTGCTTAATTACTTATCTGCTTATTTGCTTGCTTAAATTAAAAATAACGAAATTATGTTGTTAGCTTTTTTAGTTGGTTAAGTTTAAGTACCTATTGGTTTTTACACGAAATCAATGAACTTTCCTTCGTACTTTGCATATCAGTTTTATTAGCTCACCAATTTATTTTATAGAAAAAAGACGCCCAAATTAACACAATTACTTACACTATAAGCTATTTACACTATTATTAACACAATTACTAACACCTAAAAACTATATTATATAGAAGTCCAAAAGTAAAAGTCTCAGAATTATTTCCTCTGCAGTTTTAAAGTCGTTTATCACATCTCTGTTGACAGGCTACTTGAGTAGTACTGAGTACTGCTATTCGGTACTGAGTAACGGTTGCGCCATCAAGTACCGAGTAACGAAACGTTACTCACGAATGCAATTCGTTACTAGCATGTTTCGTTACAACTGTTTTAGATCGCGCAAGTACCGTTGATGCGAGTGTTGAATGCGGTTTCCTTTTCGTGTTTTACGCATGCGCGAGCATTCGGTGTATTTAAAAACATACGATACAAAGAACGATGTTTATTTACTTGAAAAAGGAGATTTTTGAAAATTCATTATCCAAAATTTTCACTGTGTTTTTACTGCAATGATTGCGATATAATAGTGTGATATGTCATTCTGAAATAATATTAAAAAAACTGTCAAATATTTTTTTTAAAACAGTTCCATCCATTGTAAATTCAGATGATTTCGTCGCAGTTTACTTGTAATTCCAACGTTTACCTATTAAATCAAACTAAATTTAGATTAAAAAATGCATCTTATAAACATGTAACGTATAGATATGTTTTCTATAAATTACGAATGATTATGCGACGCCGTGACGTCATACCGTAAGAATACGTAATACGACTCGATGTGTTGGTCTATAATTTTATATTATGTATGACGTATCAAAGTAACAAGTAACGATACGATAGTAACGAGTACTTATGGCTATAGTAACGAATACATACGGTTACGCTTTTTTTCGTTACTTTTACACCTCTATAACATTGATTATAGACAAATATCTCAAACGAAGCTGTGAACCGCAAAGTAAACAACCGCCATGTTAGTGATGTGTCAACTCGAGTTGAATTCTCTTTAACACGTTTTAGTCGATTTGAATACTGCCGCACTAGTGCGTCAGCCGAATGACAGACACAGATGGCACAAAGTTTGCCGATCATTTATGACTAGCACAGAAGACTACATAGATCAGACGACCCACTCCCATAGAAAGAAAATGGTCGTTATAGATTGTCAAAAGTTGGAAGAATCGAACATGACAGTTCTTTTTTTTTTAATGTAGGTGTTGAGTTTTGAGCAAAGGCAGACACATAAAGCCTCAATTACCCAATTGCACTGTATTCAGACCTCAATATTCTTTTTGCTGTTTACAGCAAAATTCCAATGAGCTCCTATGAAAGAACTCGGCGGTAAAAATAATTACAGGGAACTACTGAGAAATATGTAAATGAAACACAACAAATACTTATTCAAGTTTTTATTTCGTAATTTCATTTTATATTTATATTTATTATATATAAATTTATAAGCCTTATGTTGCGTTCTGGGAAGAGATTTTTCAATTAATCGGGATAGGTACATATGTGCCTTTCATTATTTTATTTATTAAACAACACCAATTAAAAATTACTAACTTTAACCCATGGTCAAGGAAGGCCTTTTCAATATCTTTTTTGTGTATCACAAGACATGAAGTCAAATAAGTACTTAGACACATAATTTGGCTTTTTATTATTTTCGAAATGTTGTTTTCTGCTGGAGAATGTTCTAAGTACTCATTTGCTTCCTCTGTGACTACTCCGAACGCTCTCACTGCATTTTCAGAAGGGTAGGTAAATTTAATTTTCTTCATAGTTTCATATTATTATTTTTTTTGCACCTAATTGTGTATAGCACTAACTTTGCCCATTGTCAAATCGGCAACGCAATCAACACATATTATTTTTGAAAAAAAAAAATCTTGTGACCCACCCTGCTGTATACGCTCTTGCATGTACATTGAGGCATTCCTAAGCAGCAGATCGTGGCACCGCTCTTGACATATGGGGTCCCACATTAATTTCACCTGGATACTGAACATCACATTTTCGGAAGATATAAATAGCTGTTTCAGTTTAACGAGCTGGTCTGCTGAATCATTTTCACAATAAAAGTATCCAAGTGAAATTTTATAAATCTGGTTATTAGTAAGAATCAATTCAGGTTATTATTATAGGTATATATATTATATTGGTATAGTGGTCAGTGGCCCTGACTGCTATGCGCAAGGTCGTGGGTTCGATTCCCACCTAGGACAAATGTTTGTGTGATGAGCATGGTCATTTGTTCTTTGTCTGGGTGTAATTTATCTATAATATGTATGTATTTAGAAATATATATGTATGTTTATCAGTTGTCTAGTACCCATACCACAAGCTCTGCTTAGTTTGGGACTAGATGGCGTTGTGTGAAAAAGTTGTGGAATATATTATATTATATTATTTCTAAAATTATATGCCCGCTCTAGTCCAAAAAATAGGGCAGGCGCATTATTTTCACATTTTTCTTTTGGAAGAATAGCCACAGCTTTAAATAATTTTGAGGACTTACAAACCAATTTTTTAATGAAGGCACAGTTGTCTCCCTGCCTTTAACATCCACAAAACATATTTCTTTTAATTTTTGTATGGCTTCATGCCAAAATCGTTGGTGAGGTGACCCTGATGTACAGGCTACGCGTAAAGGTTTCCCTCTTGTTGTTTTACTGTTTAAGCTTGCAGCATTGACTGAGTTGAACAGATCGTTAAAAAATTAAACTGTTTCAGCAGTATTTTCAAGGGTGGAGCTAACACTTCTTCCTCAGCATATTTAGCTGAAACAAATTACACTTTTATTAAACTTGGTATAATATGGTAAGTAAATTGAAATAAGTTAAAGTTCGAGTTATAGAAAAATATAATTATCAGAAATATTAAAATTCAAGATGATGAGATTAATGACTGGTATATATCAAAACAAAAATTGCTTGATTTTATTATATTAAACTGGCGCAAATATGACAAAATTATTGAGATCGCTAGCTTTCCACATATTGCAATACAACTCATTAAAAGAACATAGTAATGAGTAGATTAAGTCAAATTAAATAAATTTACATATATAGTCAAATAAAATAAACAATTATTTGACCTCATATAACCTGTCAGTAGGTAAGGTAATTCTGGAGAAAGAACATAAACATTGTCTTGAGTTACAGCGACCAACTATTCTTATTGTTTAAGTAATTGTTTGTAGAATAGCCTTTGAACAAAGATAGGATTTTACTTTCGCTTTAAACGCATTAGTTTTGCAAGTTGCAGTCAGCTTAATTAAATTTGCAAATAGTACCTCATACTTAATAAAGTTGGCCAGCCTGTTTGAAGGCAATATAAAAAGCAAGCTGGTTACGAAAACTTTTGGTTTTACAAGATTAGCAGATATTTACGTAGGTTACGTACGAACCTTCGTGAACTTTTTTGGTTATTCCAGAAGTAATTTCATAGGCCGAAAACAATGATGGATAACCACAAAGTTTGAGCCGATACTTCTCACTGATGAACCTTTTTTCAGTGTTTATGGCACACACATAGTTTTCGAAGTTCTTGCGGGCTTAAGCTGCGCAAATAGTCACTATTATGGCACAGAAGCCACTTTTTGAGTCTTAACTCACAAACTGGACATGAATGCACTAAAACGTCCTTTCGTTTAGTACCACAATGTTCGATACAACACTTGTTGTACATCTTGCAGTATCAATGCAAAATATTACAGCTTAATCACTGAGAGGATAAGACAGTACGGAAATTAATCAACGCAGACAGACTTCCAAAATCCATGTCCAAAAAGTCAAAAACTGTAATGGCGACCGGCGTAAAAATTAAAGTCAAATGTCAATTAAATAAAACATTTGTAAATTGTCTATGGTATTGGCACCTGGCGTAAGAAGGGTGAAGAAAGACAGAAGGGGGCGTGGAAACCTGTCATGTTCGATTCTTCCAACCATAGAGTATACGGTTGAAATTTTTTGTTCTAAGTTTACGTGCCGTGATGACTAGAGTCTGGCTAACGAAAGCGTGACCTGAGAAAACGCGGCAAATTCAAAAAATCTTTATGTGGTATTACTGACTATAGTAGGAGAAAAACGTTTTGATACTTGGAAATTTTATGTATTTACGACAATCAATTTGTATTATAGTTGTTTACGAACTTAATTTCTAATTTAGGGATGAAAAAAAAAACGAATGCGTAGCTTTATTAATTTATTTACATAATATTTTGTCTAATTGTATAATTTGTTTAATCAACTACAGGCGTTTTGAGTATGATAATTATTTAATCATCGTACTCAAAATCCGATCTCAAAAATTCAACCACTAAGGATTCTTTTGTATCAGTGGAGTCGTCATAACCTACACTTATTATGAATTTTTCCATGATTTGTCTTTTCTAATCTTCTGCAGTTATTCGGCCAAATGTGGTTTTTATCAGTGTTTCTGTTTCTTTTACGGGCAGATTAATGTTTTTTTTTTGCCACCATACGCTAAGCTGGGCTCCATATAAGCTCAATCGGGTTGAGATCGCAGGGGTAAGGTGGTAATCTCAGTACCTCATGGCCGCATTGTTTCAAAAGTTTGTCAGCTACGTACAGGGGCTCGGGTTTATGTTTGTCAACTAAACATAACAATTCTGCTTTTGTTAGGCAATCTTCGTAATTTATTCTGTTGTACAATGTGGTAGCTCACATTATTCATCACAATGATACTGGGCTCATTCAAATTAGGTATAAATTTTTCTTTTAAGCTTTTATTGAAGTTTTCGGCATTCATGTCATGGTGGTAGTCGTACTGAAATCTAACAGTGCATTTGGTACAAACCTAGTTTCAGAGCCAGCATGTACTATAATATATCTTTTCCCTGTAGAGATATGTTACAGCGGGCTTTTTATTGTTTTACCCATATTATAGCGATTATTGTTGAATATTAATTGTCTTTACAAACTACTGACAATTGTAATCACAGACTTTGACAACTTAATAATGTTGCCATATTAAACTTTTAAGAAAACTCCAGGACACGCTTTCGTTAGCCAGACTCTATATTCATTTATTTAATTCGCTACAAATTATGTCAATGTCACAACAACACAACATTGCATTGTTGCAGATTTGAGGTTATTTTGAAGTGCCAGTTGTTATTGTTGTTAGTTTTTCGAATGATTAGATACTGTATAGAAAAAATGCCGGGACTTAAAAGGAAATCTGTTGTTTGGGATGTATTTGAATCGCCAGTAAATGGATATGCTAAGTGCAAACAGTGTTCAGATTCATACAAATATAGTTTCGTTGTTAATTAATAAAAATACTTACTTTATTTATGTTAAGAAAATTTAATCCTAAATACATAAAACATAAATAAATACATTTATTTTTTTATTTAAATTCTACCGACTTTAATTATATTTTTTTTTTTCTAATGGGCGCCATACATATTTATGCTGAATTTGTTCAATTTTTTTTAATTATTGTTACGATAACAAATTATTTACTCAGTTTCATTTCACCCGGTTAACTCGAGTTGAACTCGAGTTACGCGAATTTCAACTCAAGTTGTGTTTATTCCGAGTTGGCACATCACTACGCCATATTGCCAAGCTTTATGTTGACATGTGAGGCCAATGTTGCCACATTACCAAATCCTTAGGAAATGGGATAACAATTCACTGATTCGCCAACCTTGATAAGCATTCGTGACATAGAATTTTGGAATTCTTAATTTCAGTAATCTAAGATTACTGAAATTAAAAATCTTAGTTTAGCTTTTTATTTATTGGCACATTATTTGACAGTATTTAACTTCGGAATGGGCTTGTGTGGCGACTCTTTTTAAAAATGTATTAGGAGTTTAATAACGATATAGCAATACCACGGTCCACACTAAAAGGAGAGGTCAGACCACAGAGAGTGTGATAGAGTTACGTTAGTTACGTACGTATTTGACTCAAGCTGTTGTTCCAAGTGTGGCCTCCATATTCATCTATACCTTCAGGAGTGTGCCCCCCTTAGGGATAGGCAAATGGACAAAATATAATGATATATATCGTATCGATATTTTACAAATTATTATTATTTATTATTTATTTCGGTATTACCCATAAATGTGTTAGTATTGACTTAAACTATGTTAGTATATACTTATAATAAATCTCGACAAAATTATAACTATTAAACAAACAAGACCAGGATCTACCATCCTCTGGGAACACCCGGTAGCAGCACATGCATTGCGCACAGGTGTCCCATCAAGTTGCCCTCGGTCTTACTAACAATCACATTCAGGAGACTGATGGCACTGTCACGCAAACGACGCAGCAATGATGCACACTTTTTACGCATTATTGCAAAAAAGTCGCCAGTGCGTGCTTCTGCCAACATCCCTGAAGCGCTACAAAAACGTGGTAGTGACAACAGTATCCTAAATGCATTGTTATATTGCACGCGCAAGGCATTGTACGTTTTTAGCGTGTATCTGGCCCATAGGCTGCAGGTGTAAAAAGATTGGCAATATGCCCTAAACAGAGTAATCTTGACATTACTGTCGCATCTCGCAAACCTATGTGCCAGCATGTTGCATCTTACGGCCAATGCCCTGCGCTCTCTCTCCATATCACAGGTATCCGAGCCATCTTCTGTAACCGAGTTACCGAGGTATTTAAACTGCTTAACTCTATTAAGCACCGTACCACACAACGAGACTTGTGGTACTATTTCATAGGTCTTATTATGTGCTTTGAAAACGAGCAGCTCACTTTTCTTAGCATTATACCTCAGTCCATGAGCACCAGCGTAAGACTCACAAATGTTCAGCAGTTTCCTAAGCGCACTGATTGATGGACTCAGCAACACCATGTCATCAGCGTAGCTAATGTTATTAAAGGAAACTCCGTCCATCATGCATCCAACTCCAGAGCTGCTGAGTTCCTCAATCAGCTTAATCACATACAAATTGAATAGCTTGGGCGAGGTTAAACCTCCTTGCCTTACTCCACATTCTAGCCTGTATACATCAGAGTAGGAATCTGCCCACCGCACAGTGTTATGTTGGTTACTATACCAGAACTTAAATACATTAATTATTTCTGGCGGCAGGCTAGTTTCACTCGACAATTTATTCCACAGGATGTCGTAGGAAACAAGGTCGAATGCCCTGGATAAGTCCAGAAAGCATGCATAGACAGGCGTCCTTCTCCCAGTATAGTATTGTACTGTGCTCTTTAGTGTCATAATCACAGTCTCAGTTGATAATCCATTCCTAAAACCAAACTGCCTATCATCAATATTTAAATGCTTAGCCAGATATTTGTCCAGCAAACTATCTAACACTTGGCAGTAATTGTTGCTAAGGATATAGGTCGGTAATTGGTGGTATCCGACATGTCACCGGTCTTATTTTTAGGAACGGGCACCACAACAGTCCTTACTAGATACACCGGTAAATAAGAGTGACTGATACACAAGTTAAACAGTAAAGAAAGAATCCTTGGGAGATGGACTCCTGCGTTTTGCAAATGCTCTATACTTAGGCTATCATGACCGGGTGACTTACCCCTAGACATATTTTTAATAACAGAAGACACATCACGGGCCGAGAAACGCACACTCAAGTTTTTACAGCTCATATTAGCCGTTTGATTTACTCGACCTAGGGGTGATTCAACTTTAAATTGTTGCTGAAATAAGTTAGCAATATCAACTGGCTCTGTTCTTTCCGTTACACTCAAGGGAAGACTCGACTTGGGATTCAACTTCTTTGCTTCTCTCCAGAAGCTTCCAAAATTTCTCGCTGAGTGGTGGGTAGCAATAATTTCCATTTTAATTTTTTGCTCATTGTTCTGACACCACTTCAACTTAGCCTTGAAAGCTTTGCGAGTTTCACACATTTTTGTATAAATGGGACGTGTTTTCCATACTGGACCCAAAGCTGAAAACATAGCCGAGCCTGCGCATGAGCCTCCTTAACATGTCTATTCCAACCCGTAACATACCTCCGCTTCCAGTCAGCCGGCCGACTACAAGTCACGGCTGCTGAATCACTCAATATGCTCACAAGGGTACTGTATAAACTATCTATATGTACTCTATGATCTATATTATGGCATACATTATCACAGCATTCGTGGAAAATACTAGGAAAACCAACCTCTCTCATCTCATTATGACACAATTCATGAAACTTTTTTATCTGACTAGCATCTCTTATACCCCACTTCACCCTATTATTTACAATTTTACTGCTAGCCATTTTTGTCAGCAATATTTTTAAGTTACATGTAATCTCCAAAGGTAAGTGGTCCGACCAGAAAACATCACAATTAACTTTTACATCAATAATAGTACGTAGGGCCGCCTCAGTGACCACACAGTGGTCAAGCCATCTACGACAGTTATCATGAGCATCACTAATGAAAGTGTACGTATCAGAGTTCTGACCGAGTTTCAGTATATCCGCACATAACCATTTTTGCTCACTACAAAAATCAAGTAACTCAACACCAAAGCGCTCGCCTGGGTGTGCATTAAAATCTCCCAACACATAAACACTTTCTACGTTTTCGTTCTCAATAATTGCGCTAATTTCGCTTAAACATTCCGTAAGCTCATTAAGATTATCAACCGAGTCCGTAGGCATATACACCGAGAAAATTAAAAACGCACGGCCCGCGACTATAACTTTAGCCGCCACTAACCGCACACTGTTACACTCAATGACAGAGACCGATGTAAACAAACTTCTTCTCCAGATCAACGCCACGCCACCATATGGCCGCCCGCGCACTACACCGCTTGACGTATCTACAGCAGACTTGCCCGTGAATGCGAACTCATTATCGATAGTTCCTAGGAAGGCTACGTCGTGTGGCAATAGCCACGTCTCCTGAAGTGCAATTATATCAGCCGATTGACAAAGTGATCTTACACAGTCAATAGATCTATGAATAGATTTACAGTTCAAACTAACGAGTTTAACTAAACTTTGTTCCATCATTATGACTGTTATTCGTATTAACTCGTAATTTTTCAGAAGTTTTACCTCTGAAAGTAACAAACTTCCTGAAATTCACACCTTCAGGCCATCGGTTGTCGTCCATGAAAATCGGTAGCTTATGTCTCGGAACAAATACCTTATAGGCGTTATAATCCCTTTCCTGTTTCATAACCTTCTCTAACAGTACTGACACTTGAGTTTTACTGAGAATATAATTCACTATGTCGCTCTCAGAGGTACCTTTGTCTACGTTATTAATAAACAATGGAACTTTAATGTCTGCCGCCTTAAATTTCATATCTAAATCGTGTTTTGCAGTGCCTTTTTGACCAATAAAACGATTTTTACCCGACTGCGCCAGAAGGAGGGTTATGTTTTTCGAGAGTATGTATGTAGGTATGTATAATTGTTTGGCACGCTCTGGAAAGATTTCGCAGACGATTTAGTTCTTGATACGTGTTTTTTACGATTTGTCACTTTGAATTACTTTTAACCATATAAGTTGTATATATGTTTGTAATCACCTTTTAAAACCCTTTATTTTGATATCCCACTCGATAGGTTTTGAGAAAAAAAACTTTTTTGAAGGCATAATATGGCGCCAAAAATGCGCCATTTTGGTTTTTTTTTATTTTGATATACCCAGTGTCACTTTCACAGTCAATACGAATCTAACGATACCTCTCAAGCTAAAATCCGTCAAGCCGTTCGGGCCACAGAGCGTGCCAAACAATTATACATACATACATACTCTCGAAAAACATAACCCTCCTTCTGGCGCAGTCGGGTAAAAAAATAAATAAATAAATACAAACATCCGAATTGAGAACCTCCTCCTTTTTTAGAAGTCGGTTAAAAATGGGCTTGTTTTTATTAGCTTTTCAGTTAGTTTTAGTATAAGGTTGCAGTCGGGTTTTTTAATCTTTTTAATTACTTTTTTTTATTTCCAGCTTTTTAGTTTACAAATGTGAAAGACTTCGCAGACGATTTAGTTCTTGATACGTGTTTTTTACGATTTGTCACTTTGAATTACTTTTAACCATATAAGTTGTATATATGTTTGTAATCAGCTTTTAAAACCCTTTATTGTGTGTGTATTTTAATAAAAGATTTCTTAGAATACAACATAATTCAATTATGTAAGGAAATGACAGTAGATAAAATATTTGAGTGTTGTGGCATAGAAATACCATCTTATAACTGTATTATTATATGTTTGTATAGGACACCCAATTCTAACATTGCAATATTTTTTAATAAATTTGAGTCTCTATTGCATAAACTAAGTGACAGAAAAAACAAAAAAAATATACTGGTCGGAGACCTAAATATAAACACCCTTACTACTAACAAAAATGCCAGTACACTAAAAGAAATTCTCTTAAACTACAACTTGACTTTAAAGATAAATACTCCAACACGACAAACTTCTTGTATTGACCACATCATCACTAATATACCTGACTCGTTAGGTGAAACATGTGAATTACATCTGTCGGACCATAATACTGCCCAGATTTTGACATTCACATCAAAAATATCTTCAAACCAGCTTGCTCCATCGCATTGTTTTATATACAAGAGGAATTATAGCGAAGAGTACATAGAAAAGTTCAGAGAATGTCTATTGAGCCTCAAATGGCAAGATATTTATAATGAAATAAATCCTAATACCGCTGTTGATAACTTCCATGACACTTTTTGCCTATTATATAAATTGAATTTCGCTTTGCAAAGAATCAAAGTAAACTATCAAAAACCTACTTTAAGATGGTTAACTAAAGGTATAAAAAAATCTTGCCTCTCTAAAAGATATCTAAAATCAAAATATCATGATAGTAAATCTAAGGAAAATAAATTGGCTTATAATAAATACGCTAAAATGTTAAAAAAATGTATAAACTTGTCAAAAATGCAATCTTCTAGCAAATTTATTTCGAAAGCAAAAAACAAATGTAAAGCAACATGGAAAATAATAAAAAATAAAACTAAATGTGCGAATACACAATATATAGAAGCCATTAAGCTGAATGGCGTTACTATAGATAAACCTGAAGAAATAGCGGAAGCTTTTAATAATCACTTTATTGATACTACAAACATAGACATAACAAATAATAAAAATAAAAACATAAATACAAAAAATATCAATATTAGTAACAGTTTATATCTCGAACCTTGCACGCCCAATGAAATACATAAAATAATATCTTCACTAAATAATACCAAAGCCGTCGGATATGATGACATTTCCACTCACATAATAAAATCATGTGCCGATATATTGTCACCTATTATAGCTCATCTTGTTAATTTAAGTTTCAGTGAAGAAAAGTACCCTAAAAAATTAAAGTTCTCAGTTGTAAAACCATTATATAAAATAAAAGATATACATGACTTAAACAATTATCGTCCAGTGACTTTAATACCTATAATTTCAAAAATATATGAAAAAGCAATGTACTTACAATCGAATTGTATCATTTATATCCAAATATAATATAATAAATACAGAACAAAATGGCTTTCAAAGAGGAAAGTCAACCACACTAGATTGTTACCAACAAATAAAATCGATTACTGAGAATTTAGATAAGAAGATACCAGTCGCTGCAATATTTTTTGACATGAGCAAAGCATTTGACTTTGTAAAACATGATATCTTGTTAGCAAAATGTGAGAATTACGGGATAAGAGGAAAAGCGCTAAATTGGTTAAAAGATTACCTTAATAATAGACAACAACGAGTTGAAATCTTAGGCGTCAATAAAGACAGAGAAGTGATAAACTATAAATCTCAATACAGAACCAATACATATGGCGTGCCTCAAGGTAGTATTTTGGGACCCTTGCTTTTTCTTCTATACATCAATGATTTGCCTACAGTTACGGAGAATAAGTGCGTGTTATTTGCCGACGACATCTCATTAATTATAACTAAAGAAAGTAAAAATGTTAAATTTGAGGATAAAATAAATGCTGCCGTAGAAGCTATAATAGATTGGCTTCAACAAAATAATTTATGTGTGAATCTCAGGAAAACTGTTGGACGTAATGCCGCTCTATTGGCTTATCATGGATATGTCTCATCTGTGCTAAGATACGGCTTAATCATATGGGGTAATTCCACTGACATCAATAAGGTATTTACAGTACAAAAGAAGTGTTTGCGAGCTGTGTTTGCTGCAGAACCATTAAATTCATGCAGACCTATTTTTAAAGAACACAAATTATTAACATTATCATGTTTATATATATACTGGAAATAGGTTTATTTGTAAAAAAACATCCTCACCTATTCAATACAGCCGATAGCAAAAATGTTTATAAGGTAGGTAAAATATCAAGAGATCCAACAAAATTGGCGATGCCAAGATGTAAAACAGCGTATTGCCATAAAAATACTGGTCGAATGGCAATAAAGATATTTAACTGTATACCAAAGGTTATAAGAGAACTGCGCACCAGCTTATTTCAAAAGCATCTTAGAGCATGGCTTATTGAAAATTGTTTTTATACCATTAAGGAATTTATGACTTTTAGGACAAAGGGGAAAATTGTATGACATGATAATTAAATTTGATATTAGATTTTAAGCTATTGACATTTTGTAATTTAATTTCTTTGGTTGTAATTTAAATAGAAGACATTTGTCAAATTTGTACTTATTTATTTGACATTTATATTTTGAAATTTACTAAGATAATTTATATTTAGACTTTTTGACATTGTAATTTTATTGTTTTGTTTAATTATATTAAACTGATATTGTTACAAAATTTGCATGCCGAATTTAGTAGGCGAAATATGTAGAACTATTGTGTATCTGTTATAATATCTGTAAATACCATATTTCTGGCAAATAAATGAATCTAATCTAATCTAATCTAATATTTCGTTTCCAGTAAACCTGTGGATTAAAAAAATATCATTCTAATTTATTTCACATACTGTATCAATATTATCGATATTTATCCGCGCAAACATCGCACATCAACTAGCCTTACATACCAAGAAAAGAATTATTGATAATTTGATACAATTTTTTCCCCTTGAAGTTGCAGTCAATAGACAAGATACGGTTTGCTACAGCTTTAGTGAAATGGTGATTAGTTGTGACCTTGTTAATATCGTTTCTTCAGCGAAAAATGAACAAAACTATTAAAATTGGAGTACGGGAGATGTTGTTTCGCATGATGTCTAAATATCAAGAAAAACAACAGGAGAAAGACGCCGAATTCAATCAAACAAAAACAAGATTGTTTACGTGTGGTGTTAGATTTCATAAGTTAGTATGATGCTACTAAGTTGATACTTAGTAGTTCATAATTTATCGTTTAGCGAGGAAAAATATTTATCTGTTTTGATTCACATTCATTTTATAGTATGTTAAACATTAATAATTAAAGAATAATAATGCATTATGGTTATTTAACATACTATTAAATGTTGCATGGTTTTTAACATTTTTTTTTCTTTTATAGAAAATCTGGTAGATGTAGCAAGGGTTGATGTGGGGTGAAAACTATTGAAAAACTTACGGATTTAGAGCATAAAAATAGGATAAGAACCCAGAACCAGTACTTGGATGAAATAGCTTCAATCACTGGTAAGTTTTTACTAGGAGTACATAACTTTTATAAAGATGTAATTGAATTCATGATTTGCAGAACCTAATCATTCTGTTTTACCATTCTTTACAGAAGTGTTTACTACAATAAAAAGAATTAAAAAGGAAGGTTTTTACGTGCAAAGGCCATATAAACCCACAGTGTCCGACTTAGATAGTTTCGACATAGGTGCTATTTGTAACAAAATTAACGAATTTTATATCGTTAGAAAACAAGTTTAAAACGAAACACACCAGAGCCAGTATATGAAGCTGATGAAATTCTGAAGCAGAATGAGCACGAGGTATTGCGACTACCACTGTGATCTAAATGCCATTGAGTTAGTATCGAGTTTGGCTACACGTAACGTGGCAAGTAAAAATATTGCTCTGCCTGCAGTGGAGTTAGAGAAAGTTATAAAAGAGTCGTTGGAAAATATAACTTACGAGTGAAAGAAAATGACTGATCATGTCATCCATGTTGAAAATAAATATAAAGAAAGGGACAGAATTACAGAAAATAATTTAGAAAGTTTTAAAATTAACGTAGGAAACAATGATTCCAGTGACTCTAATGAAACTTTCCACATGGAAGTCTTACATTCAGATTTTGAATATAAAGAATAAATCAGAACTATTTTAGAATACTGTTGTTTTTTTTAGTTCGGATTAAGTATCAATATCTAAACTATTACCTACCTAACAGTGGCGAAGGCTCCATGCAACTCGATTCCTACCGGCTTCCCTTTTGAAATATGGCAAATATTAGTCTATTATTTTATATATGAATATATAAATAGTAATCTATTATTTTCAATAAAACAAAACAGACAGCCACAGGGCCACATTTACTGGAATTCACGCATCACACTTGAGCAAGTTAAGCATTTTTTGGTCAGGCTTCCCTTTTATGAAAATTCACTCTTCGCCACTGCTACCTAAACTACCTTTTGTATTTTTATTTCGATGAAATAAAATAGATAATTCTAAAGTATCAAATAAAGTTATTCCAGGTATTTCATAGTAGTTTTGGGGATGCTATGCTGATATTTTTTAAATTTGCCGCGCTTTTTCAGTTTCTACTTTCGTTTGTCAGACTAATGCGACTGAAAGACTTTGTATCTATGGTGATGAATAAGATTATTAAAAAAAATCATCATAGCCTCTGCCTTACTCTTAATTGTATTATTTTAGTTTATTATATATTAGTACTCTCATAGTGTTTTACATTCTCATTGTTTGTAGAAGTTTAGCTATATACCGAGTGTTACCGACTTAGTGGATTTTCCACTAAAACTGGTGGTTTCGACCCCCTTTAGTGGCGAAATATTGCTTTTAGTGGCTGGTGGTTTTTTCTAGTGGTTAAATAGAAGTCAGTTTCAACTACTGAAAATGCTATTACTCAGCTACTAAGCCACTAAAACTTTACGAAATATATTATTTTTACTTCATTTAATTTTCAGTAGTATTTGGGTAATTCTAGCGAAATTCCGAAATTCATGTCCTTGTTGTTATTTTCTAAGTAGTTACGAATTTAAGTAATGATTGTAATTTTATTAATAAGTATGCTATGGTGGATATATAATAACTATACGAGTTTCTAATAAACTTGATATCTAATATTACTTTTGCTTATGATAACATGTCCGAAAATCATTCCCTCACTATGTCCCAAACTCCAGAATAAAACACTCTACGGTTGCTAAATTGACCCATTTTGCAAAATTTACTTTAATAGTTTTACTGATTTATTCAAAATAAAATGGTTTTCTTAAAATATTCATTATTACAGAAAAAAATAAAGATTATTTAAATATATGTATTGTTTTTAGTCTGTCCCGAGAAAAATAATCATTCCCTCACACCTTAGTTCACAGTCCATTTTTAAACGTGTTATTTGTATTACATGAACACACCCATTTGTTTTTGACAGTTGACAGTACTGCCAATAACATATTATGGCAAATTCATTTTGTGCGTGCATGTCGTTTCTGTTAAAAAAAAAGGTTTGACCATAATTTGCAAAGTTACATTTTTGGCCGTCATTACATCACATCTTATAAAAATAAGGTAATTCACTTTAACTAATTAGTGATTACGCGTTGACGTCGGTTTTGATGAATCATAACGTGACCAGAAAATGTAGTACGAAAGAAAGCTTATGTTGTGCGTTTTTGGCGGTTATGTTTGATTTCGTCATTCCCTCATATTTATTTGTAGTGAGGGAATGATGATAGGTGAGGAAATGATTATTTTAACCGAGCGCATTGTTTTCTTTTTGTGCTCTTGCTGCACTAATGCTAATTGATCTTTGCTTTCTTTTTGAAGGCTTTATTAACCTAAAAATGGCAAAAAAAGAAACTAACTGAGGCACAACTTAAATTGGAAAAGAAAGAATATGATCGGAAACGTAGAGAAAAAATGAAGAGTGATCCTGACAGTCTAGAAAGACTTCGCGAAAAAGAAAGACTGAAATATGTTAAGAAAAAGGAAAAAGGTCAGGTAAAACCTGTAATGAGTTCAAGAGAAAAAAAACTGAAGCGAAAGGATTGGAAAAAAAATTGTCAAACCTACAGCGATAAAAAGGTATGCTGCGTAAGAATTTGGCAAGAGTACAATACTAGTACTCACGCGGGGCTTCGCTCCCGTGGATTCAATCACGGTAAAAACATAACTCTCTTTTTTTGCAGTCGCGTAAAACGTAGCCTATAACCTTCCTCCAGTGGCGGTACCTTCATATAAGCCCAAAAGCCCGGCATGCCTTACTAAAAAATGCTCGATAGAGAATCAATGTCAAACCCGAACTATTTAAAAGTTCGCGCGCTTAATTCTTATCAAAATAACACAATGAATCTACTAAACTACTACGCATCGCGATTGTTCGCGCGCAGAGTTTCGCATTTGTAGCATCTAATGATCTAAATATTGCTATCTCGCTTACACGCACCGGCTTTTACCGGGCTTTCAAATACTATATCTGTCACTTTCGCACTTATAGCGATGTGCCGTATAACGAGTTAGGCCTTAGGCATAGAACAAATCAATCACTATGGCAGATATAAGCCGGGCATTCGTATGAAGTTGCATGCGTATGCGTGACCTTGTCAGCTTGCCAACTCTGCAGTGTTGCCGTTTTAGCCACACGTTGAAAGATCTTGGAGATTTTTAACGTGTTTGGAAACTTTTTTAACATTTATCAACAATAAAAACTAGCGACTTTTAAAATAACGAAATTAAATACAGTCAAAACCGTTTACAACAACATCATTTAGAACAACATACCGGTTATATAGACCAAAATCATAATATCATATATTGAAAACATCACCGGTTATTACGACTATCGGTTTTTACAACCAAATATGAGTGGTCCCTTGGATGTTGTTATAACAGATTTTGACTGTATTCAAGCAATATCTTAAAAATAAAAAAAAAATTTGCTAGATTTTTCATATACCTGGCGACTTTTTTTGCCTAAATGACAACACTTGAGTAGTTCCCGACCGAGAGTGCAGCTAACTTCAGTTTCATTTGCTGAGAAAAGGTTTTGTTTGTTTTCTAAGATCCGTAGTATTATAGTACTCTATGTCTAAGATTTTCTCAGTGATACAATTGTTTTGGTGATTTACCTACAACAATGGAGGTAATTGTACCTTGTGAGGATTTAAAATGCGTTCAAGTTTTGATTGGCGAAGATAAGGTAAAATCTTTAAACTTTGCTCAGAAAAAACAGTTAATTTCTTCATTAAAACCGACGCCTAATCTGTGTATTTCTCAGACTAGTAAATCGCATAAACGAAAATTTAATAGATCAGTCAATCATTTCATTCATGAGAATAACCTCGAAGATGCCTTTCCCGAGCTGTTAAAGTTAGCGTATCTTGTTGTAACTATTCCGGCTACAAGTTCTTCCGCGGAACGTGCTTTTTCGTCTCTTAAACGTATCCATACCTATCTGAGAAATACACAAGGTCAAGAGCGTCTTTCCGAATTATCAATGATAGCTATTGAAAAACAGTTGTTGGTAGAATTAAAACGATCACCAACATTTTACTCTGATGTAATTAAATCATTTCTTAAGAAAGATAGACGATTCCAATTAGAATATAAATAATTTATTTAAATTCCTTATTACATTCTATCTAGCTATTTTTTAACTTTCGTTTTGTAACTTTTTGTTTTGTTTTTTTTTTGTCTGTAACCTGGGTTCTGTTACGAAGGAAGCAACTACTTACCATAACTTTGTCCCCTCAAGCAATGAAGCAAACCAAACGGCTTTTTTCAAAGCCACCGGAGGTATGCAATTGCTGATATGTTTATTATATTCAATCTAGCACTAGCATGCCTTCAGTGTGCTTTGGTTACCTCATTCACCGCACGACAAGCAAGAGTGAAATTGAAGAAAGAAGAGGAAAGAAGAAGATGGATGAATTCACTTTTAATTTATTGTACCTAACCAGTAGTTTATGAGAAAATTGCGATGATACATACGTAGGTACCTACATACTCAGTCGAAAACTGAACTTTCTTTTTTTGAAATCGGTTAAAATTTTATTGGGCTTGCGTTATTTTGAAACCCTAGGCACGCCACTGCCTTCCTCAAGCTTCAAGCTACTTCCATACCAAATTGCATCCAAATCCACCCAGTACTTTCGAAGATTAGCGCGTTCAAGCAAACAAACAAACAAACAAACTTTTCCGCTTTATAATATTAGTATAGATAATGCCACCTCCAAGCCCAGGGCCTTTCAGCGCTAAAAGGAGCCCATTCCAACTATCTCCTACTTTCCCAAGTACAGCTGTACCAGTGATCGACCACCTGGAGCTTTTGAGCATGGAGTTGACATCAGACCTCAACTTCGGCTCAACCATCGAGTCCAGAGCTCAGATTGCAGCAAAAAAGCTGGGAATCCTACACAAGATGAGGCGGTACTTCACGTCTGGACAGCTTCTGAATCTATATAAAGCACAGGTCCGTTCCTGCGTGGAGTATTGCAGCCACTTGTGGGATGGCTCTGCAAAATACCAACTTGCTGCATTGGACTCGATCGAGCGCAGAGCTAAAAGGCTTATAAGTGACGAGGCGCTAGTGGACAAGTTTCATAGCCTGGCTCATCGGCGAACAGTTGCTTGCATGTCGGTTTTCTATAGATTGCACTTCGGGGAGGGTGCCAGGAGCTCCATGACCTGATTCCTCCATCTCCCTTTCATCTTCTGGGCTCGCTCGTCACATCGTAGACTTCATCTATCGCTTACCATCAGGCGAGATGGAGATAAAAAAAACGTACTGATTTTTTAAAAAAGGATAAGAATTCTAGGATGTGTCCGGGTAAGAAAGATTTTATGAAGCACAAAGGACAAGTAAAACATGTTACCATGTTACACGTGTTACCATGAAAAACTTGCAAGTTTTTAACGACAGTTGAATACAAAGTGAGCTTGGCAACATTTTGTAAGTTCAGACCTTTTGGTATAACCTGGGCATCAGTCAAAGACCGTGATACTTGCAAATGTGTGATTCACACATTTGCAATGTTGTTAATTAATGATCCTAAAACTGTACGAAAATGAAGTTTTGCCTAGTTGCGATCTAACAAGATTTCTTTCAATGATAACATGCGATGTGTATTCAACAAAATGTCTGTTGTGTAAGGCGCTTCAGTAAACTGTATGACTAGAGGCTCTACAGCTTGGAAATGGCCGACTATAAGAGATGAGCAGTTGTATAATTTGGATGATGTATTACAGAAGATTCAACTTCCAAAATTAATCAAAAGAGGCTGCTATTTCGTAATAGAAATGGACAAAGGTGATGGTAGCGGAGTTGATCAAAGAACGATTCCTCATATTTAGATTTAATGTTTTATTGTTCTCTCTCATGTTGTCTTATGTTGAAATTTATAGTTTTTAAGTAACTTTTAATAGATCTGCAATGCCATTCGCAACTTGAAACACTGTGATTAATTTTCAATAATTTAAAGTACAAAAATTTATATTATTTAGATTTGTAGAAATAATTAGTAAATAATGTTACTTTATGTTTGTTATTTAAACTATAATATAAGATTTCTAATGTCATTAAACGTGTCTTTTATTGTTGAATTTTCGTAAATATGTTAACGCTCATTCCCTCACCTGATGCATCATTCCCTCACTCTCTTATGTTTTAACTACCCTCTTTATCGCATGAAAACTTACTTATTTTGGGGACCACTATATAATTGATAATAAGTTACACGAGTACTATAAAATTCATACAAAAGAAATCTTAAATATTGAAAATATTTCTCACAAATTTTTGAAACTCTAATATCTGAATTTCGCTGGAATTACCCATTTAATTTACTTTTACTGCGTAGGCACAATAAAAGTGCACAAGTTATGGCAAGATTTGGTAATCAATGGCGACAAATTCATTTGCTGAAATGGAATGAGAGCAAAGATACAAAAAAATTTGGAATGAAGTATTGCATTTTAAAGATGCTCAAGGGGAATCTATGAAGATTTGAGAAATTAGCAACTTTTGCGATTACACTCTTAATACTGCCTCATTCTAATGCCGATGTTGAGAGACTATTTAGCAGTATGAATCTATAAAATGTAACGACGCACTTAAACAGCTGCCAGAGCGAGCCATGCAAATCAACCAATCACAGCCAAGCCTTTCAAGTCAGCCAATCACAGCCAAGCCATGCCACCAACCCTACTTCCGGATGCCACCGTTAGTCGGGGAAGCCTATATAACTGTCTGCATGAGTGACTCGAATCACTCTCAGTTACTACACCTGAGCTAAGACTAAACTCTTCCTAATTTGTTAAGCATATTTTATATTGAAATACCTACAATAAATAAGTGTCATTAAAGTGTGTTCTTTATTCTATACCCTCGCTTCATCTCAGAAGTGGGATAGATAAAGAAACTAAGTAAGATAGCTATGAAACGCAATCACGGCTATTCTGAAGACAAAACTTCAGCAGTTGAAAGCGATCACGAAGATGACGTCACCCCACCAGTCACACCTCCAGCCCGGAAAATACTTAAGAAGCTTTTGGAGGTGGAGATTTAGAAGGCCACGCGGGATTTAAACGACGAAGTACCCTCTATCTCCACCAAGGAAGAACATCGTGCAGCCTCACTGATCTCGGAGTTTGACCCCGACAGCGAAGAATGTCTCTCTGCTGCAGCATGGATCAAAAAGATTGAACAGTTAGGCGAAATCCACGGGTGGAATGAAACAACGAAATCATTTTACTTGCAAGACAGGTTAAGAGGTCAAGCAAGGAAATGGTATAATCGACTCGATGAATACGATTACTCCTGGGAAGACTGAAAGCGGCTGCTAGTGAGAGCTTTTCCCAGGCATCGCGATTACGGGAGCATGCTCGAGGAAATGATGAGCAGGAAGAAACTACCCGCAGAATCGATGACGAAATATTACCAGGACAAAACAGCCATGTGCTTTCGTTGTAAGTTGTCCGACACCGCGACTGTTTCCTGTATCATAAGGGGCCTACCACAATCACTCAGGGCCGGATTAACCATTAGGCGGAGTAGGCAACTGCCTAGGGGCCCCGCATCAACTAAGGGCCCAGGCCCAGCGCACGCACCAAGAAAACATGTTTCTTTGAAGGAGAATTTAATGTGCGTGTGAAATTAGGGACCTCACTGTTATCTCACAAAATACAAATCGTTAGATTTAGTAGTAGAATTAAAACAATTTCCGAACAAATCTGGGAATAAGTAAACAAATCTATTAAAAACCACAGCCCTTAATGTGCGTTTCCTCAGTTCACACACGATTTGGTCAGTCAAAGTAAGAAAAGGGGCCCGAGAAAGCCATTGCCTTAGGGCCTCTGACAGGGTTAATCCGGCTCTGCAATCACTTCAAGCAAACGCCAGAGCATATCAATGTGAGAGACCCGAAGAGTTATATGAAGGCTTCCTCTGTGCGCTCGACGATTATCAACCGCCGTCAGCGTCGATTGGACCACGGACACAAAATAAAGATTCCAACAGTCTGGTCAGCAATCGACAGCTAAGTGATAAAAAGTATTACTCCGTGAACCCAGATACTGACCCATGTCCGCGCTGTAAGAAGATTGGCCATATACTACGTAACTGCCCATATCCAGACTCACGAATATGCTTCAAATGTGGCAACCAAGGTCACATTGCCACACGTTGTGTTATGGTTCCGAAAACAGCTACGTTAGACAAAGACAAAATTAAAGAAATCAAATTCTTACAAAATCATAACAAAATTTATGAAAAACGGCCAAAATTAATGGCATATATATAAAATCTTATATTGACACCGGCAGTCAGGTGAATGTACTCGCTAGTCGTGAATCAAAACTTCTGGGCCTAGAGGTCAACCCCACGAGTACTATTCTCAAAGGATTTTCCGGAAATCATTTACCCAGCTGCGGAGAAGTAGCTTTTGAATTCGAAATCGATGGCATATGTATTCCCTGCAAGGCTCACCTAACCAACGTGGATATGGGAACATAAGTCTATTGATTGGACAGCCCATTATCAATAGTGACGGTATGACATTGTTGGTTACAGAAGGTAAAGCCACTCTCAAAAAGGACGACGACTTTACAAAACAAATTGATGTCATTGAAGAGCGCACCCGCTTCAAGGTTATAACGACTGAAAAAACGTGTTTATTGCCTGGAGTGTCCATCATAAAAGTCTGCGTGCTGGACAATGCCGACGACAACGATGTTGTCACTGCGCCACAACATTATGAGCTGCAAGGTGTATCCTATTCCATTCCAGCCACTCTGCTACGAGGTCCTATGGGATACGTTAAGGTCATAAACAGTGGAGCACAACACATTGTTTGGGAACAAGGTGAAGTGCTAACTCGAGCCGATAGTTGCATCACTCCACCATCATCGGAGGTCCAGATCAGTCAATCGATTTACACTTTACCATTAATTTCTAAAGCCAAAGCCAATACCACAGTATTACGATATTTCCTACAGTAGCGCAACGAATGTACTTGCACAGAGCAACGGAGGGGAACTCGCGGGGTGTCGGGCGTCGCGGGAAGCGTACCGCAAACACGCTTAGTTTGCGGTACCGAGCGCGAAGGGCAAACGCGGGCGTGTTTTTTGGGTAATAATTTTATTATACTTACATATTCTATAATGGTGCGCACAAACTGTTCTGTGTATGGAAGTAAATCGACATCGAAATCCCAGAAGGACTTAAAGTTTCATAGATTTCCCCGCGACGAGAGGTAGGTTTTTCATTTGTGTACCATAAACTTATGGAATATTCCAAACGCCGCGCCGCTGCCGCTAAGACAAAACTGACTTGTGCACACAATTTCGGACACTTTACCTTATATTTTTATGTCTGATAATTATAATTGTATAGGTACTTATGTGTTTGTTTATTGAATTTATAGGTACCTACTTACTTTCTAGGCGCGAGTTATGGATAGAAGTTTGTCAAAAACCGGACTTGAAAAGTAAAACAGTTGAACAGTTATATAATATGTACGTATGTGGTTTACACTTTGAAAGATGGATGTATATGAAAACAAAATTAAAAAGCACTGCTATTCCCGTATCAAACTTACCGTCTGCTTCACTACATCCTATGAGTACACAAACTGAGACTACAGAAATAGAGATTATAAAAGATTTAAGAAACAGAGGTGTTCAACAACAGATCGGCATTGCTCCCGTAGGCGTATCAGTTGTGGCATCCACTAGTCCCCAAGCATCGCAGACTACAAAAAAAAAAAAATGACAGATCATACTCCAAGAAAAAGAAAACTTCGAAAACAAGTTACAAGTTGTGTCAAAAAGTTGAAGTTGATGGAAGAAGCTAAGTCGACGGACGTCACCTTTGAACAGTTCTTACAAGGATGTGACAAGTTCTTATCACCTAATCTAAGTAAACTTACGTAACCGTGCATACAATACTATGCATGATACCTTTGGTGGACTACAGGTACCTCCAGCTGATTTCGATGAATACTGTACTAAACTGCAAGCCTGTTTTAGACAAAATTTCCACTCGTTTGTTGGAAACAATATCTTAGATAGATTATTTGAAATACTAAGTACTGTAGAATTTAAATCACAGCCATGTTCATGTTTTCTTCATTCTTTTCTTATCAGATTGTTCATCCGAATGCGAATACATTACGTAGTTAAATTTTATAATAGACAATTAAGAACATCCAAAAATAAAGTGTCACGTTTTTAGTAGTGCAACATATGTAAATATTTACATAGTGTAATATATATTTACATACATATGAATAAATATATAATCACAATTATTTTAAATGTACATATAAATAAATGATTACATCATAATAGTAATAATCACAATTGTTTTATTTTATTTCCCATTTGATGACAACCCTAGCATATTTGCATGTAACAGCGTAAGTACCTACACTGGCGGCGGCATCGCGCGACATCAAAGGCGTTGCGCTACTGTAGGAAATATCGTAATACTGTGCCAATACTAAGCATAGCCTCCCTATAGCATCTATGTCGCATACTAGTCAAGCTAATATTACCATTGGAGGAGTGACTTTAGACAAGATTAGGTCGGGTCCATTAGATAAAAACGATTACGATAGTTTAATATCTTTATTATCGAAATACAGTGACTGTTTTGCCAATAAAACACAAGAAAATAAATCTCACAAATGAACAGCCTATATACCGCCAACCTTACCGCTTATCACATCGTGAACAGGAAATAGTTCGATCCAAAGTCTCTGAATTATTGGACGCAGGTATAATTCGGGAGTCCGAGTCATGTTTTGCATCTCCGGTTATCCTTAAGAAAAGAAAAAACGGCGAAAGCAGGCTCTGCGTAGACTATCGGGCGCTTAACGCCATAACGGTAAAAGACAGGTACCCATTACCTAATATTGATGATCAGATCTCAAAGCTAGCTGGTAAGAATTTCTTCACAAGTCTTGATTTAGCACAAAGTTACCACCAAGTTAAAATTCACCCGGAAGACACATACAAAACAGCTTTTATCACTCCACAAGGACATTACGAATATAAGCGGGTTCCATTCGGTTTAGCTAACGCACCGTCTGTTTTCATGCGACTCATAAACAAGGTTGTCGATTCTATAAAAAAATCCAATAACGATTCTAAAGGCGGTAGTAGGGACAATATCAAAAACTTTTCGAACGAATATGAAATCTTGGCGTTTTTTAGACGATCTGTTGTTACCCTCTATTGATATTCAGTCCGGTTTAGAAATTTTAGAGAAAGTCCTTAATAAATTGAAATCAGAAAATTTAAAATTAAATATGCGTAAATGTTCATTTTTACAAAATAGAATCACATATTTGGGACATGAAATATCTTCGAATGGCGTTCAGCCTTGTGAGTCAAAGTTGGCAGCAGTGTCGCAGTTTCGCACCCCTACCAACGTACATGAGAGGAAAAAGCGCGGGAATCTCCGAATTTGACGGGCGTGTTTTTTCTTTCGTTTTCATAAAATTAATAAAAAAACGTTTGCGATTGGAGATAAGTTGTGTAGATATATGTAAATATTCATTATATTAGTTAGTTTAATTGTTTTTAGTTAGAACTCTTCATATTTAGGGGTAAGTTTTTTTTATATATATATCTCTGGCCAGTGGCCACAATGGACAATGAACCGCCTGATCCGGGGAGCACAGTTCCCTCGGTTGGGCATAATATTATTATTAATGAATCCAGTATGGACACAGACTCGTCCATCACCAGATCGGAGCGGAAAAGGGCTCGAGCTCCACGAAAAATATGTAAACACTGCAATAAAAGAAGGAGAAATGGTCACTCAACAGGAATAAATAATCCATCAAATTGTCATTGTGATAATGACTCAGTAGCCACATCAAAAGTAACATCAGACGTACTACCAGTAAATTTAATTAAAGTTCACCAAGAAGCCATTCCACATTCTGTGGATGGCGATGGTCCCCGACTGAAAACAGGTCAGATCTTCCTCAGAAGGCGCCACAGGTTGCTAGGGCTTTGTACGAAGCCACAGACCTGTCGCCATACGTCGTGCACATTCAGAAAATGGTTGATGCACAAAACTCAACTCAGACATTGCACCCAATAACTTTAGGGCACTTCCTGAAAAATCGGAAATACAGCAACATCATTAACGGTTCTCTAAAACGCATCGGTCGAAACAGAATATCGCTCAGCTTCTCCCGTTACGTAGATGCTAAGTCTTTTATAAATGACCCAAGTTTGGCCAAAGAGAAATTGAAGGCATTTGTTCCATCAATAAATGTGTGCCGTATTGGCATTATTAAAGGCGTCCCTACCGAATGGTCTCCGGAGGAAATAGTGGAAAATATATCCGTTCCCGCTGGATGCGGGAAAGTCATCAAAGCAAGGCGTCTCAACTATAAAGTAGACGAACCGACCCCTGTGTGGAAACCATCCCAAACAGTCGTGCTCACCTTTGACGGACAAATTTTACCAAAACGCGTGTTTTGTTGTTACAATTCCATTCCAGTGGAATTGTATACATTCCCAACAATCCAATGTTTTAATTGTTGTCGTTTTGGCCATACAAAGGTACAATGCAGGTCGAACCCTCAGGGCTTCAAGTGTGGGGAGAAGCATTCTGCTGACACTTGCAGTATTGAAGATGAGAGTAAAAGTAATTGTTGTCATTGCGGTGGCATTCACTTCGCCATCAATAAAAAATGCCCAGAATTTGAGAGACAAAAATCAATTAAGCATTATATGGCCCATAGCTGCGTGTCGTATGCTGAAGCGTCGCAACTACATCCACCAATCTCAAAATTGTATGCAGATGTGGTAACATCTGCCCCATCACATACCACTCAAAATCATTTTTCTTCACAAAAGTCGCTCCAATCACGTAACACACCAGTTGTCTCCTCACATAGAAAAACGGTATTCCTTAAACCTCGGGATCCCCCAACAACAACTAAGGGTTATGACCGCGCAGCTCATCAAGCATTAATCAATAATGAAGTTTCTGTGTCAGGGAATGGTGTTGCATTCCAAAATAAAACAACAACTAATAATGAGAGTCAAATTTTAAATTTAATAATCATGCTAATTAATACCTTATCTAAAAATAATAATATTGAACCGTCCAACGTTGCCACTGTAATTGATATGCTGTCTAACTTATTTAACCTTAATAATGGATCCAAATCTATCCAAGATTGTCCAGTGGAACAGTCGCAGCATTGTGAATAAAAAATCTGATCTATCCTACATATTGAACAAATATGATCCCTTTGCAGTCGCTCTCTGTGAGACATGGCTTAAACCAGGGTTCTCTTTTAGAATTCCTGGCTATGCGTGTCTTAGAACAGACAGAAGTGACGGGTATGGCGGTGTCGCCATACTTATTAAAAATAACTTATCTTTTCAATCTTTTCCTCTTCCAAGTCTTAGTGACGATATATCTGCTATCGCTGCTATTGTAAATAAAATCTGTTTAGTATGTATATATTATTCTCGTCCCACTGTAAATATTCTCTCTGAAATAAATAGTCTTCTTTCAGTTTTACCTAAACCATTTTTGGTAATGGGTGACTTTAATACTCAACATCAGTCCTGGGGTAGTTCTAGTTCCAGTTACTATGGGGAAAAGTTATTGGAAATACTAGACTTTAATAATTTATGTATTTTAAATACATGTCTCCCAACACGCCAAACAAATCCAGATGAGGGAATAAGTGCCCCTGACCTCTCAATCTGCACACCCGAGTTAGCATCAACATTAACCTGGTCTCCTTTACCGTCTTCTTATGGTAGTGATCATTACCCTTTAATAATTTCTTTTCCACATAAAAAACCAGCTGATTGCAATCCAACACCACGATTAAAGTATAGACTCCAAAATGCAGATTGGGATACATACAAAAATTGTGTAGAAGAATCCTTGCATTAAATTATTCCTTACAACTACATGATCCTCAGTTATTATCTAATCAAATTACAAGAATTTTAATAGAGGTGGCAGATAATACTTTCCCTATTAAGAATTGTGCTACAGGCAAAATTCCTTCACCACCTTGGTGGGATGCTGAGTGCACTCAGGCCATCAAAAAAAGAAAAGAAGCAGAAAAAAATTATGTTCATACTATGACTTGTCACAATTTTGGGATATACTTAGAAACTGCTCGTACAACTCGTAAGCTCCTTAGGAAAAAGAAATTTGAAGGTTGGCAAAGATTCTGTGCATCTATTTCGCCAGAGGTTAATGCATCTCTAGTATGGAAAAATATTAGGCGATTCAGATCAGCATTCCATGACACAACAGCCTCAAAACTACCATTAGAATTAGCCAATGAGTTTATGGATCATTTAGCTCCTCCTTCAGTCCCAGAACAGAGATCTTTAATGCATTTTCCCTATGTTCCTATTCCTAATTCTGAGTTGAATTCTCTCTTTACACTAAGTGAGTTGAAAGGAGTCCTTTCACATGTTAAGGATTCAGCTCCTGGTGAAGATGGTATACCATACTCATTTATAGCTAATCTGTCTGACTCTGTCCTTTTAATATATTTAAATCTCATCAATTCAGCTTTGATATCTGGAAACATCCCATCAAGTTGGAAGTCTCAAACAATTATTCCCATTCTGAAACCAAACAAACCTCCTTCTAATGTTACTTCCTATCGACCAATTGCACTTTCTACAGTTCTCGCTAAAATTGTTGAGCATCTTATTAAGAATCGTTTGGAGTGGTATTTGGAAAGCAAAAACTTGCTAGCTACATCACAGTTTGGTTTTAGGAAGGGTAAAAGTACAATGGACAGCCTTGGTGTATTCACAACTGATATTCGCTTAGCCTTCTCTTCTAATAATTCTGTAATTGCTGCTTTCCTGGATATTAGTTCAGCTTATGATAATGTCCTGGTATCAATCCTAGAACAAAAACTTAATTCATTACAAGTTCCAACAATGCTTTCTAAGTTCATAATTAACATGCTTTCAGAGAGATCTATAAATCTTCATATTGATGGGTATACATTTACCCGTCTTGTATGGAAAGGTCTCCCTCAAGGTTCTGTACTTAGTCCAATTCTCTACAATATCTACACTTATGATTTGGAATCCTCTCTAAATGAGTCAGTACAAGTCCTTCAATATGCAGATGATTTACTTCTTTATTTACCTGGTCATTCTGTTGTAAATATCTGTACTTCCTTAACCTCTTCTCTAAGCTTACTGAAGACTTGGCTAGAAACCAATGGTCTGCACCTGTCAATTGATAAAAGCAACATTGTCTTGTTTACTAGAATGCGTGAGCCTCCTATGGTTACAGTAAGGTACAATAATATCCCAATGCCCGTTAAAAACCAGGTTAAATTTTTAGGCCTTATTCTGGATACACATCTTACTGGTTTACCACACTGTGAATATATAGCTGCTAAATGTGAACGAAATATCAACATAATTAGATGTCTTTCTGGTGTTTGGTGGGGAGCACATCCTTTTTCATTAAAACTACTGTACAACACCTTGATTAGAAGCGTATTGGACTATGGGACTTTTTTGCTGGAACCTGCTAATGTTGCTGGTCTTAAGAAACTGGACAGTGTTCAGTCCAAGGCACTCAGAGTGGTTTCAGGTGCAATGAAAAGCAGTCCTATTAATTGTCTTCAGGTGGAATGTGGAGACCCTCCACTTCATTTACGACGTCAATTTTTAGCTGATAGATTTATGGCTCGGTGTTTGCAATTTACTTATCATCCTTTGCGAAATAAACTTTCCATTCTCTCGGAAGAAGTAATTTCATCCACTTACTGGAGACACAAAGCTACTCCGTGTTTAGTTAAAAGCTTTAGAAAATACAATGCAATTGAAGCTCCCTGTCATCAATCTCAATTTCTTCCTATATTTCATTGTAATTACAGTTCATTAATTATGTCACCAAACATACATTATAACCTTAATATTTACCGTGAGGACGTATGTCATAACATTAACTTTAACTTTACTACTTTGATATAGGGATGGTACGTATTTACGCGACCAGGTATTTACACCAGGTATTTACTTCCAAGTACGTACACCAGGTACCGATCCGAAATACTTGCAAGACTTCAAAGTATTTTATACGGCTACTCGGAGTCGGACTCGCTCCGGTGGGGGCTTGACGATCGCCCGACTATGCGATTATGCTCCTTATCTGTAAGAGACTACGTAACAATTTCGTATGCAAGTCTATTCTAGTATATGGATTGTCTTTGCAAGTATTTATATGTAAACGCGATTGTGCTTCTTATTTATAAGAACTCACGGGTCAATTTCCTATGCAAGTATTTTTTCATTCAACAGGGCTTGGATTGAGTAAAAGTAGAAACGTTCGTCTCTATGCAGGTATTTATTTGTAAACGCGATTGTGCTCCTTATTCTTAGGAAGTCACGGTTCAATTTCCTATACAGATAGAAAATACTTTCAATTTCGTATGCAAGTCTATTCTAGTATACGGTTTGTCTTTGCAAGTATTTATATGTAAACGCGATTGTGCTTCTTATTTATAAGAAGTCACGGGTCAATTTCCTATGCAAGTATTTTTTCATTCAACAGGGCTTGGATTGAGTAAAAGTAGAAACGTTCGTCTCTATGCAGGTATTTATTTGTAAACGCGATTGTGCTCCTTATTCTTAGGAAGTCACGGTTCAATTTCCTATACAGATAGAAAATACTTTCAATTTCGTATGCAAGTCTATTCTAGTATACGGTTTGTCTTTGCAAGTATTTATATGTAAACGCGATTGTGCTTCTTATTTATAAGAAATCACGGGTCAATTTCCTATGCAAGTATTTTTTCTTCCAACAGGGCTTGGATTGATGTGAAAATACTTGCATAGGAAATTGATTCGTTTTGCTTCAGCAAAAAGGAGCATAATCGTATCAGAAAAAAAAAATACTTGCAAGGTTCAAAGTATTTTTCATTTGCAAATGCGATTGTGTAGTATTTCTCTAAATATTCCAAAGTTGTCTGAGTACATAAACCGAAATCTGTGTAGGTGTGTGCATCAGGGAACTTTTTCTTTTCTTTTGAGTAGTTTGCGGCGCCATTCACCCTAATGACTATTAATAAAAGACACATTATTGCGTGAACGAAAGTATTTTAGAAAATATTTTGTTATGTTTACGTTTTTTATTTTTCTTTCGTCAGTTGTCGTTTGAGTGAGTGCATAGATGATACATATAAATACTGAGAAGTGAGTGCGAGCTTGTTATGCAATTTACCAACTGACCGTGACTTTCTTATTTCGCGAGTTTATTGAATTTAAACTATTAACAGTTAGTGTGTAAATAAACAAAACTGCTTTTTTATGTGTACGTGACTTTGTTTATTAGTTAGGAATGTAAATATTTAAATAGGTAAAAGATGATTTTTGAACGTAGTTGAATGTAGTTAAGTGTTTTCTTTTAAAATTGATAAGACTTACTAGTTGTAAACAAAAATACAGTTACAAACCATGGCTCCTAAGAAAAGTTTGGCTAAAATAAAGCTGAATGTAAAATGTGCAAAGCATTAATATCATACAAATCGGGAGTGTCAAACCTTATGCCTTATGCTTGCATGTGCAAAGAAAACATATTTCCGTGAATTTTAAGTGAGTGAATTATCAACCGACGACCAAAAGAGGAGGTTATCAATTCGACGCGTATATTTTTTTTTTTTTTTTTTTTTTTTTATGTATGATCATCGAGTACTCGAAGACGGCTGAACCGATTTGGAAAATTCTTTTTTTGTTCGAATGGGTATACTTCGAAATTGGTACCATTATCACCAAAGTCAGGATCTGATGATGGGATCTTGGAGAAATCGAGGGAACTCTTCAAATATTATAGGCACACCTATGGCGTTTTGGGTATTTCTTATAGTAACTTATGCAGTTGCTCTCAAAAAGTACCATTTGGGGAAGTGGAACTGATGATGAAGACCACAGATGGCCGCCGAAACTACTCAATAATAAGTATTGAGTGGATTGCGATTCGATTACTTGAATATGGGTGTTAAGCACTTTATGCTCGTCACAATCCATATGGTGATGTAGAGCTGATGGTGAAGTACCAGGAGAACTCCTCAACAATTAACGGCCCAGCATTGGGAAAAGCAATATTTTGTAAAAGGTTATAAGTAGTTGACATTTAGGCTCTTGTAACTAGGTAAATTAAAAATCATCCAACTAAAAAGAGTGAAATAAAAACTTTTTACCAAAAAATTAAACCGACTCCCAAAAAACACTGCAAAGTGAAAAATAACTTTAATTTCGGAAGTCGGTGCCAAAAACGAAAAAACAAACTAAAGACACCGACTACCGAAATTAAAGTTATTTTTCACTTTGCAGTGTTTTTTGGGAGTCGGTTTAATTTTTTGGTAAAAAGTTTTTTTAATTTCTGTAAATTAAGTAGGAAGGAAAGATTTCATCTACAAAAGCCGTACTAGATTGTGGCATGGTACGACCGGACTAGTAGACTGAAATCCGAAGTGGCTCAAAATACTTTCTAGTATTTTAATACCTGGTTTCCAACCCTGGTATTTTTACAGACTCGTACTTGCAAGCCCTGGTATTGATATTTGCAAGTATATCTCATCTCTACTTTGATAATAAACATGTCTAGATAGAGCGTTGCGCTGCAATCGCAACAAAAAAAACAGGCCAGATTTGAAGCGCTTGTGTGCGTGTTACGCACACAAGTAAGCGCAGCTTCTACTGTTCAACAAGAGCGCGCGTCACTGGTGGGGCGCAACACTGAATCTAAAAATTTTTTTTTCGTGATTTTAGGTTTGGTCCCTTAAGAAGTTGTTCATAATGGTGAGTACAATGTCCCCTTAAAAGATTTCGTGTATTAATAGATAGACCTTATATATTTTAACAAGTCATTAAACTGAAGAACCATTCTTACTCTTAAAACGTCGACGGTCCACACTGGTTAGAAGTAGCTCAAGACCGAAACAATTGGCTAACTTTGGAGGAGGCTTTCACCTGTGATGACGGGGTTCTTGCTATACACTAGAATAAGAAACATAAGCTAACAACCAAAAAGTAAATGTAAAGTGCATGCAAGAAATAAAAGGGTTTTTTAAAATAAATTTTAATAAGTCATTAAACTGAAGAATCATTCTTACTCTTGGATGATTAATATTTAGATTGGATTGGAAACAAACATTTGTTCTAAGCTATGTACAGCAGGAAGCTTAGTGATCTTCTCTTTGAATTTGTTTTTTAAACAGTTTTCGTTTAGATGTGACAAAATACAGGTCTTTGGCACGCAAATGATCAGAGCAAATAACTGTTGTTTTAGTTGGTTCCCAGAGATCCTCTCAGCGGCTTTTTCTTATTATGTCTATCCACCTACTTCTTACAGTAGGATCTTTAGGTATTCTGTAAAAAATGTATTAAATTACAAGTTTACACAACACTGGCTGCAGCACTTAAAGCTGTCACAGTTTTTATAATTTTAATAGGTCAACTACAATTTTATTGGTTAGTGTTTAATACTTTATATATTATACGTAGAATACATTCATACTACTTTCGTTATCAGCACGCAAGGACCCCCGAAATTGACACCCATATCAAATACTTAAATAAAATAAACAATGTCCGCACAACAAACTTTATTATGTATTATATAATATAAGTATATTATCCAGCACTGCAGTTAAATGGTGGCTTAAAATCTCGAAATATACTTTTTGGATATGATTCGCTCAAATGGGAAATTTTACATTCAGTTAACAGGCAGCCCCGTATACATGGCTGTCAAATGGCATTACATCTTTGCACTTTATTAATTTATTTGTTTCTTTACAATATAGTTATTTAAAGTTTACTTACCGATGATAGGTAACTTTTTTAGTTGTTTTCAATCGTCCTTTGTAATTCCTGCACACTTTTATAGCGCAAATCGTCATTTTTATGTGTCACTGAACGCGTGTTTACCGTACAATGACAGTGACACCACTGAGCGGGCGGAACGAGCTTATGAGCCAACAGTTGGCTGATATTTTTTTCGGCGTTTTGACGCTCGAACTCTTTATCTAGACATGTGTATAATCAAAGCTTTACTATGGATAGACTTCAGACTGGAAGGGTTTTTTTTTTTTTTTTTTTGGTTTTGGCATTGCACTATTCGTGCTTATTGCCACTGACAATATTTTATTTGATCAAAACGTAGGAATCAATTACTCGCGAAATGATAAAATAATACAACAGGAAATTTGAAATAGGAGAGGAGATTAGTTTTATTCAATAAATATAATAATAAATAATAACAACATAAATGGAAATTTAGCCCAACAAAGAGGCCGACTCGGTGCATAAACTAAGAAATATGCATGATAAAATAAGTACGTATAAAAAAAATGTATATTTTAAATTATTAATGCTTAAATAGCTATATCGTTATTTACAAGAAAAAGAGCTATGGTTTTATAAATATCTACATTAAAATTAAACAAAATACATGAAATAGAAGTGGGAAAAAGGGACTAGGAGGGAAACAAGGCTTTGGAAAAGTGAGGAGTGGTCATAAAGAGGGCAGGAAAAAATAAGGTGGTTCAGATCTCCCACTTCAGCGCCACATTCACACGCAGGGTTCTGCACAATGCCAATCCTGGCAAGATGAGAAGGAGTGCATACGTGACCCAATCGCATACGTATGAATATTGTTGTGATCTTTTTGCTTAACTTGTACTTGCTAAACCAAGGTTTCATAAAAATTGATGGCTGAATAGTACGATAAAATTTCCCTTTCACTGATTGCCCGGACCAAAGCTGACCCCAGGATTCCTGTAGATAAACCCTGGGCAGAGCTGCCAGATCTTGGGAGTTATTTTTGTACGGAAAAACGTCTCCACACAATACGGCATCATTAGCTAACTGATCAGCTCTCTCATTACCCAGAATGCCACAATGTGAGGGTATCCACGCAAAATGCACTGAATACCCCCTAGTAAAACACCTAAAAAGGAGTTCACGTGTTTCAAATATAATATAAGGATTATGAGAATAGAAAGGAAATCTGGCCAAAGATTGTAAGGCACTTCTTGCATCAGTTAAGATGAGTGAATTCCGTAAGCCCATCATAAGTATATACTCGACAGCTTTGAATAGACCGTAACATTCTCCCGTAAATACAGATGATTCGGGGGGAAGCTTTATTTTTTGAATAATATTATATTGGGAGTGGTATACACCTACACCCACACATGAGTCTCTTCCATGCTTCGAAGCATCTGTAAACAAGAGCTGATAACCCTTCCAGTCTCAATCCATATTAAAGTTAAAGTTAATGTTATGACATACGTCATCATAAGGCTTGTTCATACTCGGTCACTGACAGGAGCGCTCCGAACTAGTACAATTGTTCAAATGTACTAGTTCGGTCTTCTAGTACTATTAGTTCATTTTAGTTCATCGATTATTAAGACGTCAGACGTGATGGAATACCTGCATATTTGATTTTCCTTCATACTTTGCAGGCTTAAGCCCGATTTACACTTCAACAAGTACAGTAGCGAGTTAACTTGCGTCATTGGCGAGTTAAGTTGTTAATGTACTACTACTTAACTCGCTTTTGCCGTTCAAACTACAATAACAACTTAACTCGCCGATGACGCAAGTTAACTCGCTACTGTACTTGTTGTAAAGATGGGCGAAAAATAACGTCACGACAAAAATAACGTTGTTATCTTGCTCCTCAAATGATTACTGTGACTGATCATGAAAGAACAACGTTCCAAAATAACAGTGGTGAAATAACACAGACACTACAATCACGACAGTGACACGAGACACTACAGTGACATGAGTCACGACGGTGACCGAGTCACGACAGTGACCGTGTCACGACATGGAACGAGTCACGACATGGCGTTCCATCTCTCTAACGAACGATGTAATACGCGCAATCGGGCATTTTCGGATAACCCAGGAGTGAGATAGCGAATGATTCCGTATTTCTGGCTCGTTCCCTCGCGCCTTGAATACTAATTTGTTCAAAAAAAATAAAATAACATTCTTATGTTTATATTATAAAAATAAGATTTTTGTAGACTTGAGCATATCACAACGCAAAAAAAATATTATAGCCCTTTTTATATAATTCTGAAATGTGAACTTGTGATAATTAAATAATTTGTTATTTGAACCAATAGTAAAAACTTGTGTAAAACATGCTTTTAAAAATATATCTTGCTAAGTTTCGAAAAAACATTTTGAAAAAAAAAAAGTAAATATAAATGTTAAATAAATACATATCATAGTTATTCAAAAGAATTTCCGACATTCCTAAGCCTGTAAAACTGTGACTGTCGTTCCTGTTACAAAAATCACAGTGAACGTTGTTGGGATCAAATACCTATCTACGGAATCATATTTCGTAACCTGAGTGACCGCAGTGACAAAGTCACGTTGATTTGTCACTGTGACTTTTATGGAACAGGAACGACAGTGACAGTGACAAAAAAGTAACGGTTTCGCCCACCGCTAACTTGTTGAAGTGTAAATCGGGCTTTAGGACTATCATTTTAATTATGATACATTTTAAATAATTTGAATATCATTTAAATAAGTAATATTGAATGAATTATTAAAATGGCGTATTTAAAAATCAAATATTTACAGTGATCTTCATTTTTATATACATATTTTCTTTTTTACAATCCACACGAAACAAAACCAAGCATAACTTAAGCAACATGAACTTATATTGTTGAACCAATGACGTTGAGTAACTTCACTTAACAAAGTTAAAAAAACAAATAAAAACATCGAAACTATCAAAGAGCCATAGAACGTCCGGGCCATAGATTATGCACATAAATGACCGGGCACAGTTTCTCGTTCTCCAGGTCATCGTAGTTCGTACATCACTTATTAGTTCAGCCGTTCTCGGTCGGCTCTCGCGATTGGATGTCGCTAGGATTGGTGATTAGTTCACTGTACTAGATGTACTAGATGACCGATTGGAGCGACAGAAACAGAATAGTTCGTTCTAGTTCACATGACGGAATTGCGTCCTAATAGTTCATAGTACATGTACTACACAAGCCTACACCTCTGGTCATCACGGTAAATATTAAGGTTATAATGTATGTTTGGTGACATAATTAATGAACTGTAATTACAATGAAATATAGGAAGAAATTGAGATTGATGACAGGGAGCTTCAATTGCATTGTATTTTCTAAAGCTTTTAACTAAACATGGAGTAGCTTTGTGCCTCCAGTAAGTGGATGAAATTACTTCTTCCGAGAGAATGGAAAGTTTATTTCGCAAAGGATGATAAGTAAATTGCAGACACCGAGCCATAAATCTATCAGCTAAAAATTGACGTCGTAAATGAAGTGGAGGGTCTCCACATTCCACCTGAAGACAATTAATAGGACTGCTTTTCATTGCACCTGAAACCACTCTGAGTGCCTTGGACTGAACACTGTCCAGTTTCTTAAGACCAGCAACATTAGCAGGTTCCAGCAAAAAAGTCCCATAGTCCAATACGCTTCTAATCAAGGTGTTGTACAGTAGTTTTAATGAAAAAGGATGTGCTCCCCACCAAACACCAGAAAGACATCTAATTATGTTGATATTTCGTTCACATTTAGCAGCTATATATTCACAGTGTGGTAAACCAGTAAGATGTGTATCCAGAATAAGGCCTAAAAATTTAACCTGGTTTTTAACGGGCATTGGGATATTATTGTACCTTACTGTAACCATAGGAGGCTCACGCATTCTAGTAAACAAGACAATGTTGCTTTTATCAATTGACAGGTGCAGACCATTGGTTTCTAGCCAAGTCTTCAGTAAGCTTAGAGAAGAGGTTAAGGAAGTACAGATATTTACAACAGAATGACCAGGTAAATAAAGAAGTAAATCATCTGCATATTGAAGGACTTGTACTGACTCATTTAGAGAGGATTCCAAATCATAAGTGTAGATATTGTAGAGAATTGGACTAAGTACAGAACCTTGAGGGAGACCTTTCCATACAAGACGGGTAAATGTATACCCATCAATATGAAGATTTATAGATCTCTCTGAAAGCATGTTAATTATGAACTTAGAAAGCATTGTTGGAACTTGTAATGAATTAAGTTTTTGTTCTAGGATTGATACCAGGACATTATCATAAGCTGAACTAATATCCAGGAAAGCAGCAATTACAGAATTATTAGAAGAGAAGGCTAAGCGAATATCAGTTGTGAATACACCAAGGCTGTCCATTGTACTTTTACCCTTCCTAAAACCAAACTGTGATGTAGCTAGCAAGTTTTTGCTTTCCAAATACCACTCCAAACGATTCTTAATAAGATGCTCAACAATTTTAGCAAGAACTGTAGAAAGTGCAATTGGTAGATAGGAAGTAACATTAGAAGGAGGTTTGTTTGGTTTCAGAATGGGAATAATTGTTTGAGACTTCCAACTTGATGGAATGTTTCCAGATATCAAAGCTGAATTGATGAGATTTAAATATATTAAAAGGACAGAGTCAGACAGATTAGCTATAAATGAATATGGTATACCATCTTCACCAGGAGCTGAATCCTTAACATGTGAAAGGACTCCTTTCAACTCATTTAGTGTAAAGAGAGAATTCAACTCAGAATTAGGAATAGGTACATAGGGAAAATGCATTAAAGATCTCTGTTCTGGGACTGAAGGAGGAGCTAAATGATCCATAAACTCATTGGCTAATTCTAATGGCAGTTTTGAGGTTGTTGTGTCATGAAATGCTGATCTGAATCGCCTAATATTTTGCCATACTAGAGATGCATTAACCTCTGGCGAAATAGATGCACAGAATCTTTGCCAACCTTCGAATTTCTTTTTCCTAAGGAGCTTACGTGTTGTACGAGCAGTTTCTAAGTATATCCCAAAATTGTGACAAGTCATAGTATGAACATAATTTTTTTCTGCTGCTTTTCTTTTTTTGATGGCCTGAGTGCACTCAGCATCCCACCAAGGTGGTGAAGGAATTTTGCCTGTAGCACCATTCTTAATAGGGAAAGTATTATCTGCCACCTCTATTAAAATTCTTGTAATTTGATTAGATAATAACTGAGAATCATGTAGTTGTAAGGAATCATTTAAAGCAAGGATTCTTTCTTCTACACAATTTTTGTATGTATCCCAATCTGCATTTTGGAGTCTATACTTTAATCGTGGTGTTGGATTGCAAGCAGCTGGTTTTTTATGTGGAAAAGAAATTATTAAAGGGTAATGATCACTACCATAAGAAGACGGTAAAGGAGACAAGGTTAATGTTGATGCTAACTCAGGTGTGCAGATTGAGAGGTCAGGGGCACTTATTCCCTCATCTGGATTTGTTTGGCGTGTTGGGAGACATGTATTTAAAATACATAAATTATTAGAGTCTAGTATTTCCAATAACTTTTCCCCATAGTAACTGGAACTAGAACTACCCCAGGACTGATGTTGAGTATTAAAATCACCCATTACCAAAAATGGTTTAGGTAAAACTGAAAGAAGACTATTTATTTCAGAAAGAATATTTACAGTGGGACGAGAATAATATATACATACTAAACAGATTTTATTTACAATAGCAGCGACAGCAGATATATCGTCACTAAGGCTTGGAAGAGGAAAAGATTGAAAAGACAAGTTATTTTTAATAAGTATGGCGACACCGCCATACCCGTCACTTCTGTCTGTTCTTAGACACGCATAGCCAGGAATTCTAAAAGAGAACCCTGGTTTAAGCCATGTCTCACAGAGAGCGACTGCAAAGGGATCATATTTGTTCAATATGTAGGATAGATCAGATTTTTTATTCACAATACTGCGACTGTTCCACTGGACAATCTTGGATAGATTTGGATCCATTATTAAGGTTAAATAAGTTAGACAGCATATCAATTATAGTGGCAACGTTGGACGGTTCAATATTATTATTTTTAGATAAGGTATTAATTAGCATGATTATTAAATTTAAAATATGACTCTCATTATTAGTTGTTGTTTTATTTTGAAATGCAACACCATTCCCTGACACAGAAACTTCATTATTGATTAATGCTTGATGAGCTGCGCGGTCATAACCCTTAGTTGTTTTTGGGGGATCCCGAGGTTTAAGGAATACAGTTTTTCTATGTGAGGAGACTGGTGTTTTACGTGACTGTAGCGAATTTTGTGAAGAAAAATGATTTTGAGTGGTATGTGATGGGGCAGATGTTACCACATCTGCATACAATTTTGAGATTGGTGGATGTAGTTGCGACGCTTCAGCATACGACACGCAGCTATGGGTCATATAATGCTTAATTGATTTTTGTCTCTCAAATTCTGGGCATTTTTTATTGATGGCGTAGTGAATGCCACCGCAATGACAACAATTACTTTTACTCTCATCTTCAATACTGCAGGTGTCAGCAGAATGCTTCTCCCCACACTTGAAGCACTGAGGGTTCGACCTGCATTGTACCTTTGTATGGCCAAAACGACAACAATTAAAACATTGGATTGTTGGGAATGTACCTATACAATTCCACTGGCATGGAATTGTAACAACAAAACACGCGTTTTGGTAAAATTTGTCCGTCAAAGGTGAGCACGACTGTTTGGGATGGTTTCCACTCAGGGGTCGGTTCGTATACTTTATAGTTGAGACGCCTTGCTTTGATTACTTTTCCGCATCCAGCGGGAACCGATATATTTTCCTCTATAACCTCCGGAGACCATTCGGTAGGGACGCCTTTAATAACTCCAATACGGCACACATTTATTGATGGAACAAATGCCTTCAATTTCTCTTTGGCCAAACTTGGGTCATTTATAAAAGAGTTAGCATCTACGTAACGGGAGAAGCTGAGCGATATTCTGTTTCGACCTATGCGTTTTAGGGACCCGTTAATGATTGTGAGAGGAGACATAATTAGTAGTAACAACACTAACATATAGGGTTGGCAACACCGCAGACACCGGGGAGACGCTCTGGATCGCGGCACGAGCTGTAACTGTAATGTACAATAATTATACTAATAAATGGTATAAACCATATAAAAAGGTGTTTAATTATAAAACAAACATCATACATGGCGCTGAGGATAACTAAAAATTGCCGCTGAACAAAGTAAAAAGAGGTAAGAGATGGAACAACTACAACCGCCGCCGCCATTATCTTTGGTTGGGTCGAAATCGAAAAAGAGAAGTTTCGAAAACTGGAAACAGCGGTTTGACCTATATTTTCTCGCCAGTGGAGCAGATACACGTCTAAATGATGAACAGAAAAAAGCTCTATTATTACACTGCATCGGTGAAGAGGGTCTGCTAATATATAATAGTTTCGAGGACAAGACGAGCATATCATACAATGAGGTACTCATACGTCTGGAGAAAAACTGTAGTCCACCTACAAATGAAACGTATAACAGATATCTATTCTTCTCAAGAAATGGTTGACCGTTTGGCAAATGAAGCGACATCTGATGGAGAAACATATCCTTGTTCTCCTTGGCATACTGAGTTATTACCCTTAGTTAGAGACAGATGTATTCAATCATGGTCAGAATATTTTGATGAAAGGTCTTTGACTAAGGGTATTTGGTACAGAACGATTCAACCATCTCTTCCACGAGTACTTTGGTTCAGCGAGGGTAGGATGAGCAGGCAAGAGGTTGTGACGGCCTTGAGGCTCCGATCCGGCCACATACCGCTCAATAGCTTTGGATTCATGATGCGCAAAGTCGATTCACCAAATTGTGCTGTCTGTGGAGTTATTGAAGATGTGCATCATGTACTAGCGGAGTGTACTCGTGTGGGAGTCCAGAGGCGTCAAGCTTTTGTCAATAGTTTTAATGTAGGCTTCTTTAATAGCGTTCTGGCCTCACCATTGTCCGATGAGGCTAGAACACTTTATTGTATTATTATTATGATTATAAGGTTACGGGTAGGCTAGTTTAGTATAGTATTAGTAGAATTAAATTGTATGTAATCATCGGGGTGACATATTCTGTATAGAAAAAACCCTGTAAATAAATAAAGATTAAAAAAAAAAAAAAAAAAGAAAACAAAAAACTGACGAACAATACGAAGAATACCATACAGCACTAAAATCTCTCAGTTTAGATTGTAACTTTGGAACCTTAAAGGATAGTCTTATAAAAGATCAAATAGTACTTGGAATTACTGATGGTAATATCAGAGAAAAATTACTAAGAATACCAGACCTGACACTTGACAAGTGCATGAGTATATGTAAAGCCGCACAAGTGGCTCAAAGTCAAATAAAAACTTTAAATAGTGAATTCTCAAATGAAGTAGGTGCAGTAAACAAAGGAACATACAGTCGCCTATCAGCAAATAAACGAGAACCAAAAGCCAGGGGTCGTAGTAGAACTCCAGGTCAAGCAAGTTATGGTGCGCGAGGAACATCCAGTGGCAGACAATCAAATTATCAAGAAAGGTCAGGTGAGCATTTTAAAAAAGATGCCAGTACATCAAGACCATGTAGAAAATGCAACAAGTTTCATGGTTATGGTAAATGCCCAGCATAGGGGAAAGTGGGGTAGATTCATACAAGGGGCACCGTCATACACCAAACATATCTGATGTTAGGCGCACATCAACAGAATGACTTATGCGTGTATGCGTAGCTTACTTTTGTGTATGGTTGCTCACGGAGATTGAAAGCAGCCGGTGTGAAACGCGCGTCGGTGTGACACAGAACGTGATTCGGCCAGGCATAAGTATTTTTATAAGCTCACTTTAACGTCTTTTTTTTAATAAAAGCTGCTCTCTAGATTATTCAGTTCTATTTTATTTAAAAGATAATAGGGTCAAGTGTGTGAATTAATCTGTGAATAATTTTATATATGCTTGCTTTTTTTCTAGAAATATTTTGATTTCATTTTCTTGTGATGGGGTAGATTCATACAGGAGTGTAAGGGGCACATTCATACTGTATGAATGTGTCCCATTTTTTGTTTGTTTATAAAATTATACCATAATTTTGTTTTGCAGAACGATTATGTTCAGAAATTACAAGAAAAAGGGAACTAGGAGTGGAGTGGTGGACGAAGAGGCAATTTTTAAAGCTATCGATAAAGTTTTGGAAAACAAACTCTCATTTCGGAAATCAGCAGCCAAATATGGAGTATTAATAAATAAGAATCAAGCAATAGGATGTAGATATTTAAAAAGTGATCTGACTGATCAGAAACTGTTTTTTTTATAACTGGTGGGCCCACTTCTTGATCTCGATCTCGCCTGATGGTAAGCGATAGATGAGGTCTAAGATGGGACGAGCGAGCCCAGAAGATGCCTATTTACTCGTGCTTTAAAGGCTGAAAGGTCATAAGTGGCAGGGAACACATAAGCCGGCAGAGAATTCCACAGCTTGGCTGTGCGCACAATAAATGTGGAGGAGAAGCGCTTTGTACGATAAGACGGTATATCAACCAAGTGTGGGTGGTACCCAGCCATACGTCTGGTAGTCCGGTAGTGAAAGGGATATGGAGTAATCAGGTCATGGAGCTCCTGCGCACACTCCCCGAAGTACAATCTGTAGAAAACCGTCAGGCAAGCAACGGTTCGCCGATGAGCCAGGCTATGAAGCTTGTCCACCAGCACCTCGTCGTCTATAAGCCTTTTAGCTCTGCGCTCGATCGAGTCCAGTGTAGCAAGTTGGTACTTTGCAGAGCCATCCCACAAGTGGCTGCAATACTCCACGCAGGAACGGACCTGTGCTTTATATAGAATTAGAAGCTGTCCAGGCGTGAAGTACTGCCTCATCTTGTGTAGGATTCCCAGTTTTTTTGTTCCAGTCTGAGCTCTGGACTCGATGGTTGAGCCGAAGTTGAGGTCTGACGTCAACTCCATGCCCAAAAGCTCCAGGCGATTAGTAACTGGCACAGATGTACTTCGAAAAGTAGGGGTCAATTCAAAAGGGCTCCTTTTAGCGCTGAAAAGACAAGCCTGTGTTTTCAGAGCATTGAATTTGACCAGATTGTCGTCACCCCATTGCGAAACGAAATTTAAGGTCAAATTCATGCGCTCTACCATGGCCTTTCTGAGTGGCAATTTCGTCGCTGTCAGCTCTAGAACTGGATAAGTATCTCTCTGTGTGCTGTGTGTGTTGGGTTAAGTTAGTTGCCTCGGTGCCATAAAAATAAAAACTAACTAACTATATTTGTCTTTTTATAATATGATTATGTAAGTATTATTTGATAATAGAGACTAATATTGCTTTTGTGTTCATGAACGTTGTGATTTGATACTTTGATTTTGATAAATAAATAAACATTTCACGCAAAACTTGTGTATTTTGTCACATGTATGAATCAGCCCCATAGGCTGTATGTAAGTGCCCCGCATGTGGGGTACATTCATACATTTTTAATTTTTTCTTTCAAGTGTTACAAAAAGTCGTACAAATGTATTTACACAAATTTCATGTTTTTTATATAAAGTCAGATAGTAAGACTATTGATTTTTGATGAATCAATAAAGATATCGATACCCGAGAGCATTCTATAAGATGAAATATAAAAACTGTATGAAGCTGCCCCACCTTCCCCTACGGTAAAAAATGTATAAAATGTCATAAATTTAATCATTTTACTTCATGTTGTACTTATAAATGTTCAGTAGTCAACAGTGAAAATATAGAACAGCTTAGAATAGATACAGTTTATGCAGTAAACTCAGTAAGCAAGGAGTGGTATATAAATATACAAGTAAATAACAAATATATGAAATTTAAAATTGATACAGGTTCTCAAGTGGATATCATAAATAGAAATACAATGAATCAATTAAAATTGCAACTAAATACATGTAGGAATATAAGATTGACAAATTTTGATGGATCTGAGATCAAAATACTTGGAACTTGTGATACAAAATTAAGATACAACAACAGTGACTGTTTATGTAAACTCTTTGTAGTGGATTTTAACACACCCAGTATTTTAAGTTACTCAACTGCAGTAAAGCTTGGTATTATTAACAGGGTAAAGTTGGTAAATAAAAGTGACATTGTGTCAGAATATAGTGAATTATTCACTGGTTTAGGTGAGTTAAAATATGAATATGATATTAAATTAAAGGAAAATGGTGTACCAATTGCAGAAAGACCTAGGAAAATTCCATTTAAATTACAAGATCAAATTAAAAGTGAATTAGATAAATTAGTGAAGTTAGGTGTCATTAGAAAGGTAAATGAGCCTACTGAATGGGTTAATTCTATGGTCGTGGCAAAGAAAAACGATGGTTCTATCAGACTTTGTTTAGATCCACAGAATTTGAACAAATGTATAATCAGAGAAAGATTTAAAATGAGTACTTTTGAGGAATTAGTCGCTAGAATGCCTAATGCCAAGTATTTTTCGGTGCTAGACGCCTCTAAAGGATTTTACATGATTAAATTATCAAAAAAGAGTCAAATATATACAACATTTAATGCTGGTGACTTTGGTAGGTATTGTTATAAAAGATTACCCTTTGGTTTAAACTCAGCACCTGAAGTTTTTAGTAAATGTTTTCATGACATATTTTGTGACATTGAAGGGGTAGAACAATATGTTGACGAATTGTTAATATGGGGAGAATCTAAGGAATCCCATGATAAGAGATTAAAACAAGTTTTGAACAGGGCTAAACAAGCAGGAGTAAAATTCAACAAAGATAAGTGTCAGTTTGGGGTAACTGAGGTCAAATATGTAGGCCATATATTGAGTAGCACAGGTATTAGACCTGATACAGAGAAAATTAGAGCTATTGTTAATATGAAAGAGCCCACAAGTAAAAAAGAGTTACAAACATTTTTAGGAATCATAACTTATGTATCTAAATTTATACCTAACTTATCAGATATTACAAATTCATTGAGAGAATTAGTGAAAAAGAATTCTGTATTTGTATGGAGTGAAAAACAAAAGGAAGCTTTCAATAAATTAAAACAAATCTTAACTACAGAACCGGTTTTAAAATATTTTGAGATAAATAGTCCTATTACATTGTCGGTTGATAGTAGTAGTACAGGGTTAGGAGCAGTTTTATTGCAACATAATGCACCAGTAGCTTATGCTTCTAAATCATTAACTGAGTCGCAGAAATCATGGGCACAAATTGAGAAGGAATTATTAGCAATTGTATATGCATGTGAAAAGTTCCATCAATACATATATGGCAAACAAATTACAGTAGAAACTGACCATAAACCACTTGAACAGATATTTAAAAAATCTATGAACGAAACTCCATTAAGATTGCAAAAATTAAGAATGCGCATACAAGGTTATGACTTAGATATTAAATATAAACCTGGTAAAGAACTCCTAGTGGCTGATGCATTATCTAGGGCATATGTACAAGATAACATATGTAATCAGGATATTGATGAAAAGATAGAAATGCATGTCTGTATGATTATAGAAAATTTAAATATTAGTGAGCAAAAATTAAAAATATTTCAAGAAGAAACAGCTAAAGATGAAAACTTGGTATTGCTTATTAATTATATTCAAAATGAGTGGCCTAAATATTCTGATATTCCATTTCAATTAAAGTTTTATCATTCTATTAAAGAAAGCTTATATGTAGCTAACGGTTTAATATTCAAAGATTCAGCTTTGTTAGTACCAAAATCATTACGTTCTGACATGTTAAAGCAAATTCATTACAATCATATGGGTTATGAAAAGTGTAAAAATAGAATAAAAGGATTGTTATATTGGCCACATGTGAATAAAGAAATAGAAGATATGATTAAAAATTGTGACATCTGTTTACAGTTTCAAAAAAGTCATAGTTATGAACCATTAAAATTAAGAGAAGTTCCCGATAAACCATGGAGTACAATAGGAGCGGATATGTTTTTCTTAAATAATAAAATATTTTTATTAATAGTAGATTATCTTACTAAGTATGTAGAGATAAGTGTATTAAAAAATCAATCAGCGGAGGAGCATATAAAAGCTTTACAAACATCATTCTCTAGATGGGGAATCCCTGAATTATTATATACAGATGATGGAGCTCAATACAGAAGTTCTGTATTTGTAGATTTCTGTCAGCAATTTGGGTTTAAACATAAGACATCAACACCTTATTATGCTAGGTCTAATGGGATGGTTGAGCGCCACATTCAAACAGTTAAAAGGATGTTAAAAAAATGTATATTAGAAAATAAAAATATTGATTTAGCTATGTTAGAATACAGGAATACGCCTATTGATAATGAGTTAAAGTCGCCAAATGAGATGATGATTGGTAGACAAGTAGCTTCTTGGTTACCTGTGAATAGAAATGGTTATGAAACAAAGTATAAGAAAATAAAAAACTATGTACAAAAGAAAAATGAAAGATATAAATTGTATCATGATAAGAAATTTAAGGGTAAAGGAATAATATTCTTTAATGGACAAAATGTTTATATTAGAGATAGAAATAAGAATAAGTTAATCCCAGGTAAAATTGTAAAAGAAGGGGATAAAGATAGATCCTATGTAATATTATTGGAAAATGGGCAGAAAGTTCTGAGAAACAGATATAATATATTTAAAGGTTCAAAATATAGAAAATTTAATGTTAAAAATACATATGATTATGATGATGAGGACCTAGAATGTATAATACAAAATAACACATTAAATGAAAGATGTTATGATAAGGTAACGAATGTTAATGTAACAGATGATGACTGTACTGAGAATTTAGCTTTTAGAGATATAGACTTTAATAATTGTAACAAAGATATTATGAATGATATTGTGGAAAATAATGATAATTTAAATTTTGAATATGTTAATTGTGATGTGGATAACTTTGTAGATTGTCTTGATGAACAGACTGATCTTGGAGCTAATAATGACATAGTAAATAGTAAAGCCAAGAAGTCTGTTACATTTAATTTTGACAATATTGTTGTAGAAAATAAAAAAACTAGAAGTGGTCGAATTGTTAAGAAACCAAATTATTTGCATGAATATTGTAATGATTAATTATTTTAAGAAAAGAGAAGGGATGTGAGAGGAGACATAATTAGTAGAACAACACTAACATATAGGGTTGGTAACACCGTAGACACCGGAGAGACGCTCTGGATCGCGGCACGAGCTGTAACTGTAATGTACAATAATTATACTAATAAATGGTATAAACCATATAAAAAGGTGTTTAATTATAAAACAAACATCATACAGCGTACTACTGTTTTATGTACCAAAATAAAATAAAATAAAATAAAACGCTATAGCCTTCCTAACTTCCAGCTGTCGAGAGTGGCTAAAAGCAGTTGGTAATGAAGAACTGGTGCATCTACCAATAGAAAAACTGCATGAGCAGCGAAATGTATGTGCTAACCACTTTGGAAAAAAGGATTTTAACAAAAAGGGAAATCGTCTGAATAGACATGCAATCCATCCCTTCTTTGAATTTGATGGCTTTACTTCTCACTGACGGACAATTGGCAGAATTTCCACAACATGTGTATCAGCATTCAGAGTCAAGAGGTAAATATAATAAGTATCCTGTATAGAATGATTCTTCAGGTGTGAAATACCTGTGGTATATCAAAAATCGAAAAACACTGAAACGAGTCTCGAGGCTGATTTTGAACCAAAAACACAAGTGAATATATTTGGCATTTAACTTAACACTTATAGGTATACATATTAATAACATTTATCATCATCATAATGAATGTGGGATAATTTCCTACCTCCACCCAGGCGAAGCTTATCATTTAAAATATTTGTCAAATTCATTAAAGAGTTAAAAATTAAGATACTACTACTATTTCAAATTAAAAAAACTAGTGAACCTTGAATATCTGGTAGATCTCAAAACTAGTTTCAAATTATAATGTATCATTTCAGATCTTTTGCCTGAAGCAGTGCCATCCACAAGCTAGCATCCACAAGCTAGCAATCCAGACATATCCTTGAGGAGCTGTCTCAAACTGGTAAATTATTCTAAGCATCATCATCAATTATAAGCATCATCGTAATTAGCCTATAATGTACTCTATGCTGGGACACAGGGGCACAGGTTTCTGTGAGTGGGACAGACAATGCATTTAAGTCAAGACAAATACACGGTGAGCTGTTGAAGTGGTCTGAGAGGATACAAGGAATGTGGGATGATTTCTGACTTCCACCTAGGCGAAGCTTATCATTTAAAATATTTGTCAAATTCATTAAAGAGGTCAAAATTAGGATACTACTTCTATTTCAAATTAAAAAAAAATAGTGAACCTTGAATATCTGATGGTTTCCAAACTAGTTTCAAATTAAAATGTATCATTTCAAATCACAACAAATTAACAACAAATCAACAAATTATATGTAAAAAAAGAAAAAAAAAACGTTTGCTATTCCTTTACTAATTACTATTTGCATTTCTTATTTTTTTCATAATTGGTATGCCTTGTCCTCGGACAGTCTGTCCCACCGCCTCAGGGTCAGTCTTATGACTCATAAAATCAAGAAATTCTCAAAATAGTGCTCTATTGTTGTGTATTTTACTTAGAAAAGATCCTTGCGTTTTATATGCAGGAAAATATTTACAAATTTTATCAAATATTTTGCTTATACATATTTAAAAACCTGTCTTTACAGATTTAACACCAAGGGAAAAGCAGTTGATAGAGCAAATAGAAAAAACGAAATGCAGCCTGCTACTTCCATGTTTATAAACTCGCACAACACACAACCACACCTGTTGATTTTTGCTTATAAACAAAATGTTTCGTCTTGCTCTCCGATATTTAAGAAACAATGTTTCATCACCTTTGTTTATAAACTGTTTTCAAAGTTGCCTAATGAACACCCGGCTTTATACTATAATTTCTACTTAATATTACTTGTATAATATTGTTATTATAACATATGTAATATTTGTTAATGTCCAATGCCTTGTTTTTAGTCTTTATGTTAAATTATTGAATATTTTTACTACTTGTTATAACCCCTTGTTAGAACCGCGCGATTAGTTTAACGGGGACATCAATAATTTTTATAAGTGTCATGTGTGTACATAAATAAATAATAAAAATACCGTGACTATGACGGGGAAGACAGGAATACACTTTTTATATATATTAAGAGCTATTGTAATTATTGTTTCTGTTCTAACCTTATTCCAATTAAAAATAGATCGTAAATAAAGTGATATAGGTCGTTAGTAATATAATTATATCAATAAATAAATGCTGAAATAACACGAGTGTTTTATTTTACACAGTTTTTCAAAATAATTAGTTTTAAACAGAACCCAATTAATTGCATAGAATGCATTTCATCGATATCGATAAATTTTAAACATATCGATAAGTTTATTGAGTTCTCTATGCATTGCACATCCCTATCAATGACAGTTCTTCCCGTCAAGGTCATGATTGTCATAGACACTAGTGTTGGGTAGGACACGACTTGAAAAAGAGTTTGTAAGAGTAGCCTCTTTTTTGTACTGAGCCGGTACAATGTCCCACTTCAAATGAGGCGAGGCGTATTGAATGAAGCTCGGCGATACATTTGAAGTAACGAGTAGTGTTGGGTGGGACACGACTTGTAAAAGAGTTTGTAAGAGTAGTCTCTTTTTTGTACTGAGCCGGTACAATGTCATAATACGTCATTGGTCCCACTTGACACTTCAAATGAGGCGAGGCGTACTGAAGCTCGGCGATACATTTGAAGTAACCAGTACGAATATGATATTTGATGTTATTGTCACTTAGATAGAATACTTATTAACGTATTTCGCAATGACAAACAATTATAAACAATGATTTATCAAAAATTTTGCATTAAAATTTCGAATGCAGATTCAAAATTTTAAATTTAAATAGTACCTACACGTTTCAATTCACGCCTCATCGTAGTACATTTATTTAGCATTAGAGTGAATAAAATATATCATTACTTCTCGAGTCACGTCTTGTTTCGGCCCTCGGTTCTTTGAAAAATGTCGTACTAATGCAGCATGTGCCGCGCTGTCTCTTTCACCCTTACGATGAGTGACGAGCGTGCACCGCGACCGCGACAGAAAATTTGAAGTAGTACATTTTATAGTGCCGAGCCGCTCTTACATTTTGACGTCATGTACGGGACAAATGTACAGCCTCTTGTAAGTCCTACTCAACACTAATAGACACTCTGACTAAGGAAAAAGAGGACATGGCATAAACATTCTATACGAACAGTAGTTATAGGAATATGATGCATTTCGACGGCATAGTTACTGATATATCGGCATCTCTTTTTAACTTCTGAGAGTAATCATATGTAAAAAAGGACAACATTAGTTTTATCATTGCCAAAAATGGCAACATAACTTTGGTGATGTCAGAAAATACCTAACTGCGGCCGGCCGCCATGTTTTGTCACAGCCAACAACAAGTACATCAGTTGTCATCGCGACTTGCTTGTTTCAGTGTTTTTAAGAAAATTTGGTGATAATAGGCGAAAATTGTGCTTGTTTATAGTGTAAGAACTTGCATAATACTGCATTTATCATGGGTAGGTGCAGTGTGTTAGGCTGCCGCATGAAAAGCAACAAAAACATCCCAATAAAACGTTGCACAGGTAAGTAACCGAATTCATTCAAAATATCTTGTTTTTTTTCTATTATTTTGAAAGATTTTGGTATTTTTGGAAAAGTTTATAAAGATACACTTGCTTTTATGTAATTATTTACTGTTTTACTGTTGATATTATGTGATTTTTAAGCAAATCATTTGTTAGTAAACAGAGAGAGTTACGGTTCGGAATTTTCAATTTATCGATAAAACATATCGACAGGTGAATATTATTTAACTCGATTTCTTTTTATGATTTTAGATTGCCGACATGTAAAGAAAGAAAAGAACAGTGGCTGTATATACTTGGGATTGAAAATTTGAATACTACAACCAAGCATATTTTTATTTGTTCCCTGCATTTTGAAGATAAATGTTTTAACCGAACTTTAAATATAACAAGACTGCGCGATGATGCTTTGCCTTCAAGTGAATTATTGGTAAGTTTTGAAAATAGACAAGTTTATTGTGTTTACCTACTTACTGACAAGTAACCAATTCAAACCAGTTGATGGAGAGAGAGGAGGGACGAGAAGCATGTCAGCAACAGCAGTTCTATATTGCTGAAATACTGGTATAAAGTTTCAGGTTTAAATACACATCAGTCAGAATAAATAGATAACTTTTTTTTCTGAAAATTATAAAACATCCTTAAAATTCTCGTACAGACTAAATCAAAACCTAATATAAGTTATATGATTTTAATTATCCACCTCCTCACACAGATTAAGACACATATACCTGCACTATTTTTACTCCTGATATAGTCATAGCAAAAGGAGATGATAATGATTAATTTTTGAAAATGATACATACATATATCAGGTATAAAATGTTGTGTCTATGTTAAAATGCAAGCTAAACAAATGTGAGCGTGAGTTACTGATTAAATTCGCAATGTAAATATTATTAAACATTTATGGTTATTCTTTGTATAGTTACCAGCACAATTTGACGAGTGTGAGGAACAACGATCTGTTCCTCGCAGGGTGTTGGAAGAGAAACCTGTTTGCAGCACTTCTAACAATGCAGATGTAAGTGTAATATTTCATAATAATTATGTTCCTTATGGTAATTACCATGCTATCTTGACTTTAAATACAAACTCACTCAATATAAAAAATTTTTGTTATTTCTTTACAGTTACCAGCCCAATTTTATGAATGTGAGGCACAACATTTTTTTCTCACAAAGCACTGGAAGAGGAGCCTGTCTTCAGCACTTCTAACTATGCAGATGTAAGTGTTCTATTCTATAATATGTTACTGTATGTACTGTGGGCAGCGTAACTGGTAATTTCAAATTAATTTACGGCAAAAACTTAACGAAGTTGCAGAAAACTAGAAGTTAATGCGTTTTTTTTTGTTTCAGGATAAAGCGCTTGAAATTATTCAAAAATTAAAATCAAAATGTGAATATCGGAAGAAAAAAATTAAAACATTAAATGAAAAAGTGAGAAGACAGAGTAAGAAAATCCAGACTATAATCTACATCTGTGCCAAATTTCATAAAAATCCGTTCAGCCGTGATTGAATAACAAACATCCATCCATACAAACAAACTTTCGCACTTATAATAATAATATTAATAAGTAAGGATTGTGTGGTTTGTATTTTTTTTTTTGCTTTTTGTTTGTTCAACATGCTCATGTTTTATTAATGTGTATATTTGTATAAAATTTGCGCAACGTGCTCTTATTTGATTATTGTGTATACATATTTGTATTTTAGAACTTAAGTATGACTGGGATAAACGGCTTTTATAGTTTTCAATAAATCTGTGTAAAATGATAACTTTTGTTTTATTATGAATGATCGAGCCATGTAGTAGTACTTAAAAAAAAAAATGTTAAGTTATATTATTAGTTAATAAAAATAAGTATAGTCTGACAAACGATGAAAACAAACCGTATTTTGTATTTATTTATTCTTTTCATTGGTAATTATAGACCTTAGGTACAGGTACTGCAGTCGTGGTATGCTAATCAATAATAGTGATACTCTAATAAGGCTCCTACACATATGCCCCGGCACAAGTCGCAGAAACTAGAAGTCCGCACGAAACTCAATCTTAATTCCAAGCGCTAAGTAACCCTGAGCCGCGCGCGGCATCCTCCCCAGCCGGCGGCACTGTGTGTAGGAGGTTTTTTACTCGCACCCACTATGTTGAGCGTGGTCGCCACAGTTGTTCTGGCCGCAATTTCGGTCGCATACTACGCTCACAGGAAAAAGCGAGCAATGAACACAGCGATCACAAGGCTACAGTTTTTTATTCGTGATCGCCGCGGTGGCAACTGGGAATAAATGGGATAGACATACCACACCATAGTAAAATTTGTTTTATTATGAACATACCTGTACAAGTACAGAATACAGATAGTTAATTTAATTGCAGTAGCATCTATTCAGTATCCACGTGCCCTGCCTGCCATGTAAAGTGACACTCTTCGAGCGTGTGCGTTTTTATAGCTCTCATTACCACGTAAATGAAACTGAAGAAAGCTAAAAAAAACGTGTGCATCTGGATTGGGGGCCTATTTTTTTAATCCTTGCGAAACGAAATAAGACTTATAGGGAAATTAGTTAAAAATAGTAAAAACTTAAAGCAAAGGGCCATGAATTTCTTAAACGTTAAACTCATTTTCGACAATTTTGAATTCTGTAAGCACCGTGCAATTCAACTATCGATATTATAATGCGCGCAGCTCTACGGCAAGCCGCCATCTTTGTGCCAGACTCACAATAGGTATGCACGCTTTTTTCGTAGGTATTTCATGTCTATTCTTTTTTCCTTAGTCTGAGCATAGACAGTGCTAGTTGAAATTTTAATGTTGGTAGCTATGTTTTTTTTTGTGGTTGGCTAAAGAAGGTTAACAATTTCTCACAGACAATGTTCTAAGTTCCGTCTCTTATATTATATTCTCTTTGAGACTGGCCCAAAGACTACTATAGTATACCGGCTGACTGGCCCATAGATGATACTGTGATATGACTGTGATACATATAAATACTGAGATAGATGCGCCACTCTATGATTCGAAAATTGAGTTTTTTACCCTGATCGCCAGGTAGCGTAACGGTAGTTTAATACCGAAAAAATCCGATAGGTGGCGTCTACCTGACATGTTAATAATATTTTCTTATTTTAAAGATTTTAGAAGTACTAGATTGATTGAAATAAATATTCTAATCGACAAAAGATTAAATCTTTGATTTTAGAATATTTATTTCAATCAATCTAGTACTTCCAAAATCTAAAGATTAGATTTTAGAGGCTGGCAAAAATTAAAACACGGTGAAGATGGATTTAATTATTTTTTATATTTGTGATTTTTTGGATTCATTATAAATCAACGAAACATAACAAACGAACGAACTACTGATTCAAATTTAATTGAGTCTAAAATAGGCAACAAATCATACCACAATTGGAAATGGAGCGAGTTATTTTTTAAGCACTGCTTATATATTTTTGATGACCCCTTGTAAGAATGACCATTAAATGATTCGAAGAGCTTATCAAATAATAAATCTCTGCACTCTTCGGGCAGAATGTTGTGTTCTGAAACAAAATATTAATGTTGGTTAATAACATTTTGCAAAATTTGCTAGGTAACAATAATGATCCAAATATGTGAAATTATAAACATACTAACTCGATAAAAAACGTAAAGCGCTAGACACCCTCTGGCTGAACACTGTGAACATGTCACTAGTTTTTTTGGCAAATTCTGTGTCTGAAGTTTCTTCGGGAGTTTCACCCCCCTGGACTGGCCCAGGGGTATGAATGTCCCCTACTGGCTTGCAATCAAGTTGCTGCTACTGCCATCTAGTAGGCAGCAGAAACACTAAATTCATTTTTATTCTTTTGTCTCAACAGATGGCGCTGTGACCGCAATTAATGAAAATATTTTTTTATAAATTTATGAAATTAAAATTTATATAACATTTTTTTTTTTTTGAACCCCTTAAATGTTTTATTTAATATTATTCTCTGCTCTCGGAAACGGTTTATGATTTATTATCAGTGGCATCTTTTGCACTATAGTACGTTATGTTCTATATATGTTCTGTGGTTAATTGGTTATGTTAATGTCAAAATTTGAAACAGAATTTTTCGTAACTTCGTGTGCAAATTCGTGTGTTTTCAATTATTTTAATTTGGCGATTTTGGCTTTTTTCTGGACTTGTTTGATATCTTCTTTGTTTGACACCGGCTTCCCGTTACTGGACCTTGATATTGCACTCACGTTTGACTTGGCTTTACCCTACTGGACTTTTACAAACCCGCTGTTTTGTGTGGTTTTGTGAAGTAAACATGTCGTCGAATAAATATTGGAATTGTTATTTTGGATGTAAAACAGATGGTAAGTAATAGCAGTTCACAACTCACACCCATATTTGCTAAATGGTAGCTTAGTTACTAGAGTTAAACAAAAATATAATTGTAAATTACTCAACTCATTGATTTCAGGTGTTTTACATCGTTTTCCTAATCCCCGTCATAACGAAGAAAGATTTATTTTGTGGACAAAGGTTTTAGACTCCGAAACGCAAGAAAGTGATGGGCAATATATCTACAACAATCTAAGATTATGTGATGAGCATTTTGAGTTGTGCTATCGCACACCTAGCAGAAAACTCACGCGAAATGCAGTTCCAACTTTGAATCTTGGTAAGAAGATTATTAAGCGTCTCTACATTATGAAATTAATGTCGTGAAACTAAAGCTTGAAACTAATGTCATCCTCCGTGATCATAAACTAAGTTAGTTAGAACAAGTAGCTATTTAACATTGGCGGACAGTGAATGTGAAAATTAATGTTTTATTGTTATAACGGCTGTAGCTGTTTACTGTCCGCCAATGTGTTAACATTAACAGCCAGCCAATTGGAGGTGTGTAGTACTTTGGAGGTACTGGATCAAAGGTACCTATTCCAGTCCCGGAGACTAAGCTTAAATGACACAATTTTGTTTTAGCTTTACTTAAAATCTCTCAGCCAGTTCTACAGAGTGAAAAACTGATACAAGGAGAGGTCCTAAATTATTCTCAGCAAAATATGCCTGCAGATATTTCTTTAAATGTCACTGAAATAAATGCAATCCCATCCACATCCAAAGATATACCTCAGTCCACAGGTAAGATTTTTTCATTATTCCGTAACATTTCACCAGTTTTTACTGGTTCAATATTAACCTGGATTAATGTTTCTTTATTTTTGTTTGAAAAAGTATTCTCTCAGAAGTGTTAAACAATAGAATTCTTCAAAAAATAACAGTAACTTACTTGCAATTGCTGTAATCCCATTTTTATGTATTATATATGCCACACCACTCAAAAGTAAAAAACAAAAATAACTAGGAAAAAGATAAAAAATTACTTAAAAAAGACTTGTGTGAGACAGTTCGGAAAATTGGTGCCGGTTCTTTATTAGAACAAGCTAAATTCAAGGCACCGTCTTGCACACCATTTTACATATAAAATTATTTTTATTCTTTTTGAAGTTGGTTTTTACATTTTCAAAAAGTTTTTTTTATTAAGTAATCTTAATTTTTACGATAAGTCCTTCTCAATTCAAGCTGTGCGGCTATGGAATGCTTTGCCCATGTCAGTAAGAAAAGCACAAACCTCTCGCACAAATCTTTTAAAAATATAGTCAAGGATCACTACCTTTCCCTTTGAAAGTTGTTAGGTATTTGTTCATATTTCTCTGCTATCATACGAGGGGTGATCCAAAAGTAATGATAATCGGATATTTCCAGTTCACAGAAAAATCCAAAAAATATTTTTTTGTTAGCTTGTTTATCCACTAAGACACCATGAAAAAATCATATAAATAGATCTCGATTCCAGGGAGTTGCATTCATTTGAATACAAACCGTCGAAGTGGAAACATCAGAATGGAAAAAAACGAAATTAGAGCTGTGATCAAATACCTCTGTATAAAAAAAATGTCTACTAAAGACATACACAGCGACTTGGTGGAAACATTGGGGGACTCTGCTCCTCCATATTCTACAGTTGCACGATGGGCCAAGGAGTTTAACCTGGTTTAACATGGTATGTACATAATATTTGTGACATATTCTGTTAGAATCCCTAAAACCCAAAAATAAGTTACTATTGCAACTATAAATAACCTTGAAAGTTAATAATTTTTTTTTTCTTCAGGGCACAAAATTATACCAGTGGAATGTGAAGACACAGCCGAATTTCTGCTCATCTTCGATAAATTGTTTGACTCTTTTAACGGTCGCACTTACTCGGGTACCACAAAGGAATTAACAGGGTGCCTTAAATATAGTTCCCCCCATATCAAATTCTGGAAGGAGATTTTACCATTAATAAAAAGTATTGAATTTAAAACAGTAGTAAAAAGTAATGTTGGCCCTGTAAAAGTTACGTATGAAAGAATACCATCATGTTTAAATTGGGCTAACAATATCGAAACATTTCTTGAAATGTGGGAAATGTTGAAGAGGGAACATAAACTTTTCAATTTACTTACTCGAAATTTTAATCAGGACCCGTTAGAAAACTTCTTTTGTTGTATCCGAAGTAATGGAGTCCAGAACACGAATCCTACCTGTGCTCAATTTACAAATGCATATAAAACGCTGTTAGTCAACAATTTAAGTTCCTCCCATTCTGTAAACGCTAACTGTGAGGCTGATAATAATAAGAGCTTACAGTCATTGACGCACCTTTTAGAATATCGTGGTGAGCCTGTTTCGCAAGAACAGAATATTACTTTTGATGTTGATAATTTAATAAGAAATTTATCCAACATAGATTGTGGGAATCAAGATCAGCATAATATTATTCACAGAGTCCAAACGGTATGTCGCAGGTTATATTGTAAACAAATGTCAAAAAAAATATTTAAATCATGTAAAACATGTAAAAGTGATTTTTTCAATCAAGAAATAGACCCTGCGACATACACATACTATAGAGACTACACAAAAAAATCATTAATATACGCCAAAGAAGAATTTATAGAATTAATAAAATATATGAAATTATAATATTATGCTTAAGAGATTCGCCACAAGAGAAAGAATTCAAAGAAAAGATTATTCTCTTTGTTGATATCAATGTTAATTTTAATATTTTAACTTGCGAATCACATAAGGCTTCACTTAAAAAAATATATTGTTAATATAGCAATTAATATTATCGTGCACAGTTGGTGTAAAGGGTGAATCATATAATAAAAGGTAAACTAGAAAAGTTTGACCAAAATGACCATGTTAAAGCACAGGCTAGGGCATATTATTTAAAGAGATTAAAAAAATAAAGTTATTATCATAATACTGCCGTGATTCTTTAAAAGGCAGTCATCTGACAATTTACCGATTTTGAATTTTTATAAATTTGGCACTGGTATCAAAACCACTTCACAGCTTTTTATGAAAAAATATCTCAAAATCTAAATAAGTTTCAGAAAAAGGGGTTAGATAGGTCGACGCGCCTTTTTTCTTGATGTGGCTCAATGTTTAACTCAAAATCGGTAAATTGTCAGACTGCCTTTTAAAGAATCGCGGCAGAATATTGATTGTGCCATTTCATTAAAAAATAGCAGATCATCTTTTTTTCCGTATCGTAGCTGTACGACGGTAGTTTGTCGTCAGTTTCCCTACATATTAGGGACGCGGAATTCTTGGAATTCTGGTTTAAATCTAAGAGAAACTGACGCTGAACTGCCGTCTTAATAGTCCGCATATTCTATGATCCTTGAATCTGGTAGTGAGAGCGCCATCTAGTGTATTTTTGTCGTAACTAGTGCTAGCGACATCTCTGGCACAGCAGAGTTAAACTTCATTCCTTTAGACCCCCGATTTTAAGTAAGAGTGGCTCATCTATACCATATAATATATGGTATAGATGAGCGTGGCATATGGCGTGATTATATGGCATATATTAGTGTATTATCTATGGACTGGCCCTTGCGTATGAGTGAGCGCAAGCGCCGAGCGCGAATGTAATAATATAGTATTATTGATTTAACGGCACGTAAGTAATAATTTTGTAAAATTTTGAATTTAAATTTAATAAAGCAATAAATTCTCTATAATAATGTGAAAGAAATATTTAAATCGGTTCAGTTATTTGAACGCAGTAAGCAAATTATTGCAAAAATAAAGAGGATATAATATAATATAATAATAAAAAAATTAAATTTAAAATTTCAAGTCAAATATGTTACGCGTATGAGGTATTTTTTTTATCTATTTGGTCCATCCGTCTAGTAGTAGTAGTCCTTCAAAGAGAGGTCTATTTCGTAGTTTGACGTATCCTTTCGCCTTAATGTAAGTTATATCAGCAGGACGAGCCACATTCGGAAGGTTTCGAAATATTGTCCTTGTTGGCGAGAGATACTCCATCTAGTTACTTTACCGGTACGTTTAAATTTTTCCTGGTGCCTATGACTACGAATCTCGTTATAAAATGCAATCAGTTGTTGTGTGTCCATAAGCCACTGTAACAATTTCGCCTTCTCTTGCCACTACTTAACTATCTCATCTCTCGTTAGTCTTCTCAATCTTGAAGTGCTTTCCTGGATTCGTTTGTTTTAATTGTGCTGTATATTAAGTATCTGACGGTGACCATTTAGTACACTTGTAATTGTATCGTCATTCTCATCCAAACCAGTCATCCAATGTAGTGTTTCTATGGCCCAAGATTTGAGAACTTGTTTCCGTGACAAAAGATGTTGTGGACTGTTGAATGGTTTCCAGGTCATCGTTTTCAATATTCAAGGAAATAAGAGCTTCAACTCGGTAATATACATAGGCTTCCCTTTTCTGAAGATAATGAAAATTTTCAGTTTCCAAACGGAATGGCTTGACCACGTCCATAAAAACGTACCTATTGATGTAGATGAAATGATAACGTGTTTCGGGAGAAGACCTAACCGAAAAATTGATTTTGTTATTTAAGTAGATGTTTATTAATAAAAATTGCAAACACACACATTGTGACTGAGGATTTGAATGATGACCTGGACATCGAGAGGGAGCGGAGAGCGTTGTCAGTACGATGTAATATGCTGGCTCGCAGGTTTGCACGATGTACTAATGAAGTAAAAATAACTCTTTTTAAGGCATATTGCCAGTCATTTTACACGTGCAGCCTGTGGGTTAGTCATACGCAAAGGGCTTATAGCGCTCTCCGTGTCCAGTATAATAACGCTTTTAGGATTCTGTTGGGGCTTCCACGTTTCTGTAGTGCGTCGGCCATGTTTGCGGAAGGGAGAGTGGATAGCTTTCAAGCAATTATGCGCAAGAGAGCGGCATCCCTGATGCACAGGATGCGGGGGAGCGCCAACAGTATCCTGAGAGTGATTGTGGACAAGCCAGACTGTCCGTTCCTGTTTTATTGGACCCGTTTGCATAACGGCGGGTCTAGTGCAGCAGACGGACTAAAATACATGAATTAGATTTTAGAATTTTTAATTGTATTTGATTTTAATTTTGTAATTTTAATTTTATAATTTTAAATTTATTATTTTGAAATTTTAATTTAATGTATTTGAGTATTTTATGATAAATTGTTACTAACATAGTATAAGTTGTCTTACTAACACTATGGATTTTATGTCTGATGTATAATAAATAATAATAATAATAAAAAAAAAACTTTTTTGCATAAAATAAAACCGACTTCCATATCAAAAAACTACAAAGCCAAAATAACTTTAATTTCGCTAGTCGGTGTTATTGGTTTTGTAATTATTATTTTTTTTGACACCGCCTTCTGAAATTGATTTTTGCGAAGAAGTTATTTTCACGCTTTTTAGTGGGTCGGTTTGTAATTTATCTAGATACAAAAGCAAAAATGTGAACTACTTATCACGTTTACAAAATATTGCTTTTCCCGATGCAGAGCCGTTAATTTTTGAGATCTCCTGGTACTTCACCATCAGCTCTGCATCACCATATGCATTGTGACGAGCATAAAGTGATGACATCCATATTCAAGTAATCGAATCGCAATCCACGAATTACTTATTATTGAGTAGTTTCGGTGGCCATCTGTGGTCCTTCATCATTAGTTCCACTTCCCAAATGGTGCTTTTCGAGAGCAAATCACAAAGTACTATTATAAATACCCAAAACGCTATAGGTGCGCCTATAATATTTGAAGAGTTCCCTCGATTACTCCAGGATCCCATCATCAGATCCTGATTTCGTAACAATGGGACCAACTAGAAAGTATACCTTTCAAATGAAATAAAAAATCCAAATCGGTCCAGCCGTCTTCGAGTTATGAGGTACATACATTAAAAAAAGTTCAAGACTACTGAGAACCTCCTCCTTTTTTTGAAGTCGGTTAAAAATACCTACTATTTACAGCTACCTATTATTATCAAAATTAAATTATAACTTTTTGTTACTTGACCACGACTATGTGACCCCCCCCCCTGGCGCTAAAGCTGGATCCGCCCTTGGAGTGAATACGTTACTTCTAGGTAAGCGTGCTTCGTGTTCGTCAAAGGTAAAAGGCGAGTCTAACAAGGATAAAAAAATACATCATTCATAGGGTTTATACGGAACCCTCGCAAGCCTCGGTGAGGGTATTCAAGTCTCTTTTGGCTGGTTTTTTAGGTATAAGTAAAAGGGTCGATCGTTGGATTGTTGATGTTGTTAGACCATTGCATGAATTGTTTCGTTCGATTGGTTGGACAATTGGATCCACTTATTCTTCGTTGCTTCGTAAACGTAATTGTGTCGATTGTTGATCGTAATTGATCAAAATTGTTTCTATTAGGTCTGTCGTTCCATGCTTTTGGCAATGTTTAGATAGTAGGTACAAAGAGGAGTTGACAGCGTCGTGTTCCACGCGCGCCACAGTGCTAGTAGTAGACAGTACCTGCCAGGGTTGCGGGAATGTTCTAACGAGGTACCGCGCTCCGGAACACAAGGGCAACTGAAGGAACAAGTTGGGTTTTTAGCAGTGGCGTAGCGTGCCTTGTCGGGGCCCCGTATAAAAATTTTTTTGGAGGCCCTTATATGGAGGTAAAGATTTTTCACAAAAGAAAAAAAATATTGTGAGAAGTAATATTTATTCATCACATAATTTACCCATTTTACAAATAAAAATCGAATTTTAAATATTCACTCTCCTTGCCTTTTTATCGGCAAACTGATTTATTAAATCACTAGCTTTTGCCCGCGACTTCGTCCGCGTGGAATAGTTATTTTGGGCTAACGTTAAATTTAACCCCGATTTTGAAGCATTCTTCATTGGTGCTCCGCTCCTATTGGCCTTAGCGTAATGATATATAGCCTATAGCCTTTCTTTACTATTTAATTAAAAATATTTTTTCAATTCGAACCAGTAGTTCCTGAGATTATCGCGTTCAAACAAACTCTTCAGCCTTATATTATTAGCATAGATAGCTGTTGCCCGCGACTTCGTCCACGTTTCCGTCGTTTTTCGTAAAAAGAAGTAGCCTATGTCCTTCCTCACGGTTCAGTGATTTTGATGTAACACACAGATTAACTTTCGTAATTTAGTGGGGAAATATAATATGTCAATCTATAATACTGTTGAAAAATATCGCAATACCGAACCGCACAATATTATTGTTAATAGCTGTGCCCGCGACTCCGTCAGCGTGTAACTCCTTGTGTGTTATTAAGTTAATGTATTGGTAATATTGTTTAGATCACGTTCACATGAGGCTTAAGTACCTATAGAACGACAATACTTCAGCGCAAAGAAAAAAACTATGTTGAAAGTTGACCCGTCCGGCACGTGAACATAAAGATTTCTAGAACTGCTAACCCGGGAAAGAGCGACGTACAACTGACCATGCGAGAAACAACTGACACCGAGATCTACTCCAGCAACACGAAAAGTCTGCCCTTGAGCCTTATTAATTGTCATTGCATAACACACCGATACTGGGAATCGCGTTCTTTTAAAATGGAATGGAAAATTATTTGGTATTATGGGAATTCTGGGAATAAAGACGGTTTCTCCTGCACCGCAACCTGTTAAAATTTGAGCCTCGATTATATTTTGTTGCAACTGGGTTACTTTTAGCCGAGTTCCATTGCAAAGTTGTGGTGGTTTTAAATTTCGGAGCAGAATAATAATCAGAAAGCTTCGAACTGCTAAGCTATCGGGAGTTACACGTGTTATTGTGAGTCAACCATAAAAGATAGATATATGCTGTCGTGGGATATTTTTTATATAATTTTAAGGAGAACATTTCCGTCATAAATTATTTCTGTGTAGCTTTAACCATTAAGGTTGCACACGCGACGGAAGCTTAAAAAATGGAGTAACTTCTCCCGTTTTCCCAACATTTCCCTTCAGTGCTCTGCTCCTATTGATTGTAGCGTGATGAAAAGTATACTATAACCTGCTCAGGAGTATGAATATTAATTGTACCAAGTTTCGTTAAAATCCGTCGAGTAGTTTTTGTTTCTATAACGGTTATACAGACAGACAGACAGACAGACAGACAGATAGACAGACAGACAGACAAAAATTTTACTGATTGCATTTTTGGTATCAGTATCGATCCCTAATCACCCCCTGATAGTTATTTTGTAAATATATTTCATGTATATTTATGGCTGATGATGATTTTAGTTTTTCTAAAGTTTCTGCCTCTATGGACAATAGTGAGATGTCTGACAGCCGTTCTTGTCCCATCGAAGTTCTTAAGTAATTTTTTATTAGTTTTAATTTTGAAAAACTTCTTTCTGCCGTTGCGGTTGTAACTGGAAGGGTCAAGAATAAAAAGCATGCTGTGATTACCTCGGGAAAACTGGATGCAAGACTATTGAATTTTACTAGCAATAATTCAATGAGTTCTTTAATGGAATAAATTTTTTTAATTTCAGAATTTAAGCATGTTTTTAGAGCCTTTAATTGGTCACAAAGATTAAGTGAGATGTCTTTACTGTATTTAGCAGACAGTTTTCCGGAAGCGTTTAATATCTCATCGCTTGAAGAAGATAGGAGTTTCTCCGGTTGTAATATTTCGAATATACTACTCAGGTTGCAAAGGCTCTGAAATCTTTCTTTAGTTTGAGAAATTAATATATCTAAACAGCAATAGTATACATTGACTTTGAAATAGGATTCCGGGTCGGAAATTCTCTCATCTTGTGATAACTCATCAAAAAAACGCTTCGTTATCTTTCGCCTACTGTTTTTAAAAACAGTTGTTACCCCCCACTTTTTTGCTAAATCTTTGGATTCATTTAGCAAACTATTAAATGAATTCTGATTTCTTAATTGGCACAGTCTATTTAAAAGATTACTTAATAAAATACTAGATTTCTGTAAGTCATTATTATCATGCTGTAGAGCTTTAGAAACAGGATTAATAATTTCAAATAGTGAAGAAAAAAATGTAACGAGCACTAAGAAATCAAAACTCTCTAAAATATTAATTATACTTTTACATTCTTCACGTTCATCTTTTTTATTTGAAATTAAATTTAGTTGGTACAAAGTTTTCATGATTAGTAAAAAATTTTTCTTTACTGCTAATAAAGCGTCGTTCCTAGAAGACCATCTGGTAGGACATACCTTTTTAAGGGTAATCAAATATTTTTCAGATGAATCGTCACTTAGCATAGCCCAGCGTTTTATACTATTGCCAAAAAAAGTATATATTTTTTCTAAATTATCGAAAAAAGTCGATACTTCACGAACATGTCTCGCAGCATCGTTCAAAACCAAGTTTAAAGCGTGCGCAGCACAATGAACATAATCGGCATTTGGAGCATGCTCTTTTATTAGGGTTTGTAATCCTCCATACACACCCGACATAACATTTGCTCCATCGTATCCCTGTCCTCTACATTTAGTCAAATCAATTCCATATTCTTTAGTCAAATTTAAAATGACAGTTTTCAGACCTGCAGCACTGCAATCGGTTACTGCTATGAATCCTAAAAAGGACTCACAGATTTTTATTTCTTTAGGCACATTATCATCATTTTCTGTAACCGAGATATATCGAAAAACTACAGATAGTTGGTCAATTTTTGACAAGTCTTGTGTTGTATCCAGAATTATTGTCAGAAATGGAGCTTTTTTAATTTCTGAGATAATACTGTTCCTAACGTTAGTACCAAGCAAACTAATAATTTCGTTTTGAATCGTAGGGCTTAAATAATTTATTTCACCTTTCGGTTTTAGAAAAAGTTCTTTTAAAGTTGCATCATAGTTAGATAGCAGACGTGAAATTGCCATAAAATTGCCAGAATCAGAATCATGCCCCCTCAAAGGTAGATTACAAGATACTAAAGTAATTATAACATTAATTATACGATGCAGTACATCTCTCCAGAATGTAATTTTACTATCGATTTCACTTTTCAATAGAGTATCGATGGTATTTCCTTGCAACCAATTATTATAAGAGAGTGAGGCACTAATATGCTGCTGTGACTTTTCATGGTCAAGAATAGTTTGTGTGAAATTGCTTCTAACCGAAACACCGTTAACCCAAGCAGAGGAGTACGATTTGTTTTGACGATCTGCTAATAACCAACAGAAGTGACAGTACGGTTTGTTTAAAACGTTAGAATAACATAACCATGGTCTTATAATTTTTATGCCTGCCTGATTGAAATATGAATAATAATAAGCTGAAAAAGGTTGGTTATTTTCTGAAACTTTTGGAAATGGTCCTTGTGGTTTAAATGGACCCAATTTAAAAATTATTTTTCGTTCGCATTCAGTTAAATTGTCACCAAAATTTCCTCTATCTGATGAAATTATATTACAATCTGCATTATCTGCAGATATATCAGAATCGTTGACTTGGGGTTCCTCGATTTCTGGATGGACATCCGATAAAGTATGTGCTTGGCTTTCTTCTATTTCCGGATGGATATGTGACGAAGAACATGCTTCAGAAGAATCTAAAAATAAACGAGTAATTGTTAAAAAATAAATACGAATGCTTTGATACTAAACTAAAAAGAGTTATATATAAATAAATAACGTTACTAAGGGTCACAGTTAGAGAGTGTTCAGTTCAGACGCACACAGATTCTACGCGGATTGTGCTCGTACCTATTAGTAGATACAAAATCACCTGCAGCCCGTCCGTGCATTACTATACACCTGCATGCTATTTAAACGCAGCGCGTAGTGTAGTGGCCATACAAAACGAGAACCCGAAAGCGAGTCTGCACATCTGAAGTTCTCAACACGCAATTAACGATACGATACGGACTGATAAACAAACAACAAAACAAATCGATCCTATAGATATGTTAGAATTTTGTTTTTTTTAATCAAGGCACGGAACCCTAAAAACAGTATAATTGTGAAAATCGAGGGGGGAGACAACTTTTTGTGACGGACAGATGGACAGACCGAAATTAAAAGATTTCCTTGTTTATCACTACGGGCCCCTAATAAATGGGTTGGGTAGTAGTGTAGTACTTACCTTTCCAATCTAAATCACTCACAGTATCTTGTCTCTGAAAAAATGAAGAAATTTTGGGCATTTTTTTTATAACCTCGTCCCTTTTCTGTTTAATTTTTCTTTTCTCAGCGCCGCTGGGATAATCTCTTTTCCTTTCACTCATTTCTTTTACAAATCGTTACTAATACTGCTAAACCAGAAGAACAATATTGTTTGTACTGAATTACAATGTAATGCACATTTATATAAAGCGCGTAAATAAACAGTGCACTGCACTCCGTGGTTTAACATCCAATGCAAAGTACAACAACGTACACGTACATCGCGATATCGATGAAGGATTCCCGGGGATTCCCCGCTGAGTTGAAGATGAAGTAAGTAAAACGGGGAAGTCCCGCAGCCCGCCATAACGATGTAGTGTTGCCAACTTTTGAACGCACGCTTAAGGCGGGAAAAAAAGGAATTGCTTTATAGAATTTTGTCATTTGTAAAATAAAATAAATTAGAAAGTTTTTATTCTTTTTCCTTACACACTTTGGGGGCCCCCGTGGCCCGGGGGCCCCGTATAATTGATACGGCAAATACGGCGGTAGCTACGCCCCTGGTTTTTAGTCAGTAGAAGTGTGACACTACCGCTTAACCCGGACTGGGAAAAGCTACATGGTGGGTTTTCCCCGAAAATAAGGTTCGTTCGTTGATTCGTTCCTATTTTCGAAATCCACGCGTTAGTCCTGTCGTTCATGTCAAAAAGGCAAACCATGTTAATATCTTCAAGTTGTTCTCACCTTTACGTTAATAGTTGCAGTGGATATTTTTTGTTTAAATACAATTTGCTGTTTATATTTCTGCAGACTTCACCTTCTGCACTCTTTTTGAAATAAATAAAAATATTTATTTTACTTTAAAAACGTTAGTTTTACATATTCTTGAATATTTGCTTCGAACCTGAAACCAGGATACACTGTGTCGTGAGATCCGCCTTCGACACATTTCGCTCTTATTTGATTATGTACCTATATGTATAAAAGAAGTTATAGATGTACAATAGTTACAAATTAACATTTAGTAAAAATTATTACATTTTAAAACGTAAAACAAACATGGGCTACGATTATTCATCCGCGTGAAATCTTAGCAAGCCAATTTAGAACAGGGACTGAAAACGGTGACGGTATACGGTTACGATACCTGTATAAAATAAATGTACCTTAATAAAATAAAGGTAAGGCTATACCGTTATTTAACCTTTATGCGATATCGGTACCGAAAAACATAGAATTGACCGTTGCAGGACGTAGGACGAGGGGTGTGAGGCACCGGCAAGGGTGGACAAAGCACAGGCGTGCGCGCCGGCATACCTATTAGAACCTGCTTTTGTCGCTTGTCGCCGGACGCTCGCACACAGTGACCACTAACACTCTGTCAATAAAAGTTGTGTTGTATGTGTCGTTATTTAGAAAATAATTATGGGACGAAAACGTATAAACGCAATCTATGCTTTCTTTTTTTATTTTCAAAGGAAAATTATTCTTGTACCTGCCAAGTGCTTGGATGCTCAGCCGTAGTAAAAGTAAGTTCGTATCTGATTATTTTATACAATACATACATACTCAATATCTATCGGTCAGTGATTGACATGCTACTTTTTATTTTTTTCGCAGATAAAAAGACCTACCTACCCATACTCTTTTTACTATAGCACTAAACAATACTTGAAAGAAGTTATCTATAATGCTGGCTCCAAACAATCGTCCAACATTCCAACACAAACAGGTATATAACCTATTAAAAAATATCCTGTAATAGATAGATAGATAGAATATACTTTATTGTACACCAAAATTTAAACACACCTATTTAACAATATTGCTTATTCTATGGTAACAATGGCGGTCTTATTGCTGAAAGCGATATCTTCCAGACAAGCTTTGGAAGGACTTTAAAAACTTTAATTAAAGTGGGGAGGGCTAAATTAGTGTACTTACTACATTACTCATAAAAACAGAGAAACAAAAATTATTTAAATATTAAAATAAATAAAAGTATATGCAAATATATATATATATATATATCTATATATATATATAAATACAATGTAATACATAGGTAATTAAATAATACAATACATATAATGTGTTCTTTAACATCAAGTGGAGAGACAACAAAAGAATAGTCATAAATTGGAAAGAAAATAATTAGCAACCGAGCTTTTAAAAGTAGCCAGTGACTGAGCTTGTCTTACTGACACCGGCAATGCATTCCACAAACGAATAGCTTGCACCGTAAACGATGAGCCATAGAATTTAGTGAAATGTGCAGGCATTGAAAGTCTCAAATTCTCCGATGATCTCATATCTCTTACATGTGTGTCATGAAGGAACTTAAAGCGTTCTTTGAGATAAAACGAAGTTGTAGGATTGAAGAGAATATTGTAAAGTAATGATAAAATATGTGCATTCCAGCAAAGGCGGATCGACAGCCACTTGAGTTTAATGCGAAACTCAGAAACATGATCATATTTGCGCAAACCAAATATGAATCTGATACAAAAATTTTGGAGTCGTTCAAGCTTATCTAGCTGCACTTCAGTAACATCTGGATAACTTGCATCAGCATAGTCGAGAACAGGGAGAAGAAGGGATTGGGCAAGCGCAATTTTAGTGGCAGTCGGCAGGAAATTGCGCAATCTGCGTAAAGAACCCGCAGAGGCAAACCGTTTGCGGCTTACTTCTTGCAACTGGGGACCCCAAGGCAAATCCCTATCAATATAAATACCTACGTCTTCTACTGAGTCACAATAAGGTATAGCAGCTCCATCAAAAACGATTTGAGGAAGGGTCGCCCAGTTAATTTTGGAACGTAGCCTAGGGCTGCCAACAATAATGACTTGAGTCTTCGCAGGATTCGTCTCAAACCATGATTCAAACTACAATCAGAAATACGCGCTAAGTCTTTATTCACAATCGTCACCGCCTCAGACAGTTCTTCAACGGGAGCTTGCGAATAAATTTGCAGATCGTCAGCATAAATGTAATAAGATGAGAGAAGTTCATTTGAAATAGAATTTATAAATATGGCGAAAAGAAGAGGAGAAAGAACGCCCCCCTGTGGTACGCCAGCAGTAGTATTGCACCATGAAGATGATGTACCTTCAATGCACGGAGCAGGTAGATGCTTAATCTTTACCAAACGAACAGGTGTATGCACGTCATAAAGCTTGTTAAGATTGGAATTGAGGAGGTTAACTTTGTCATCAATCGACTCTATATGAACAAGATCAGACCAGTCAATATTGCTAGCATCTTCCCGAAGACTTTCCAAGTTCATTCCACCAAAACTGCGCTGAAGAATACTTTTGGGTTTTGACTTAGGAGGGCGAATTTGCCACACTATAAAAAAGCATTGGCGCCGTTAATGGGCCTTCCACTTAACTAAATTAACAAAATTATCTTATCTATGGTTAATCATTGTTCATATACTAGATGGTTAAACTAAATAATGATTAAAAGAAATAAATGATTCAATTTCAATATTTGTTTTATTAAATTTACCAAATAATCCTAGGTAAGAGACAATCATATGGCTTAGGTACAATTTAATCAACCGTTCATTAATAAGAATATATAATTTTTTATGCGTCACTTTTCTTCACTATATCCAATATTTCCTTCATCTTATTGTAACGCATGTTTCCGTGAAACTTAGACATCTCCAATGTTACTATTTTCGCAAAGAACTCGTTACATTCAGCTTCTTTTTCTGCACTCATGTTGCAGCCTTCTTATTCCGTCATAGTACCAATTTCTCTTGTTGTTGTAATAGTGTTATATTTATGGGTACACATTTCTCAAGAGTTGGATAAATCATCATTAGTTTGATAATCACGCAGATCCTTGTGTAAATCAAAAGTGTAAGGTGCCTCATGGATATTTTTATCGATTTTTCTCGAATATATGAAACCATCAAAAGGTTGAGAATCCGGAAATTTGTCTTGTGAGTAACAGAAGGTTTCCTGGGTATTAGTCGGCACTCTGGATATTTTTGGTAAAGTTTCGTATTCCGTTGACATATTTTCAGACTGGGAATTAAGATTTTTGCGAATGTTGTCACGTTTTTTAATCTTGCTCTGATCTGAAAAACGAATGAGTAAAAATACCTACTAAAGTCCAGTCGATGAGTTAGCTGAAGAAAATATTATACACTAACACTATTGTTCTACACTTTATTACCAGTATCCACATAAGTATTTATTACTTACCTTTTTCTGTAATTATAACTTTTCGTGTGCTATTTGACATTGCCAAACTAATGCAATTTGATGAGAAACTCAACAACAAGGGCCAGAGGTGGTCAATATCCGTCTCTTTTATATCTTTATTAATTAAGGTTTTAGTACCGCTACCGAAATATACCTTTTTCTATTTATACACAAAAATTTTCGGTACCGAAATCAATTTAGATATCGAAATAAAGCGGCAACCGTTATTTTTCGGTTTGACGTCATACCGCAATTTAAAGATAGCGTAATTTTTGGGTTATTCAGTCCCTGATTTAGAATATATTCTGAGAAGTCAGGTGTACAACGCCAGTTATCAAATATTATAGTATGGCTCCCTATGGCTCCAACGATTAAAATTAAATGATTCCCTCAATCTGTCATCTGCTGTGCTTAGCCTTTTTCCAGCTAGGTATGTTGGGTCTGTCTCCACCTCTCTCTAACCAGGTGCAGCTGATTACCGGTATTTTACATGGAGCACCTAACTGACCTAACTTCCTAATAGATGGGTAACACCATACTACTTGGCAAGCCTATTGTCATATTTCCTGGCTTATGTCTGCCTGTTATGACTATCAAGGGAAAATGGTACCTTAACGTACTATTCGAGGTACTTACTACTTACGGTGGAATCTTAGGTACCAGCTTACCTTTAGTATTCTTACTTACCTACCAGGGATCGATATAAGGTATTGTATGCCTCCCGTCTGTAAGTACAATTCATTCTCTTTTACTGATATCTCTTCACTTATTGGCTCCAAGGGTCAAAACTTCATATAATAATATGAGTAATAAAAATCTATCCCTCATCATTCATGAAATGGAATAGTTGTCATTTTCATGGTTTTCCTCTCTTTAAACAGCAAAACATATCAACATCTAAACACGTTAGCAAGGTAGAAATACCTTCTAAGGTAAGTAGGTATAGTCCTCGTCACGAAGTTGGCACGGTTTTGGCGTAGTGGGGGTTAGTTCGCGCATCGTGCACTTAGGCGTGTGTAGCAAACAAAGGCTGTGGTTTATACTCTCTGGTTCGGTGTCATCATGTGGGCCTGATGAGACACAGAGGAATTGGGAAAAGGTCTTTGGGGACGTTTTTTGAGTTATACAGCTATAGTATTGATAGACCAAAGAAACTATGCATAAGCCTATCTATAGATTTTTTTTTAATCACAAGTAGTTCAGTAACCCCTAATTAATCATATAAAGAAACCCTTGAAAACTTATTCCTACTGGTAGCGATAAATGGAAAAAAATCCAACTATCCCCACCAGTGCGGATCAGTAGATCCCTACTGATCTGATATGGAGTAGAAAGTTCCATATATCCCAACCGGTAGCGATATTTGGAAAAAAAATCCAAGTATCCCTACCAACGGGGATAATATGTCAGTAGGGATATATGGAACAGGGGATAAAATCATATTATGTAACATACCCTACCATAAAACAGGTTTATAGTTCAGTGAATTTGATGAGGTGCAATAAAAATCTGTATATTTTACATACATAGGTAAATACCAACTAGACGCGCTTGAGTCTATCGAGAAGCGGGCTAAGGGACTCATTGGCAACGATGCACTGGTCGAGTCAAAGTTCCAGAGACTTAAACATCGACGACGAGTTGTAAGTCTATCGGTTTTCTATCGGTTACATTTCGGGGAGTGTGCGATGGAATTACACAGTATAATTCCGCCAAGCCCGTTCCATCACCGGACTACTAGACAAACGGCGAAGCGCCATCGTTACATGGTGGACATCCCACCCATACGCACAAAACGTTTTGGGAATACCTTCATTGTGCGTACGGCTAAGGAGTGGAAGTCAAGAGTGAATAGGTTACTTTTAGGTAAGCGTGCTCCATCTTCGACCACATCACCACTTACCATCAGGTGAGATGGTGGTCAAACGCGAACCTATTTTTAATAAAAAAAAAAGGTATGGGGTTAACCGGTCATATTGATAACAGGCTAACAACAGAAAAGTAATAAACATTGAATTGTGAATAAATAATACAATGTGACGGTAGCAAAACGGCCAAGCCACATATTTTAACTAAAATGTACCTAGTTTGTCAAGATAGGGCTAGTAGAGTAAGAAACTTGTCTCTACATACTAATTTTGATGATCATCAGTGAGTGACGAAATCGGGATTTTTTAGATATCAATAAAATCTAAAGAATTAGAGCTATGCAATTAATAAGTCCACTAATGACATCATATCCCGAGAATATTGTTCATATGGTACCCTATAATCCCACTGAAGTTATAACGGTTCAAAAAACCGACGAAGCGCTTCGAGATACAGTAGATAGTACCCTTGCGCTCCGCTTGGCTAACCGTGCACCCAAATAACGCTCGTTAATCGTCAGCGTCACCTTTAAAAAGTAAACTTCATTTTAGTTTGAAAAGGGTTTATTAATTATAAAATGACTTTCTTTTAGTATTAATATTAAATATTTATCTATAGTGAGATAGCAATATTTGCAACGTAATAAATAACATACATCAACATTGTCTAGATATATTTTACAACATAAGTATAAAACTATGCTAACTTTAAAAAACAGCATCATAGATCATTATTATGTAAGATTATTTTTACCAGTTTTTGATTCTCAACCCCTTTGGCAAAAAAAGCAACAGTCCCCTCCTCCTTCATATATTACTTCACTTATTTATAACTAGCGACCCGCCCCGGCTTCACACGGGTGCAATGTTTATATTAAATATACTATAGAATGTCTTTATATACATCGTTGACAGCCTTTTTGTCATTCGACATACATGTTCTCTTTAGTAATGACTCTTGAAAGTGCGACACAAAAAACAAACAATCAACGCTCAAATTTAAGCAACATAGGCACGCGCGCCGTGCCTCCGCCGGCACCGCGCCGCAACCGCTATGTCCTTGCATTTTAAATCTGTAATATCTTCGAAACTGGTTATTTAAATTATATTCTGTAAAGGGCAATATTGATTTATATTAAATGCACAATGTATTTATGGTACTTAATTGGATAAGGATTAATGCTGTATTGCTTAAAATCGCTTCGTAAAATATGCTCGTATTTCTCGTAAAAAGTAAAGGATAAAAAATGATTGTTGTGGGTTATCTATAAGAGATAGACAGATGCCAAAAATTATCAGTGTTCCTCTACTATATTATACATGTTATATGCTTAAAAACCTTCCTATTGAATCACTCTTTCCATTGAAAGAAACTGCATCAAAATCCGTTCCGTAGTTTTAAAGATTTAAGCATACATAGGGACAGACACAGAGAAGCGACTTTGCTTTATACTATGTTAAGAAGTTAGAATTTAAAGAAAAGAACGACAAAAGTTTGGTTTTCTTATTTTACAAAGAAACCATTTTAGGAATATTTCTTTGGAAGGTACTAATAATTTTCGTTTTGGTATTAATCAAAATTGGTTTTATTTATCATTCACCTTTATTAAATTAGTCAGTCTATCGCTCGGGGACGGGGGAGGCGACTCCACACTAAGCGCGGTTTTACAAATAGCGGATTTTATACTGCATATTTTAACGAAAAATATGTAGTTATGTTCGACCCCCCTCCCCCCCCCCCCCCCTCCCGCCTAAATCACCTTAAGTAATGTCTGAAACCGAAACATAAAATAACTTTTCACACAACCTTGCACCTGTTCAAAAACGCCAAATTATTGATCATGCGAATCTGACTGAATTTATTGTAGGTTTTAAATTATACTTAATTTGTTGGTAAGCGATCATATCTTTAAGAAGGATATTAATATATACGAATTATCTTAGGACGAGAATCCTCTGCCGGTGTTTTTTGGCAGCTAGAATCCGTTTGAATTTAGATTGAATGAATTTTTTTTTTTCTATACTTATATTTTTTGAGGGGGATATCACCGCTTACCACTTTCTTTCTCGCAGGGTGGTGTGAATTGCACAATATTCTTTTATTATTCACCTAACAGCATTCACAATTCTTGATTGTCTAGTTGATAAATCAATTATCTATAGCACAAAAGATAATTCATTCAGTGGAAATATTTGATCTATATTGTATAGTCACTTTCAAGACTAGCGCGGAGTATCGCGTCTCGATGCGAGCTGACCTTAAAGGGCGTTATATTACAATTTCCACGTTTATTTTTAAAATAAATGCACGCCAAAAATGACAAATACATTACTGACACGCCGACTCAGTGCCTTCACCGACATATTATTATGTTGTTATTATGAACAACCGAACAAGGGGGCCCCCTTGGTAAATATGTCTTCACATTTTTATGTTTAACTAGGTTTTTAGGTTGCCTGGAGGATTGTCTATTAGCGATAGGACCACCAATGTAACCATAGGCTAAACAATATTGTGTAATAGGTGTGTTTAAATTATTGGTTTACAATAAAGAATATTCTATCTATCTATCTAAATACAAGTTCTCAAGAGTTAGGTACTAAAATATCGCTAGACAACTGTAATGTATGTCGATATAGGGGAAATGTACTTATGGAATCGGACACCTCATACATAAGAGATCACGATGTACAGTCACAACAATCGATCAAACCAGTTTTGACTGGTTATTGATTTGGCCGAAATGCATTTTATGTTTACAACTAAACGTTCGCCAAAGGAACTATAGTTTTGACAGACCGGTAAAAAGTGGTTTAAACCGGTTAACCGTTCAAGTTGTAATATGTAGGTACAGACGCCAGCACATGAAGCTACCCGAGATTGTAAAATTTTCCAATCAACCTTGAACCTTACTTTAACAATAAAGTTGCTTTAACAACAAATTTGAAAAACTATTAAAGAAATTTGACAGATTGTTGTAGCTTGATGTGCTGGCGTCTGTACATTCTAAGTAGATAATGCACATGTGACTTTATTATGAGGAATTCTTTATAATTATACTAATGTCTTATTTCTTCCTGTCGGATTCAACTTAGCCCTAATAGTGTAAATAATAATTTCATTTGTTCTAAATTTTCGTACGTATCAATATGAATACTTTCAAATTAACTCGATTATTATGCCATTTAATACTATGCAAGTTTTTAAATGCAGTATGTTTGTTCTAAAGTGGATGATATTTTTTATTAAATAATTCTGCTACTATCACACAGTGTGATAAGATCCCGGTTTTTGTGTCATCATGTTTTTATTGAGTTTATCGATAGAGTCTACAATTCCGCTGATTATAGTAAAACTCCGGGTTCGCAGAGACTTGTACTTTAAAAAAAATGTCACATTTCCCAATACCCGACTCTTGAAAAATCAAAAAAAAATCATTATAATTTAATGGAAGTACTTATTCCAGAACTTATTAATTCTATCGAAAAAAGGTATAATACCCGACCGCTCTACCAATTCCTGTTGCTTTAGTATGAATTGGTCGAGAGATATGTTTTTTTCTCATTTTTCGTTTTAATTTTTTTATTCATCTAAACCGCCGTAGTACACCTACTACGGTGGTTTAGATGCAATTTTTTGTGAATGTGTGTGATGAAAAAATTGCTGATACTTTCTATTATGTGTAGTATTAATTCCAAAACCAGACTCATTGGTTTCCAGGAGTTATTGGAAATTTTAGTAATCTCCGAAATATCCGCACTTAGGGCCTTTTTTTTCTCTGGGTGGGAAAATCATCGAATGACTTCTCCCGCTCTGGGTGGAGCGGAAGGGAGTGTCAGAATTTTACTGACTAAAAACCCACCCTGCTCCTTCAAGTGCCCTTAAATTCCAGGGCCACGGTTTCTCGTTAGAACATTCCCGCAACTTAGGGCTGCCACTTCAACCAAAACATAATTAAAATTTGTTTATTTTTATTAAGTTTTAACTTCCTTACCACAACCATAACAAGATATCATTATTTTGTGGCTTAGATGGCAAAGATTGAGTAGTTTTATAAAGGAAATTAAAAACAAATGGAGATATTGGTATCATGTTGATTGATACACCTTTTTTGGAAACCGTCTATAAATTCTAACCCAAAAGACTCAACTAATAGTAAATAAAAGAAAATCCTTTACGATGTCTCATAAGTATATCAATCAACATTAAACATGAGTAATATATCAATATTTTTGACAATTTATTAAATATTTTTTAGTTAATTTAGTTCTTTTTATTATTAATTTTACAATTCTTTTGAATCAATTTAATATACTTTTATAATTTACAATTCTTTTAAATCAATTTTATTATAATTTTTGATTTATAACAATTCATTTTGTATTTTTTATCTACATGAATTTCATTATATACTTACCTATCTAATTATTTTAAATCAATTTTCATCATGTATTTTCATCAATTGTATTGATTTTTGATATATGATACGCTGAGAATGCGCCCCTGCTTGAATTATTGACGTCAACTACACACGTTATTTATATACATTATGTAACTATATTTATTAAAGTATAGTTTTTGCTATAAAGCAAAATCAATGGTTGTTCCATCTGGAGTTGGAACAATTTCAGAGGACTGAGCGCCAGTCAACCTTTACACCGTAACCGTACTCTGCACTTCAACAACCTCAGTAAGGCGTGACTGAGGTGCAAAACTACGGCCGGGGGCCTTGCCTTAACTGGTCGGCCCGCGAGAAGGAACACTATAAAATCTGACAGCGAAGTCGTTTAGACCCTATGGATATCTGGCGACCTCCGTAGTATGTAGCCTTACCCCCGGAATGGGCGTCACCCGGGGGTGGACCTTCTATCGACCCTACTCGTGGAAACAACAATGGAAACAATTTAAAAACTAACAAACAAAACCTGGAATTTCAACACCGACGACTATAGCATTGCCAATTGACACCGATTCAGACGACGAGATGTTTTCAACTAACCAACAGAGCCCTAACGATGCGTATCAACAAACAGATGACCGTGAAGGACATTCTTTTGGTACAAAAATACTAACTCGAATGGAAGCCTTTAAGCTATTTAAGGGTAAAGAAAAGCAGCTGCCGCTTTCCGAACGAGTGAGTATGGTTGTCAATTATTTTGGCTCTGAATATCGACTTTCACAAACTGACGAGGAGTTGAAACAAACACATTCAGGGTTTTTATCAAAGAGTCAAGATTACTTTAAGCGTTGTAAGTTTAATGAGGCCTATTTTATTTAAAAAAAAAACGAGATTGGCTTAATGGTCATTTGATATCAGTCCTTGATAATGATGAAACTTTATCAGCAATGGTTTCTAATAACGAATCTCTCTTTTCTCCGAAATCTAAGAGGTTTATGGCTTTAAGCAGAAGCCAACAATATAGATCTAAGCGAAAACTTTTGGAAGTTTTAGACAACGAACCAAATGTCCAGAAAATACAAGCGTTTGTACGACCTATTAAAATCGGAGGACAAAATCTGTCACATTCATCTAAAGATTTAGAGGCACTATTATGTCTATGTCTAGAATCTGAGACTGCCCCAACAGAAATTCTTAAAAAAATCCAGTCTTCTCCAGAACCAGGCACACCTGTCGAAGCTCTGGCTATGATAACTGACAGAAATATGTACGTCGAAACATACAGTGCAATTCGATTAGATATTAAAAGACGTGGATTTGATGCATACCCCCGTATTATAAAATTCAAGAGGCTAAAAAAGCCTGTTATCCTGATCAGGTTCGGGTGTCTGAAAGAGAAGCATCTGTGCCTCTTCAAAGTTTAGTCAACCACACTTTTACTCAGGTGATTAAATTATGTTATGAAGTCCTCATTAACTATTGTACCAAAAAAAGCATTTAAGCAGTAAATTTCATTTTAAGGGGTAACTGGGACTTTGATGGAAGCACTGGGCAATCTTTATATAAACATTCATTCTCAGATGCAGAAGGTGACGGAAATAGTCTTTTTGCAACGACATTTACGCCATTGCAGGTTGTAACTAAAGACAGCAATGATGTTATTTGGGTAAATCCTACACCGTCATCTTTTCGTTACTGTAGACCGTTACACTATATATATATATAAATGAAATTCTTTGTACGCCATCTCAGTTACGTTGCCCATATTACGAATTGGCCTCATCCCAATTCAACGATTTAGAGTTAACATTCTCCAAACCAGTAATAGAAAAACATTTGGAGCATGGCATAAGTCCACTTTATTCTTGGATAAGGGCCTTAGAATTTTTATTAATCCTGGGATATAAAGTAGAGGTTAAAAAATGGAGGATCCCTCAAAGGTCAGAAGAGAGCCGATTAGTCGAGGGACCGTAAAAAAATAATCCAGGCTAAAATCAGAGAAGAAATGAGACTTTTGGTAGATGTCCGTCCAACTTCAGGGACCACTAACGACGGAAACACTGCAAGCACTGCTCTTTCTGATAGAAACCGAGGAACTTTTGCAAACATTTTGAACATTAAACAGTGGCTATTAAATGGATTATGTATATCGATGCTGGAAAGGAAGAATTATCCAAGCGAAATTTTTGGCCATTTGAGTTATATACATTGTTGGAATCGCCTGATTTTTCTGCGTCGTTTGGTCTTACGTCCTTCTACGACGACTTTTGATGTCGCTTCGACATTTTGAAGTTCGCGAGAGTTCACTTTTTTTCCTTACTAAACGACAAAATTTTCGAGCATTTTTGAAAATTTGGTGGTCGTCGTAATTGTGAAATGCTAAATTTGCTTTTGGTCAAGTTTGACATTTCTGTTCATACGGTAATTACTTCACTTAGTTAATTTTTCCAGTATCTGGCAATATAGTGTTAGGCGCTTAGGTAATTTTGAGTTATTTGGTTTTTTTCCTACATGCATCGAGGTAATATAAAAAAAATTATATTAAATTAATATTTAGGTTGTTTTGCCTCAACTTCCACATGTTTTTTATTTTGGTAAGGCAACTTTTACTCTGATATAAATTCTAAAAAAGATATATATTACATTTTTACCGTACCTTCCTTGATCAAAGCTTGTCGGTTAGTCAATTTTTCCCGTTTCTACTTTTAGGGAAAATTTTACTAAGCGACACTAACTTTAAAACTAAGCATTATTTTTAATAGTTACGTATACTATAATGTAGATAAAAAAGTATGCAAATAAATTTCTAAGAATTAGGCTCTTTGGACCATTACAAGAATTTATACGATTCTTTTTTTTCTGAAAATTCAATCTTTAAACTGCTCTACTGTAAAGTTAGTCTGATGTCGCTTGGATAATTTTTCCTTTACAGCGTCGATATGTTATTTTAACAGTTTTGTCTAGTAACCTGCCAATTGACCCTGAAAAATTCGCAACTTTTTGCAAAGATTTGGCATACAAATATGTTGCGAAGTATGGATTGCATCCTATGACTGTCACGCTTCACAAAATTTTAGTACATGGGTCGAAAATGATAGAAAAATCAAATTTACCTATTGGCATGCTCTCTGAAAAACCGGCTGAGTCACGCAACAAATTTTGGAGGTTTGACGGAGAGCACCATACCAGAAAAAAATCTCGTGAAGCAACTATGTTTGACCTTTTTCACAGAGCTTTAGTCTCATCGGATCCAATTATCTCTAATTACAACCTCTTAAGGAGAAAAAACGGCTAAAAAAATCCCATTGCCACTGGCCGCATTGTCTTTATTGAAACCTGTTAATGAACAAAATCTAGCCATTGATAATTATTCTCATGTTGAATTAATTGTAACTAACAATGAAGATGAATGTTCGGTTAGCCTACATAATATTTTAAAAATTCATATACATTACTCCATATTAATTATTTAAAAGTATTTAAAACACCTTTTTTCAGATAAAATATATTCTTATTGGTTTTTTTTTCGAATACATGAAAGTGACACCTCTAAGGAAAATTTTGAATCTCCAATAACTCCTGGAAACCAATGAGTTTGTGTTTGGAATTAATACTACACATAATAGAAAGTATCAGCAATTTTTAGGGTTCCGTAGTCAACAAGGAACCCTTATAGTTTCGTTAGAGGTTTGGGAAGACCGTTTTTTGATTAAGTAAACCGTTCGTGACTTATCAAGCTTTAAATTATCAATTTTCGTTAGATTCAAGTGTCCCCCCCCCCTCTATCAACTAAACGGTTGTAGTTAGAAATTCAAATGTTACGGCAGCAGTACCTATATATAACGAAGTTTAAAGGAAAGCTATCACACATGAGTGGGCTTTACAAGGTTACGAGTAATAGTCGACCAATCAAATTTGACTCGAAAATTTCGAACAACTCCATAGAAATGTCGTTAGATGGCACTAAGCGTCAGTTGTATCGCGCTAGTTTCATATTTAAATAAGTTTTATAAAAAAAAAACTTTTTATTTGTTAAAAAGTTTCAACACAGTTCATACCAAATTATGTTCCATAATGTTCAATCCTTACGTGCACACTTGCAAGATACTGTAAGCGATCCTCAAATAATGGCTTCAGATATCTACTTAGCAGTAGAAACGTCGAGCTGTTCTCAAGATTCTTTTTATATAACTAATTTTAAGGAAATAATTAGAACAAATTGCCTTAAACAGTCTAGTTCAAACCCAGGTTTTGGTGTGTGTGTGCATGGGCAAAACATTATATTGAATATAGCAACCCACGGTATTACATTGACATTGCTGGAGGTGACCACTGTGAAGCAGTAATTTTCGAAATAAATGCAGTGAAGATTATAGCTTTTTATAGATCATGAAAATGTCCTAACAGTCGCGCAGTAGGTTTTGTAAGTAATTTACTATCGCATAACAGTCCTTGCGTAATATTTGGAGATTTTAATGAAAACTATCTTCGTAACGACAACACTGCAGTTTTCAAATTAATACGTGACGCTGGTTACCAGTCTTTATTACAACCACTTCCCTCTACATGCGGTGGTACTCAAATATATCATATTTTTTCAAACTTCCTTTGTGAAGTTGGATTTTATAATTCCTTCTTCAGTTACCATCGCCCTATGTGGGCCCGTTTTTAGAGTGAATTCAAATTAATATGTTTTTATTTATTTATTATTTTGCTATATAATATCAAACACAAAGCTCCCCCAGCAAACTACTTCCTCAATTTTATTTTTTTGTGACGATTGAGTAGTGTAGCTCTGTGTCCTGTATTAAAATTCAAAACACTGGCTATGACAATTTTTATACAAATCTCTAAAAAAAATTAAAACTTTCCATGCAAAATTGTCGGATCAGGTGAGGATTTGTATAGGAAGTCAAATTAGTTAGGTAGTCATGTTTGGCTTTTAGTTAGAGCATGGTACGAAACGATCAGTCAGCGAATAGGACACGCACTTGGCTGTTATAAAAACTACGGAACCCTACACTGCGCGTGGCCCGACACGCACTTGACCGGTTTTTTGATGTAGGAATGACCACCTACTACGGCGGCTTAGGTGAATAAAAAAATTAAAACGATAAATGAGAAAAAATATCATATCTCTCGACCCATTCATACTAAAGCAACAGGAATTGGTAGAGCGGTTGGCTATTATACCTTTTTTCGGTAGAATATATAAATTCTGGAATAAGTACTTCCATTAAATAATTATAACGTTCTTTTTTTAATTTTTTAAGAGTCGGATATTGCGAAACTTGAACATTAAAAAAATTGGCCAAGTGCGAGTCGGACTCGCCCATGAAGGGTTCCGTAGTAACTATAATAAATATAACATACTTAATATATATATTTGAAAAAAAAATCCTTACAAATTTCTTAAAACTAGCTTATTTACAATTTTTACAACTACGACAAATAACTTTGTTTTTCATAGTATTTGTATGAATTACAAAGTTATATTTGCGGTTTTCGAAAATATACTGTATCTCAAAAACTGCTGACTCGATCTCGTTCATACCAATTTTGGTTGAAAGTTTACATTAAGATCTACAACATATGTTTTTTTAGATTTTTCACTTCATTATTATAGAAGTTAGAAGGGGGGACACATTTTACCACTTTGGAAGCTTATATCTTTTAAACGATTGACTTTATGAAAAAGTGGTTTTAGACACCCTTATATCATTTTTAAAGACCTGTCTATAGATACCACACACGCATAGGTTTCATGAAAAAAAAAAATCAGTTCTAGTTCCATGTATGTTCCCTTTATTTTAACCCTTAACCACCTAGAACGGGTCTCTCAGACCTCGACGATTTAAAAATTGTGAATATTTCAGCGCCCGAGTTTTGTATAAACTTGTTCGTGCGTGTACCTTCTCCCCGCCTCCCGCAGTGTCGCATAACCGCTCGCCGAGGTCGGACGTACACGCGTTTGTCACAGGTGAGTAAAAAACTACTACCCCGGGTCTAACAGACCTCTGTTAGGTGGTTACGTGATTTTTTTTTTAATATGTTTTTTTTTTATTGTTTTAGTTAAAAATGGCTCTAAATGATGATATTACTGCGCGTTGGTTGGAGCACGCTCTGTCAGAAAATGAAAACCTACCAAACGACGAATTTAGCGATGTGGAGACTGATATTGGACCAGATCACGTATTGGAAGAAAGTTGTTTGTCTGATTCCGAATGTGAAGAGAGAACTACTGTGAGCAATAACTAGAATTCATCATCCTATAATATTGCTTCTTCAAATTTAAATCAAGACCAAGAGTTTTCATCAGAAGATGATGAACCTTTATCTAATATTCGATCGAGACCGAGGAAGACGAATTATTTCGGTAGAAATCATTTTCACTGGTCATCTACCCCACATTCTTTGCGGTCGGAGAACTTTGCAATATAATATAGTGCAGAACACCAGGTATAAAACCAGCATATCGTGGTGAGCTAAATTCCTCTTCTTCTCCGCAAAGCTCCAATTTGCCTCGAATGCTAAAATAAGCTATGTATTCACTGCCGTGAAAAACTCTAAATTAAGGGGTTGCAATTTTGTTGAATTTATTATTTTATTTTGAATTTAAATATTTTTCCATGTTTATTATTAATTGAACGTTTAAAAAAAGTTATAACGATATTCCGGATTTATGTCATCATTTTTGTGGATCTCATTTTCTAAAGGTGTTCGTGTGTAAGTTTAAAATTAGAGTTAATAACAATTATTAGAGTTTAAACAAAAAGAAAAGTTTATTTTACATGTTCCTTTATTTTTAATAAATAGTTTAATAAATTCCTAAACGGATTTTGATTAATTACAAAACCTTTCTTGGCAATTTTTTATGAAATTGAATTATTTTACTTTGAGGTCCAACAGACCCTTGTTAGGTGGTTGTGTGACAAAAATAGATGCTAGGTGGTAAAGGGTTAAATGTTTTTATTTTTCTTCTTAAAATCGGAAAGCGGTTCACAGAATACATCTACCTACTAAGTTTTACATGTATAGTCCTAATAGTTTCGGAATAAAATGGCTGTGACATACGGACGGACGGACAGACAGACAGACGGACAGACATGTCGAAACTATAAGGGTTCCGTTTTTTGCCATTCGGCTACGGAACCCTAAAAAGAAAGTACAAGTATTAGCAGACCCGGAGTTTTACTTTAATCATCGGAATTGTAGACTCTATCGATTAACTCAATAAAAACATGATGACACAAAAACCGGGATCATATCACACTGTGCATCAGATTTGTTTTTGATATACTTAGCAGTCATATTTAATTACAAAAAAATGTAATTTTCATAATAAATAACTTTTGAGACAACATATCACAGAGAAGATAAAAACTGAAACTAGAGTAAATCGTAGCGCAAGCTCGTAGGTTACAGTAGGTACTTACCTATTAACCATAAAATAGGTTAGACATCTAATTTTTAGTATGAATACATTTTGACACGTTAATCATGTTACAAATGGTAAAAAAGTAAATAAATGATGTTGTAATTCTTTTGTCTGGTTCCACATTAGACAAAAGTGGACACCTCAACATCGTAGGTAAGGTACTGTCTAATACAATAGTGTCGAGATCAATGGGGGTACCTCTCCTGAGGTACCCAAAATTCGAGGGCTGAATCACATGTGCCAATCGCCAAAACTCCGTTTAAATATCGTAACTGGAAAACAAATAAAGAAAACATTTAAAACTGTGTGTGCGTGACTGTTAAAATCATTGAACGCATCAATACCTTCTAATATTGTATGGTAATAGCTGTTGCCCGCGATTTTGTTCGCTTGAATTTAATATGTTAACCTAATTAAATATTTCGACGCTAAATAATTAAATCATGTTTGTGAGTTACTTGACGCACTGTTCTAAATTCACACTGTCATCTTATAGTGACATGTTTGCATCTTTATCTCCTTCTTAAATTTGCCTAAATTCCAATTTTGATACAAACTTCAACCTCCTATTTCAGTCTACTAAGGGTTGAATATTGAAAAAAAAATTGCTGTAAACGTTCGATCCAGGGCTTTCGACTATTTTCGTGCCAATTTTTATTATAATCGATTTGTCGATATATTTTTCCTAAAAACTTTGAGCTACTCACGGGTTGGTATTTATAACAAAAGTACCTTATGTTTGACACTGGGTTATAAACTGTATTTGTGCCAAAATTTATAAAAATCGGTTAAGCGGATTACATTTGTCATACAAACTTTGATCCCCTATTTCAACCTTTCAGGGATTGATTAAAAAAAATAACCCTGGGTCTTCAACAATTTTAAATCCAAAGTACATCGAAATCGGTGCTGTGGTTTAGCCGTTAAAGCGTAGTAGACACACATACGGACTTTCATCGCTCGACTAAAAGACGTTAGCGACATTTATGCACATTCCTAAAGCTCAGCTTATCCGTGGCACCCATAGAAAACTATTTCAACAGCAACTTCGTACTTTTAAAAGTTGTAAAAATATTAATTATAATATTTACCTGCGTTATATCAAATGTGCTACTCTTGACAGTTGTATATACTTGTGGAGGATGGCAGTTATACATGAATTTAATTTCTCCTCTGTCTGAACACACAATCATGTTGCCTGGACTTTGATGACAGCCTGTTATCTTACTGGATGGTTTTATAATTGGGGGCTCGGGCCATATTTCATGTGTTCTCACATATTTGTGGTCTTCAGGATTAAAGAGGTGTAGACAGCCTTTAGAGTCTCCAATATACAAGGCAGACGGACTCCAACTAAGGCATACTGGGTAAGCTTTATCAGTTGGTATCTTCACATCACTTATGAAGAGTTTACCAGCTACCCTGTCCCACACAGCCATAGTTTTATCCTCACTGAGGGATGCAATCATATTATTATAAGATTGCAGGGCTAGGACTGGACCTTTGTGTGGTTTGTAGACGTACGTCGGGGCTGAGCCGGAACGTAGATCAAACGACAGAATCTTTTTTGAGTATAATCCAGTAATAACTTCGTTACCTATAGTAACTACGGACAATGCTGACATGCCACATCTGAAAAATAAGTTTGTATCGATTAATATGGATATGCCAAGAGCGACAATATTTTTATTTTATCAGGTTTAAAAAACTAACCGAAAAATTTGTTTACATTCAAATCCAGCCTCAAGATCCCATGCTTTTACAGTGTTATCCCATGAAGCAGAATAAATAGTGGTAGCAGAATCTATGCAGTCGGCAGCCAGGTCCCATACCCAGCCAGCGTGAGCGTCATGCTTGATTAGTTTTGGCTTGGCGTCAGTGAACGTGGTGACATTGTCACTTTCATCATGAGGATGAACGTCCAGGACATTCCAGACCGCCAACCCGCGGTCCCTACCACCCGATATACATAAATCGCCATTCTGGAAAATATTTAATACAGCATAGAGTTCAAGTGCCCAGAAAACCATAAAAAACATGACCCTTAAGGGTCTGGCCAGTCTCCGGCAGTGAGACGCGCGGTGCGTCGAGCGGCGCGGCGGCGGGCGGCGCCATTTGCGGTGGTATGCCACAGCTCGACTAGCTGCGACCGCGGCGACGTCACCGGTGGACGTATTTAGAGAACGGCTAAACTATTAAAATAGCCTTATCATCAATCCTTTGTTCTTCCCAGGGTCCTAAATTATTCCCATGCCAAATTTCATGTAAATCGGTTCAGCGGTTAAGGCGTGATAAGGTAACAGATAGACAGATAGAAAGACAGAAAGACAGACAAACAGACGGACAGAGTTACTTTCGCATTTATAATATTAAGTATGGAGTATGGATTTTTTTTCTCGTTGGGAAAATCATCGAATGACTTCTCCCGCTCTGTGTGGAGCGGAAGGGAGTGTCAGACTTCTACTGACTAAAAATCCACGCTGTTCCTTCAGTTGCCCTTAAGTTCCGGGGCCACGCTATCTCGTTAGAACATTCCCGCAACCCCGGATGACCAGCTTCTGGTCCCAATTTCGTTCAGGTGGAAGGTTTTTCCCGCGTAAATCCCGATTCCGTGGGAATTAAGGGATAAAAATATCATATGTCCTTCCCAGCGTCCTAAGCTATTCCCATGCCAAATTTCATCTCGATCGGTTCAGCGGCTTAGGTGTGAAAAGGTAACAAAAAGACAGACAGACTTTACATTGATATTTTAAAATTCGTTTATATCTTTTGAATGGAATTATAGTATTGAAACGGTCTTTAATAAAATATCATTTAATGGGATAAGGATTAATACAGAGGTATGAATAATGGTTTGATTATTGTGGGCACTTTTATCATCTTTTAAAATTTGAAAAGTAGTTATACTGGCATAACTACAGTAGTTGGACATATGATATAAGTAGCAGACTTTTGTAGATATTGATACGAGCTATAATTCTGTACAACATTTTTTTGTTCTATCATCGAAAGCTTCCGCAGCTCACGCGATGACAGATTTTTTATGACTAATTTTTTCACACCTTGGGTTAAATTATTGCATTTTTATTAAGGATTCCATTTTTTTTTTATGTAATATAGCCTATGTCACTCAGTGAAGTTGCAGCTTTCTAATGGAGAAAGAATTTTTGAAATCGGTCCAGTAGTTTTTGTGCGAAAACGTTACAAACGTACATAAATATATACATATAAAAACACAAATGTTTCCTCTTTATAATATTAGTTTAGATATTATATACTCGGCCACATATCTACATGAAGACTTGAAAGATTTGACATCCATATTTCTGGTCTACTCAATATTTCACTAATAAATTGTTCCGTATCCATTATTTTTATAAGCTCAACGCGCGTTAAAAACAAAATGATTTGTTTCGGTCTCGCGATGCCTGAATGCGTCCACCGTTGTCGTCGCGCGCGCTTCTCTGAGCTGTGGCCACCTCGATACTCGCTAGTACATTTGTTTCATTCGCACAACGCGCAGCCCGTCGCCGCCGCCGCGTTCCGCGCGACGCTCGCCGCGCCTCAAGACGCGCCGCAATTCGCGCCGCGCCTGTCTGTGGCCAGGGGGTAACAGATGACAAAGTACTTATTATAATTATATTCAAGAAGTTTACTTACATTAATTAATAGAACAGTATCCACAGATGCAAAATGTACATCTTTAACGACAATATGTCTAGTTGTGTCCTTAACATTGGTCCATTTCAGCATCTCTACATCCATTTCTACACAAATTGATTCCCAATCTGTTTGTGTTTCTTCCCATATTTTCAGGCGAGGTAATGCAGGGAAAGTGCCTTTCATTTTACTATGAACCCAATACTTCCAAAGATGATCATCGGCTAATATGTCCTCAAATCTTTGACATACTTTACTCAATGTGTATTTCAAAAAATGTGCATCCAAAAAGGAGCATATTTTTAAAAGAATCTGTAATTAATTATGAAAGTTATATTTATAATAATATATTAAGGCATTACACATTTCTGGGTGGGATTAGAATAATTCTTTAATGCTAGTAGATTTTTTTATATTCATAATGAACACTTTCCCACACACTTTTAAAAGGAAATTTTGTCTTTATAGAACCTTAAAGTAAATAAATATTAGTTCTAAGTTTCAAATTTAATTTTATAAATTGAAGGAATGAAATTTTCCGTAAAAAATTGGCCAAGTGCGAGTCAGACTCGCCCATGAAGGGTTCCGTAGTAACTATAATAATATAATATGTATATTTATTTGATGAAAAAAAAAAACCTTACAAATTTCTTAAAACTAGCTTATTTAAATTTTTTACAACTACGCCAGATAACTTTGTTTTTCAAAGTGTTTGTATGAATAACAAAGTTATATTTGCGGTTTTAGAAAATATGCTGTATCTCAAAAACTGCTGACCCGATCTCGTTCAAACCAATTTTGGTTGAAAGTTTACATTAAGATCTACAGACATATTTTTTTAGATTTTTCACTCCATTATTATAGAAGTTAGAGGGGGGGGGGCACATTTTACCACTTTGGAAGCTTATATGTTTTAAACGATTGACTTTATGAAAAAGTGGTCTTAGAAACCCCATGTCATTTTTAAAAACCTGTCTATAAATACCACAAATATAAATTACCGAAAGTAATTAATCAGACTGGTTTTAAACTCAAAAGTTTTGATTTTAAAACCAGTCTGATGTCACTACTTTTTTCCTACTGAGCCACCACCTACTGTAAATTTAGAAAACATTGTATGAATTAAATTACTTACCTCAACAGGCATATCCAGTAATGAGGGTTTACAGGCCTCATAAATATCACAAATCTCTGTATTTGTTTCAAGTTCATTTTCTATATCTCTCAATTCGTCTTTCACTGATTGAAGTGATTCACACATGTCAGCTATGCCTGCACACCTGACTGTAAAAATAAGGAGAAGATTTTTTTGTTGTACTGTACAACAAAAAAATCTTATGCGTCCATACCAGATCCCTCCTTTTGGGCTTCGCCATAGTCGGGTAAAATATGATTAATTTAAATTTGATTAATCTATATTCAAATTTATTTTATGTGCCTAACTAAAACCAAAATGGTTTTAAGCTTGTTTATATCACATTATAAGGCCCGAAACTGCGTTAAGCGGATAGCAGCACGGTCCAGTACAAAAGTGCTCCGTTGTGGAGACCCGCTTGCGAGGCTTGTTTATTCAATACCGCTATGTAATACGGGTTGCATATAAAATATAATAACTTCTCCATCGATACGACTGTACATGCACACCGTTAAAGTTGAACTAGCGACACTACGTAATAATTCAGTCTGCACAACAGGGACCGTTCCGGTCCCACGGAAACCGTCCGCGTGCACACGCGCCTTGGCACGCGACTAATGGCTATCACGTCATCACGTGCGACCGTTTAACGAAGTTTAAGCCCGTAGCAGGTCAATTTTAATTCCTATCTTAGGCCGTGCGCGTACTGCCTTGCGGTGGCCGCAATTGCGGTAGTTCTACCGCACCGGTAGAATGACCGGGGCCACCGGTGACTCTACCGCACGCGTTTATTCCACCGCAGTGCGCGCACTTCTATGACACTCCATACTTCACAGATTTTGCGTTTCCAAAACGCAACGCAGTGCGCGCACGGCCTTAGACCTGCGAATGTTTTAGGTAGAATAAATTAGCTTTTCCACCTGTTTCATACAGACTATAGAAATAATCGTAGCTTGTACACTAAATGGAAGCACACATCCCACACGTCCTTGATTCTAAGTATTAGGCAACTTTAATCTTACTAATATTATAATTCTTACTTTCTTACTAATATTATAAATGCGAAAGTTTGTGAGGATGGATGGATGTTTGTTACTCTTTCACGTAAAAACTACGGAACGGATCTGAATGAAATTTGGTAAGTAGATAGTTGACATTCTGGAATAACACATAGGCTACTTTTTATCCCGAAATTCCCACGGGATCGGAATTTGCGCGGGAAAACCTTCCTACGCGTACGAAGTCGCGGGCAGAAGCTAGTCTTATATATTTACGCGATAGCTATAGCAGAATTTCATTGTGAAACAGTTTGCAGCTTTCAAAAACATGTAAGAAATATTAAATTACTGGATAATAAAGTCTGGAGTCAGATCGACCACTAACAGAAGGTAATTAGTAAGTCAAAAAAACTGGCCAAGGGAGAGTCAGACTCGCCCATGAAGAGTTCCGTAGTTACTACGCGAAATAACTTTGCTTTTCATAGTATTTGTATGAATTACAGTTATATTTACGGTTTAAAAAAATATGCTATATCTCAAAACTGCTGACCCGATCTCATTCAAACCACTTTTCGTTGAATGTTTACATTAAGATCTACAGCATATATTTTTTTTAGATTTTGCCCTCTGTTATTATAGAAGTTGAGGGGGCGGGACACATTTTACCATTTTGGAAGCGTATATCTTTTAAATGATTATCTTTATAAAAAAAAATGGCCAAGTGCGAGTCAGACTCGCCCATGAAGGGTTCCGAAGTAACTATAATAATATAATATAATATGTATATTTCGCACCTTTAAAGTAAAACCGTTACTAAACGAAAATTTTCACGAATTGAGTTATTTATGCCATCAATCTAAAATATACGTAAACTGCAGGTTAAACTAAACTTGTAATTATTCCAAAATATCGTCTTTTTCGCCATCTAGCGTTAAATCATATCGTAACCAAACAAAATATAAATCTAAAAAATATTTTTATAACTAAATAAAGAAAAGCTATTCTAAAGCACATGTATACAATAAACAGATATCTTTCATATAAACTCATAAGAAATCATAAAGTACTTGTACTTAGACTTACCTAGACTAAATTAAGATACTGAACTGTTTCAAATATTGGCTCTCCTGTAAAATTTGATAATTTCGTATAGTAACGGTTTTACTTTAAAGGTTATTTGACAAAAAAACCTTACAAAATTTCGTAAAACTAGCTTATTTACATTTTTTTACAACTACGCTAAATAACTTTGTTTTACATAGTGTTTGTATGTTAATTACAAAGTTATATTTGCGGTCTCCATTATTATAGAAATCAGAGGGGGAACACATTTTACCACTTTGGAAGCGTATATCTTTTAAACGATTAACCTTATGAAAAAGTGGCTTTAGAAACCTCAATGTCATTTTTAAAGACCTGTCTATAGATACCACACACGCATAGGTTTCATGAAAAAATATATTTTCAGTTTCAGTTCCATGTATGGGGAGCACCCCTTTATTTTAAATATTTTCGGACGGACCAAACAGACAGACAGATATGACGAAACTATAAGGGTTCCGTTTTTTTGCCATTCGGCTACTGAACCCTTAAAATAAATTTCTCCCCTCGCTGCAGGTTTCGAGAGAGATTATGAGATCACGCTTAAATCATTCGCAGACGGTAACAGGATTTCAAGAACAAAAATTCTCGGAACGAGTAGGTTCAAGAATATTTTAACTTAGTAACATTCGATCTTCCGTGAAGGAAATCAGAAGGAGCATCGGAATAGCCAAAAGTGCAGTGTCTCAGCTGCAGAAAATATGGAGAGATCGTAAAATATCTCGTAGTACAAAAAAGAAGCTTGTCAACTCCTTAGTCTTTCTCTCATTTCGTTGGTGGAAATCACCGTGGTTCGCATTCCGGAAAAATGAGCCTATCCATTGTGAACCAATATAAAACCAGGCTACGAAACAAACCGGGGTCGCGGGAATGTTCTAACGAGATACCGTGGCCCCGGAACTTAAGGGCAGCGGAACAGGGTGGGTTTTTAGTCAGTAGAGGTCTGACACTCCCTTCCGCTCCACCCAGAGCGGGAGAAGTCATTCAATGATTTTCCCAAACGGACAAAAAAAGGCTACGAAACAAAGCAAACTCTACCTGACTTCGAAGGGTGGTCAGTACAGAAGGATGAACACAAGCTCGAACTGATTGATGGTCATCAGCAAAGTCGATGTCAAAAAGTCGCGAGGACGTAGCCCAATTTGGTCTGACCCAGTTCATACAATTATGGATGCTAAACTGCATGACACTATTCACCACGCAAAGGGCAGACACAGGTAAAGCCTATTAACAATTTAAAAAGAATATGACAAATAACTCTGTCTGTTTGTTATACTTTCACATCTGAACCACTTAACCAATTTTGAACAGCGAGTGCTTTAACATGCTAACATTTTATAGAGCTTTTGTATAACAGTGCCTTAAGACTCAAGATCTCTCAACTTTAAACACTTGGAAACCCTGTATTTTTTATACTTTCGATTTGAGTTTAGCACCAAAAATATTATGGCAACAGTTATAGAATTCCTGAGACAGACAGCATAAAATAATGAAATTGAATGAGTTATGTTTTAAATATTAACTTTTATATAAATATATCTATAATTTTGTTTTTAAAATAATCAGGGGATTTTTTAGTCTCCTGTGCATATATTACTCGGAAAAACTAACAAAAATAATCATAATTATTTTTGTTAGTTTTTCCAAGTATTTGTACAGTAGTACACTAATATAGCCCTCCCCATTTTAATTAAAGCTCGTAAAGTCAAGATCTTTCAACTTTAAACACTTGGAAACCCTGTATTTTTTATACTTTCGATTTGAGTTTAGCACACCAAAAATATTATGGCAACAGTTATAGAATTCCTGAGACAGACAGCATAAAATAATGAAATTGAATGAGTTATGTTTTAAATATTAACTTTTATATAAATATATCTATAATTTTGTTTTTAAAATAATCAGGGGATTTTTTAGTCTCCTGTGCATATATTACTCGGAAAAACTAACAAAAATAATCATAATTATTTTTGTTAGTTTTTCCAAGTATTTGTACAGTAGTACACTAATATAGCCCTCCCCATTTTAATTAAAGCTCGTAAAGTCCTTCCAAAGGTTGTCTGGAAGATATCGCTCTCAGAGACAAGACCGCCATTGTTATCAATTTTTTTTTTGCAATATTTTTATTTAAGGGCCTATACTACCTCAAAGCCTCTCACTTATCTCGCTCGCACACTACTGGCTGTGATCATGCGAGCAAGCGAGATAGGGTGGCAGGGAAAAGACTCCAAGACACCTATAATTTAGTTTATTTCTTTTTACGGTGAAAATAATGGTAATTTAAAAAAAGTAAATAACACAAGACCTGCTTTATAGTTAAATCAATTAATATGCAAAGTTTCATTATCTAATTTGAAGTTATTTTTGAATACCAGCGGTTTATTTTTCAGTTTGGAGGTAACTTTGGATTTTTTTCTATAAACAAAATTTTATGGAATCGTGTTTTCATCAAACAGTACGTAACATTAATCCTCAACTTTACCATATATTTATTTCAATATTATTGCTGCAGTATTTTCGACATAACGGAGGATCATGCTAAGCCATTTGAGGTAGTATAGGTTCTTAAGTGTGATTCAATCATTGGTGTACAATAAAGTTTATTATACGGATTAAAATCATTGTTTCATAAAAGCATGGCATTATTAAATATTTGTTCAGGAAAATTCACCAAATAATGATAAACAAATATTTTAGTTAGAGGGGTTAACAAGATTGCTACGAGAATTTAAAATATTGCATCTAGTATCGTAAAAGTATTACTGTAAACCTAAGTCGACCCACTGACCGATTTTTTTTTTCAGAAATAATTTTCTTACAGTTATAAACTACCTTTGTGACAGTTCATGATCTTCAGATCTTATTGATGCTGCAAGCTTTATAAAAAACAATGTGTAACTGTGAGCAGCTAATGATTAAAAATAAACTACGACCTTACATTTATGTAAATGTTATGTTTTTGCCTATAATTGGCATCATATGTACCTACGATTTAGTTACTTTCACATATAACGTTTCAGTGACAAAGATAATTATTATAATCACACAATGCATAATAACAAAAATCTGTTATAAATCGTGAATTTAGTCGATCATATGGAATGGAAACAAAGGTGAAGTTATTCTAATTATTACCTTTTAAAAGATTTAAAATAAAGTAAAAAAGATCATTTATTACCGTTTGGTACTCGAAAACAGATCTGTAATTTTTTTAGTGAGCTTTGAATTTTAGCCTATCTTAGGGATCACAGTGTATTATTATGGTAAAATTTAAAACAACAAAACAGAAAAACACAAGTCACACAAGAAGTAAAGATGGGCGATTGTGAATGACATTATTCGAATGATTCGATTGTAGAAGTCATTCAAATTATTCGAATAACCTTACAACTCATTCGAATTTGAACAAAAGCGAGAAGTAAATAAGAATGTATTGCGTCGTCTCTTTCCTTCCGATTCAAATTTCATTACTACTAGTTTATATATTCGAATATCCGCAACCTCATCTAAAAGTAAACTCTATGCACTGAGAAAAAATACCCAATTTCGTGTGGCAAATTGATTGAATCATCAAACCATCGAACGACTAGTTTGTATTCGAATATATGTAGTTATTATTGCGCTCGAATAAGAAACTATTTTGGTTGTAACACCTAACTAACTTGTACGAGGGGATACGTATTGACGACTTACGAGCATAAGAAAGTAACGGTAAATTATAATATAAAAATACGAATTTGTACATATAGAAAGTGTATTAAAAATTCTCATTCGTCCGGTCCGGTCCTTGTTTTGGTGTAAACCTGTGACCTGTACACATATCTAAGTAATCTTATTATAACTGTGAGCGTGTGCGATTCGTAGAAAGGGCAACGACAACATTTTCGATACTTTCTGAAGTACCTGCCTACTCGGAAATTAGTCATATCTAATTATTGCTATCAACTAAAAGTAATCTTTATAGTACGAGAAAAACGTAAACTGTATGGCAAACTGAATGAATGAACTAGCGGTTCGCAAATCAGTAACTATTAACTTATTACTACTAATATCAATCAAAAGTAGACTTTATTATAATACGAAACATACCAATTTTGTATGGCAAAGTAAATGAATGAACTAGCGGTTTTATTCGAATTTGCGAACTAGCGATCGATTGTTTTTGTATTCGAATGTTAATATTAGTAGTATCAAACCATTCGATTATTGGAATCAGTAACAATCGCCCATCGCTGACAAGAAGCAGAAGTGTCATTTTTTTTTTTTTATTAACGCTATGTTTTCTTGCCAGGGTACTAGGATTTTTATCGTTATTTTTGTAGCGTTTCGAAAGTTTTTCGAATGACTGTCAACAAAATTGTACTAAAAAATGTGTCTGCGTTTTTGCCTGGGTAGGTTATTAAGATTTAAGGTGAACGCAGACTTGGCCGCACCGCAGTCTTCGCAGTCATCGCTTTTTGTTAATGGCCTTGCACATCTATCCACACCGCAGTCACTGCAGTCGTTCCCGTCGTCGCCGCACGCATCGCACTTGATTTCTTTCCTCCAGCTCCGGTTCGGCTCGCGCCGTGGATGCGAATGACGTCATCCGCGCCGCGCTAGCCGCAGCGTCCGCTGCGTGCGGGCCGGCGTTGGTGACGTCATCAGCTGCGGCTTGGGGACTTCGGTCGTTTCAGGGACTGCGGCGACTGCGACGCGGGTGGGTGTGCGAGGTTGCATAGAACTTCATATAAAGAATTCGAATGCGAAGACTGCGGCGCGTGCGGTGTGGCCAAGTCTACGTTCACCTTTATGAGTAGAATATCTGTTTTAGGGTTGACTCATAGAGGATAGCCAAATATTAGTGACTAGTGAGTGACAATTATTACCAAAATTAAAAAAATATTGTAGTTTGCAATGACTAAAGAAACTCTAGTAGTTTGTGAACATGAAGGTATAGATAAATATGGAGCCCACACTTCGAACAACAGCTTGAGTCAAATACCTACGTATCTCTATCTCACTCTCTGTGGTCTGACCTCTCTTTTTAGTGGGGACCGTAGTATTGCTATCCCGTTATTTAAATCTCCTAATAAATTTTTAAAAAGAGTCACCACACAAACCCAATCAGAAGTTAAATACTATTAAATAATGTGCCAATAAATAAAAAGCCAAACTAAGATTACTGAAATTAAAAATACCAAAATCTATGTCATGAATGCTTATCAAGGTTGGCGAATCAGTGAACTATTATCCCATTTCCTAAAGATTTGGTAATGTTGCAACATTGGCCCCACATGTCAACTAGTGTTGGGTAGGACAAGACTTGAAAAAGAGTTTGTAAGAGTAGCCTCTTTTTTGTACTGAGCCGGTACAATGTCCCACTTCAAATGAAGCGAGGCGTAGGTACTGAAGCTCGGCGATACATTTGAAGTAACTAGTAGTGTTGGGTAGGACACGACTTGAAAAAGAGTTTGTAAGAGTAGTCTCTTTTTTGTACTGAGCCGGTACAATGTCATAATACGTCATTGGTCCCACTTGACACTTCAAATGAGACGAGGCGTACTGCCAGTACGAATATGATGTTTTATATTATTGTGTTAGTATTGTCATAATATTACACTCTGTTTTTCTCTCAAACCAATATAAAAATAATAAACCACTCCAAAATAAGAACACAATCTAGCTAAACAAGCATAATAAATAGTTATTGAAAGTCATTCATTAAACAGAATAATTACAAAAAGTTACATGAATATTAATTGTCACTTAGAATACTTATTAACTTATTTCGCAATGACAAACAATTAAAAACAATAATTTATCAAAAATTTTGCATTAAATTTTTGAATGCAGATTCAAAATTTTAAATTTAAATCGTACCTACACGTTTCAATTCACGCCTCATCGTAGTACATTTATTTAGCATTAGAGTGAATAAAATATATCATTACTTCTCGAGTCGCGCCTTGTTTCGTCCCTCGGTTCATTGAAAAATGTCGTACTAATGCAGCATGTGCCGCGCTTTCTGTCTCTCTCACCCTTACGATGAGTGACGAGCGTGCACCGCGACATAAAATTTGAAGTGGTACATTTTATAATGCCGAGCCGCTCTTACATTTTGACGTCATGTACGGGACAAATGTACTGCCTCTTGTAAGTCCTACTCAACACTAATGTCAACATTAATCTTACCAATATGGTGGTTGTTTACTTTGCGGTTCACAGCTTCGTTTGAGATATTTGTCTGTAATCAGTGTTGCCGTTTTAGCGACTTTGTCGCTAGATCTAGCGGTTTTTGGATGTGCTTAGTGACATTTTTTTTCCATGTAGCGACTAAAATAAATTTAGCGATTTATAGCGACTTTTTGTATGCAAAGCTTTCCTTACAAAAATCACTAAAACCATTAAAAATTTATGTACTTCTACAGTGGAACAATCAACTTAAACAAGTCTCAAGTCAAGGAACAAAGTCTTGGGTAGTTCGTGAACGATGAATGAATAGGAACCGTATCTTCGTACTGTACTAGAAGAAACGTTTCCGAACGCTGACTTATAATCGGTCAAATAGCTCTTTTCGAACTCGTACAGATGTACATTCTAAACCGCACGATCGTAATGTGCGAACGAGAAATGTAATACAGTCACGGATTGTTTGACAGATACGTTATACGAATTCATTCGATGTCTGTGAATGAACGAGAACGGGAGAGAATAGCCGATGAATGAGGATGCTACCCGAACCCTACCGACAGAATTCGCAAGAATGAGATAAGATGCGTGTTATTTCAATTGCATAATGTCTAATTTAGCTTATCACCCGAACACGCGAGACATTTCTAGTGACCGCTGACTGTTGAAAGCGATGACCGAATAGAGCTATTAGAAGTAATAAAATTAAATAGTTCACTGTCCGAAATGAACTAGTACGGAGCAATCTCAAAAATGACCGAGCATTCACAGGACTAGCCAATAGCCATTAGAAGTTGTCGAAGTCGAAAATGACTTAATAGATAACGAAATTTTTGCTTGTTTAAATCTATAGGGATTTCATTATTATGATTAAATGATTGATTATAGAAATTTGCTTTTATTTAGACCATTTTTTGTTACCATGGAACATTTTGAAACATTTAGCGACTTCTAGCGGATTTTTTAATATGTTTTATTTTTCCAAAATTTAGCGACTTTTGCATCGACGTCTGGGGACTTTTTTTATTTCTAAACGGCAACACTGTCTGTAATCAATGTTATAATTGAAGTAATAGTGCTGAAAAGCGCGGGAAACGTTCAACATTTCAGTCGACATTTTTTGGCGTCTTTTAAAAAAATTGCTATATCTTGTTTAAAGTGGTGTAGAAGGATCATATATAATAAATAATAATAATAATAATAATATAATAATATAATACTATATTTGTCTATATATTTATGTAATTTATTTTAACTTTTGCTGTAATCTGGTAAGTCAAAAAAATCCATATCTGCTTGTTCTATGTTTGACCCCGAAGAGCCTAGGGGCTCCGGCCCCCAGGTGTCTAGTGTGATTACAATCGACGGCTCTGGAATGGAGACGGAAGCGTCCATATTAGATACCGATGTTCGGGATATAGATCAGTAAAATCTCATATGCGCAAAAGAATAACAGCACGCAAACTTTGTAAGCAGTGTAAAAAGAGTAGATGTCACAAATCGGTTGAATTTGATACAGAAATACATTGCCTGTGTCAAAAAGCTACAGTGTCAAATATCACTCTAAACAAGACAAATTTCCAATATGTTTCACCAACTACCACATCAATGCCACAGACTAAGACTGCTTCTATTACACCATCTCCTACACTTACTCCTCCAGTTGGTAGAACACTATATCAGAACTCAGATGCTTCATCATACACTATTCATGTTCAGAAAATATCTAGTGAAAATGCTACATTACACCCAGTTTCATTTGGCCATTTTCTTAAAAAGAATTCCTTCGCTAACATTGTGAATGGTAGCTTAAAACGTATTGGACGGAACAAAATCTCACTATCTTGTTTTCAATGTTGTCGTTATGGTCACATTAAGAATCAGTGTAGGTCCACTCCAAGGTGTTTTAAATGTGGCAACAACCACTCAGGTGATGTATGTAATGTTGATGAGGATGAGGTAGTGTGCTGCTTATGTACTGGTTCACATTATGCAACAAATCGTAGGTGCCCTGAATTTGCACGTCAAAAAATGATCAAAGAGTCAATGGCCAAAAATTGTATTTCATATTCAGAGGCCCTTAAACTTCACGCTCCTGTTAGTATGCCTTATGCTGATGTTTTATCTTCTACTGAAACTAAACAACTTAATATAAATGCCAACAATTGTAATAAAAAATCTGCTAATTCATCTCAACCACAGTTATATAAGAAAACAGTATTTTTAAAACCTAGGTCTCCTCCTAAGTCTCCTAGGGGATTTGATCAAATAGCACATGCTCTTCTCACTCAGGATTATAATATCCCATTACCCACTGTTGGTACTGGATATGACAATAGTTTGCTTGATAAATTTTCAACTAGGGAACTTATTATTGCACTTATTCAATCACTGAATCTCTCATGTCCTTTGTTACCTCCACCGTCCAACGCTGCCCCTGTAAATATGAATAATTCAAGTAATAACATTAATTCTAATTATGGACCAAATGTCCATGATTCTCCAGTGGAATTGTCGCAGCATTAACAGTAATAAAAGTGATCTACTGAACTTAGTACAAATAAGTACAAACCTTTTATTATTTCTTTACAAGAGGCTTGGCTTAAACCAGGTCAAATATTGCGTGTCCCTGGCTATTTAAGTGTCAGGGAGGACAGAACTGGTGGTGTCGGCGGAGGCGTTGCACTATTAGTTAGTAATTCTGTAAATTTTTGTCATATACCTATTCCCAATCATAATGTAGATATTTCTATAATTGCAATTTCATTGAATAACATTTGTTTTGTGTCAGTTTACATTCCCCATCCAAGTACTTTGTTATATGAAGAACTGAATGTTATTTTTACTCATTTGCCAAAACCCATGATAATCATGGGAGATTTTAATGCACAACATCAGGCTTGGGGCAGCTCCAATTCCAATTGTTATGGTGTCAAACTGTTAGACATCTTTGACTTTCACAATTTTTGTGTTTTAAACACAGGCAAAGCAACTCGACGCACGCAGCCCCACGAAGCAATCAGTGCACCTGATCTAACTATTTGTTCCCCCAACTTGGGGTCATCTTTAAGCTGGAACACCCTTTCATCAACTTATGGGAGTGACCACTTTCCTTTAATTATTTCTTTTTCTTCTGCTGTAGGTAAAACTCCTACAAAACAGCCTCCTAGAATGAAGTATAAATTGGACAATGTTGATTGGAGTTTATTTAAAGAAGAAGTTGAAAAAACCATTTCTTCTCTCCCTGAAATTAATAATAGTAACCATGACCTCTGTGCTGACTCGTTAGCTTCAGTTTTAGTCCAAGTTTCTGACAAAATATTCCCTGTCAAAAAATGCAACTCTATGTATTACGTTCCATCACCACCATGGTGGGATAACGACTGTACAGTAGCGGTTAAAGAAAGAAAACAAGCAGAATTAACATACAAACAAAATTCTAGTACCGAAAAATTTGATTTTTTATGTGATAAAATTAAATCAACTCGTAAACTTTTTAAACAAAAAAATGGGAAGGGTGGAAATCTTTTTGTTCCTCCATATCGCCTGATGTGGCTCCGTCTATTGTCTGGAAAAATATTCGTAGATTCCGTTCAGCTTATAAAGAACCTAAATCTTTCTATTTAAATGAAAATATTGCTGATGAGTTTTTAGATATATTAGCTCCCCCATATGTTCCCCCAGAAAAAATTTGCTTAGATATCCCTCCTTCTCCAGCAGAATTTTCTGGCCTTAACTCTCCTTTTACTCTTTCTGAACTCAAAGGTGTTCTAAGTTACGTCAAGGACTCTACACCTGGCAATGATGGAATTCCCTATTCATTTTTTGTTCACCTAAGTGATTCCAGCTTGTCGTATTTCTTAAACATTATTAATTCGGTTATGATATCAGGATCCGTACCAATTAATTGGAAGACACAAGAAATAATTCCCATTTTAAAACCAAATAAATCACCGTAAGAAGCTAATTCATACCGACCAATAGCTTTATCATCTGTTCTTTGTAAAATCACTGAACACCTTGTTAAAAACCGTTTGGAATGGTTTGTAGAAAGTAAAGGTCTACTGGCAAAAACTCAATACGGATTTAGAAAAGGTCATAGTGCTATGGATAGTTTGGCTTTATTTACTACTGACATTAGATTAGCTTTCTCTTGTAATCAATCGATTCTTGGAGCATTCTTAGATATTAAGGCAGCGTATGATAGTGTTGATCACACTATCCTTAAAAAGAAACTTATAAACTTGGGAATTCCTTTTATTTTGACTAACTTCATTATGAATCTTTTATCAGAGAGACATCTTAAAATTAATATCGGGGAAGATGTAAAGTCAAGGTTGGTTTGGAGAGGTCTGCCACAAGGATCTGTGCTAAGCCCCCTTCTATATAACATATATACATATGATTTAGACATTTCTGTTAGTAACAAAGTCAATGTTTTACAATATGCTGACGATTTGGTATTGTATGTACTTGGACAATCGATAAATGACATGAGTACTATTCTTACAGAATCTCTAAATCTTCTAAAAACGTGGTTAGATGATAATGCCTTAACATTGTCAATAGCTAAAAGTCGAATTGTCTTATTTTCAAGAATGCGCTTACAGCCTCCTGTAACAGTTTATTACTACAGTCAAATAATACCAGTAAGTCATGAATTTAATTTCTTAGGAATAACACTAGATTCCAAATTAACAGGCCTTGCTCACTGCTACTCCATTGTAGCTAAATGTGAACAACGTCTTAATATTATGCGATGTTTAACCGGTGTGTGGTGGGGTGCTCACCCTTTTTCTTTAAAACTTTTATACAATGCCCTCGTCAGAAGTATTTTAGATTATGGTACTTATTTTCTAGAGCCTTGTAGCATTTTAGGGTTAAGTAAACTTGACGGCATACAAAGCAAAGCTCTCAGAATCGTTTCTGGAGCCATGAAATCAAGCCCAGTCAATGCATTACAGTTAGAATGTGGTGAAGCGCCGCTTAGATTAAGACGTCAATATTTATGTGATAAATTCCTTTTCCGCGCTTTACAATTCATTGATCATCCCATCTACCAAAAATTAATCGCCCTAACTGAAAAAGTTCATTCATCGTCATATTGGAAACATAAAAATCCTCCTTGCCTTGTTGTAAGTTTTCAAAAATTTAAATTTCTTCAAGCTCCTACACATAGATCGCAGTATCTACCCATGTACTCCATTGATTTTGAAGCTATTATACTTTCTCCACAAATACATTTTGATTTTAATATTGTAAAAGGTGACACTAACGCCAATACGAATTTAAACCTCATTCTCGACAATGATTGGTCCGACTGGCACACTATATATTGTGATGCTTCGAAATACAGTAACGATGGTTCTGTAGGAGTTGGTGTATACCACCATCAATACAAAATCACCCAGGAAATTAAACTTCCCCCTGAATCCTCTGTTTTCACTGGAGAATGTTTCGGACTGCTCAAATGCTTTGAATACATTTTGCTTGGAAAACTTAATAAAACACTGATATTATGTGATTCTAAAAGCTCTTTACAAGCTCTTAACAGAATTCCTTTTAAAACACCTAACAACTATCCTGTAATAATGGAGTGTAGGAGACTCTTACTACAGTGCGCTATAAAAAATCTTGATGTAGTTTTTGCGTGGATACCTGGCCATCAAAATATCTACGGTAACGAAAAGGCTGATAGCTTGGCAAATGATGCTGTCAATAATGGTGACATCTTCCCCTATAAAAATTTTATTCATGACCTCATTTGTATCCCTAAACATGATTTGACTACTTCTTGGGAAAAATGTTGGCAGATAAGCAGTTTGACCAAAGGAACTCATTATAAAAAAATCCAACCTACAGTCCCTGCAAAACTTTGGTTTAGTGATTTAAAATTTGGTAAACTTCTAACATCTAGTTTAATTCGTATGAGATTAGGCCATGTCTGTATCCCTTTTCATCTTGCCCGACTAGGAATCGTTGATAATGATAACTGTGACTGTGGCAATGATGTGGGTGATCTGAATCATTTATTTTTTGCTTGTTCTCTTCGTGATAACTCCTCTTTTATAAACTCCCTTATTTCACTTCGCATCCCTCTCCCTACCTCCATATCCAGTCTTTTATTTTACCGAACGTATGATGTTTATCTATAATTTTATACAATTTCATAATATCAAATTATAATATATTTTATTGAAATATATAAAATATTTATCTAAACGGTTTTTCTACCTGCCTAAATTCCGATCCTTTTTAATTCCTAATAACGTTTCCCAACCTTTGTAACACTGTCGTGGCGAATGCGCAAACCGCGCCATGCCAAAAACAAGAAAAAAAAAGTAATGGTGCAAACTTGTGTAGTGTGTGGTTGTCACAGCTCACAGACTACATTAGCTTGCTACATAGTATTAATCTGTGGACTACATAGATGGTGGTTGTGGTAGTACTTGGTATCCAGGAGGTGATATAAGATTTCACGCGTAAGTGTTTAATCGTGATTTTTGTAACTAAATAATTGTAAACATATTTCTTTGTTTTTTCAGTTAATTACTTCATAAAACGCTTGACCAATGATTTTAACATATTAATTAATGATAACTTAAATATTACATTGAATTTCATGGACTGAATGCAACATTTATTTTTGTTTATTAGAAGTCATGGTGAACGCAGACCTAGCCGCACCGCACGCGCCGCAGTCTTTGCATTCGAATTCTTTATATGAAGTTCTATGCAACCTCGCACACCTATCCGCGTCGCAGTCGCCGCAGTCCCTGAAACGACCGAACTCCCCTAGCCGCAGCTGATGACGTCACCCGCACGCAGCGGACGCTGCGGCTAGCGCAGCGCGGATGACGTCATTCGCATCCACGGCGCGCAGTGTTGCCAGAGTTATAATGTAGACAGAGAATCTCTGTCAACGGTTTATAATAAAATTACTTATATAAACAATTACTTGCTTATTCCCTATTATAGCACCTACAGATAAAATTACACAAAAGAGCAAAATACCAATACCAAATACAGATTTTTTACAGATTTTTTAAATCTTCGGTACAGATAATGCTTTGAAAAATCTGGCAACACTGCAAATGCGATGCGTGTGGGGACGGGAACGACTGCAGCGACTGCGGCGCGGATAGATGTGCGAGGCCATTAACAAAAAGCGATGACTGCGGGGACTGTAGAGACTGCGGTGCGGCTAGGTCTGCGTTCACCTTCATACTGAAGTAGTGTGACCATAGTGAGGATATATCTGGGACTTTCTGTAGGACCATATATAATTTTACAGCCATTATCATACTCGCAGACTTTTTTCTTTGGTATTTAGTTTTTGTTTCTCATTATTTATAACATTAATGTACAATAATTATAATATTTTTTTTAGATTTCCTAAAAATAGTGCTCAGAGGAAATTGTGGTTATCCATTGTACCACTAAAAATGAAGTTTTATGAAAGTACAAGGATTTCCAATTTGCATTTTCAAGAATCAGATTATGATTCAACAAGGCGCTAGGCGCTTACAACAAACAGCAGTTCCTACTATAATCTATACTATATTATAAAGAGGTAAAATTTGTAAGTTTGTATGTAGGGGGTAATCTCTGAAACTACCAAACCGATTTTGAAAATTCTTTCACATACATGTAGCTGCATTATCCCTGAGTGCTATAGGCTATAAATTATCTTTATATCATGCATATTAGCCGAGCTATTATAATCTTTGTCAAGCAAGTCGGCAACGGGATCCCGTGGAATATTTTCGACTTCTACGCGGACGAAGCCGCGCGCAGAAGCTAGTAATAAATAAAGAAGTAGTATCATCTAGCAAGGTAAAAATTTGATTATCTATGTATATTACATGTGATTATGTTTTTAGATTTTTTTTTTCAAATTGTTCAAATATATGATAAAAGGTAATATTTTGTAAAATATATAATAATTTTCAGAGAGCTAGTTCATTACATGAAGAGTCTATGGTACAAATAGGTTCTCTGGCTGTACCAAGTACTAGTCCTGGCACTTATGAAAGTTATTCTTCTCTTAAGGAAACGGGAGTGAAACGTGCTTGTTGCAATGTTGAAGACCAAACCAGTATAAACCAAAGTCGAAGAATTCTTGAAAATATAAGTCAAGTTCAATCTTAACAAGTTACTTGTAAGTTTCCCTTTGGCTGAAATTAATATTAAGTATATACCTTTTTGCATTTTCTTAACCCACTTTAGGAAAGCTATATTACATCATGCTACGATCCTTAGGAGTGGAGGAATGTGGGTGAAATCACGGGGCACAACTATTATAATAACTATTTGAATAATACAACCTAACGAATTAATAAAATAAAATTTTGTTCTGATTTCACACTTTTCTTGTTTTAGGTCAACAGTGAAGCCCACTTCCCTACGAAGATTGATAGGGGCGTGCAGGTGAAATTAAATCAACGAATGAAAAAATACTGCAGAAGCAATCCAAGATTAAAGACACTTATTAAAAAAATAGCACTTTCATTTTTTAACATGCGTAAACGTGCTCACTTAAAGACTCATATAGAAAATATACTCAGTGATTTACGAGGTAAAAGACAGAAACTACACAGAGCAATGATATAAGTCATGTATAATAGAAAAGTTAATAAATGATTTTAATTTAGAAAGTGTTTTTGTTTCTTTTTTGAGGTTTTATACATATTACGGTTCTTATAGCCCTGTAGAATATATTTAGATGAAAATACATAATATTAAAAATTCCACAGTGGTAAAAAACCTTAACATAGACTTACTCAGAAATCTATAAAAAAGTCATCTTGTGTATCATTTTTATTATATTTCACTAAAGAAATATAATGAAAATGATACACAAGATGACTTTTTATTTGATCTAGAAATAAATGAAACAACTCATTTCTTTTTGCGATTTTATGATTGCTCCCATAGTAAGAGTTGATGTTAATAAAATTATGAGTACAACAACCCAAAAGGACTGGCTTACTCTAGCAAACGACAGAATTATGTGGAAAAGAGAGAGCGAGGCTTTTGCCCAGCAGCACTAGAGACTAAGCAGGCTAGTTGGATTGGTCAACAACCCCTTTTCGTTTTTACGCTACATACACAATAAGTTACTTTCCAGTCTCCCGCACATAATTTTTTTATTCAAATGCAAACATGCTATTTCGAGCCACATAGCTCATAATATATGTAATTATGGTTAGTAAACAATTACTTTAAAAAACTAGGGTTAGTACACAACACGATACGGAGACATATGCAATTGACAGCAGTGGACCATATATGGACAGTCCATTCTATCCGCGACCATCTTCAGAACCCTGTTGGGACTAGCCATGACACGAGCCACCAACGATGCTGCACGTTTGCGCATTATTGTGTGAAAACAATCAACACGTGCCGCTGCAAACATCCCTGACGCACTGCAACGCTATGGCAACCTCAACAGTTTTCTGAAGGCATTATTGAATTGGACACGGAGGGCCCCATACGATACCTGCCAATACCTTTCCCACAAGCTGCACGTGTAGAAGGTGGTACAGAATGCTCTAAAGAGCATCACCTTTACTTCTGCAGTACAACGTGCAAACCTGCGGGCTATCATATTCGCACGCACGGACAGGGCCCTCCGTTCCCTCTCTATATCAGCATTGTCTTTGAGGTCAGTGGTGATCAAGTGACCGAGGTATTTAAATTGAATTACTCGCTTCAGAGGCACACTGTTAAGCCGTATAGAAGGCACATCTTGATTATACTTGGTAACCGCCTCAAAAACAATGTACTGCCTTTTCTTGTCATCTACACTAATATTATAAAGCGGAAAAGTTTGTTTGTTTGCTTGAACGCGCTAATCTTCAAAAGTACAGGGTTGATTTGGATGAAATTTGGTATGGAAGTAGCTCGAAGCTTGAGGAAGGTTATAGGCTACTTTTTACGCGACTGCAAAAAGGAGAGTTGTGTTTTTACCGTGATAGAATCCACGGGAGCGAAGCCCCGCGTGAGTACTTGTTATACAATAAGCCATGTGTTGCCGCATAATTTTCACAAATGGCTAATAACGTCCGAATACCACCGACTGATGCGCTGAGCAGCACCATATCGTCCACGTAACTTAAATGATTGACACAGACACCATCAATATGACAAGCGACATGATGACTGCAGGCGCTTAGCAGCTAAGCGCCTCAATCAGGGCATTCATATACAAATTAAAGAGGGACAGCGAGGTTAACCCCCCTTGTCTCACTCCGCACTCTAATTGATATGGGTCCGATAAAACACCTGCCCACCGCACACTGTTGACCTGGCTTCTATACCAATGCTTAAAGATTCTTATAAACTCTTTAGGTAAGTTTGTTTCAAGCTTTTTCCATTATATGTCGTAGGAAACCAGGTCGAAAGCCCTAGAAAGATCGAGGAAGCATGCAAAAATAGGTGTGTTTCTTTTTGTGTAGCACCTGACAGTCTGCTTAAGACACAGAACTGCACTTTCTGTAGAAAGTCTTGCCGAAAACCGAACTGATTGTCGTGCAGCATAAGACGTTTGTTTAGCTGTGTATTAAGCAGATCATCAAGCACTTTAGCGATTGTGGTCGCTAGAGAAATAGGTCTGTAGTTCCTCTTGTCTGAAAGGTCACCTGTTTTGCTCTTAACAATTGGAACCACTATCGTCTTCATTAAGTCGGGAGGCAGATATGAATGACCAATACATAAATTGTACAGCAGCGCCAACACTCTTGATAAGTGAGGATCGGCATATTGTAAATGCTCGATACTGATCCCGTCATGACCAGGGGACTTTTCTCTAGTCGTAGACCTGATGACCTTAACCACATCTTTGGCACAGAAATTGTGCGAGAACAGAGAAGGCATCTACACTCATGTGACCTTCTCATTCACATTCTCGATCGTTATCCGGAATGGACGACAGTGCAGCGGCTTTGGTTAAGTGTGCATTAGCATATTATAAACTTGTGAATACTAAAATTAGAAAAAAAAACAATTAAAAAAGCCACCCAATTTGTAATAGCTTGGCGACCACAGACAGTAGATACATACAGCACAGCAATATAGTTTTTCTAGTCAACACACAATCAATGCCGCGGTCTCACTGAGACCGAACAAGAATGTAATACCTTTCTCTTTTCTCACCCGAGAAACCCTTTGAAGCGAGCAAAAATACCGAAACCGATCGGAGAACAGGCGAGCGCGAGAACGAGATGGCAAGAAAGCGATCACATTCACGCTTCACGGGTGTTCTCGGGGCCTCGGGGGTTCTCGGCGTGATTCTGTAGCTGCTATAATAATCTATAGGGTATGACTTATTTAAAGTTATCTGTGTACACATAACTTATTTAAAGTTATCTGTGCCTTTTACATACTCTTTGAATGGAAATCCTAATGTCAAACTGAAAGACCACCAAAATATTATTCATTACTAGATATATATGAAAGTACTCTGTGATAAAACACGTTGTGCTGAAGTTTCGATAAAGAAGTTAGCAGTAGCGTAGCGTTATCTCTACAAAATAAAATTAAGGGAACGATCAACTGTAAGAGTTTTTATATCAGTAAGTAAATATTCAAGACCCTAAGTTTGTTACTCCTAGCTACCGAATATGCAATTGTATTGAAGTTTTTGTTATTAATAATTGTAGTTGAGCCTACCTCGAAAAAATATTACACATCAACATGGATTTGGACAAAGATTTAACCAGCAAGTTTTTAAGTGGTGAAATGTCATTTGCTGAATACTCCAATGAATGGTATAATATGGACGATGAAGAGGATATTGATGAATCAAGCAAAATAAATGAGGATAAGCCACTTACGTTAACTGATAAAGGACTGCGAAGACGACGTAAGTTTGCACGGCTGCCGCCAGGCCTCCTGGGTTTGATGGGTGAGGCAAATTTACGTTTTGTCAGAGGAGATAAAGATACAGCTGAAAAGATGTGCCATGAAATTATTAAACAATTTCCAACTGCTCCAGAGCCATATCAAACTCTCGCTCAAATTTATGAACATGATACTGAGAAGTCTCTACAGTTCTCCTTGCTAGGAGCGCATCTGAGCCCTCCAGATGCTGAGGAATGGCTAAGACTAGCCGCTATATTTAAACAAAGAGATGACTATAGACAAGAGATGATTTGTTACTCACAAGCTATAGCGGATGATCCACACAACTTTGACAGTCATTTGAAAAGAATGGAGCTTCTTGATAAATTAGAAAACATGAAATACCCCATTCAGACTTTACACATCACCAAGCTTAAGTGTTTTCACAAAATAGTAACCTCCCTGCCCCCATCTGAAGGAGAAACCATAATGAAATATGCCAAAATGGCTGTCACAGAATATCACAACAATAATGAAATGGAGCGTGCACTTGCAGTTATGACTTCTGCTTATAAAAAATGTCCAACACTCTTCAATTTAGAAGACTTCAATATATTTCTGGAATTGTTAATTGGTCAAAAACAATTTCATACTTGTATTGAAATATTTGTTGCTAATGCTGGAGTCGAAATTGAGGCTGAAATACAAACTGTTAAAAATGCGGAAGGGAGTATAGAAGAGCAAACTAATTACTTGAATTGCTCTCTTCCCACTTCTTTGCCTATAGATTTAAAGAGCAAATTGTTAGTATGTTTCATTCATCTTGGGGCTATTAACTTAGTTCAGACATTATTAAATGATTTTTTGAGTAATGATGTAGAAAAGGCTGGTGACTTGTATATGGACATAGAAGAAGCACTTTCTTTAGCTGGACATCATGAATTAGCTATAAAACTTTTAGAGCCTTTAGTGAGAAATAATAGCTTTGATCTTGGAGCGGTCTGGCTCAAGCATGCTGAATGTTTGTATGTGTTGGGCAGGGAGAGTGATGCCATTAACTCTTTTTATAAAGTATTGAAACATGCACCTCAGCATCCTGATGCTAGGAGAAAATTGTACTCCATACTTGAGATGAAAGGACGAATTGATGAAGCCTTGCAGATGTTAGAACAAGATTTTAAGTATGTAGTCAATGCCAATCTGCTTTATGAACAATGTTTAGCTTTGAAGAAGTACAATAGATGGATTAAATATTTAGAGGTTGGTGAAGCTCTACTCTCGAAAACATTTGTTAGGTTTAGACACCAAGAAGAATTAAACATAGCATGTCAAGCCAGGTGTGGAATTGATCTTATCCACAATTTCCGTACAATGCGGGGTGAAAGCCAATATCATGAGAATGATATACACTTTGATGAGGATGAAACATTTAAATTCACTCCTCAACAAGAATGGGATTTCTTTCTGGAAATGCTGGATTTAGCACGTGAACATAAAAAATATTTTGCAATGCAAAGATTGACTTTTGGGGCAATGATGTCTAAGAGCTTACCTTCACATCGAGCGGATATTGAATTCTATTGCTTACAAGCCTGCCTGTTAAACAATGATAACCATAATGCGTTTCGTTTCATAAGAGAGTTTGTTCAAAAATACCCTAGCCCTCGCTCTTGGAACTTGTTAAATCTTTTAATCAACTACATTGATAGAAATACAAACTATAAGTTCTTGGTAAGACTGTTTCAAAGGGACAATAATAATGTTGTGAAGAATCTTTTTCTGGGAAACAACTTTCTAATATCAAGGAGATACTTAGTGGCATTAAAATACTATCTGGAACATCATGAAAAATGTAGGGATCCTCTGTCTGCATTCTTAATTGCTGTAACTATTTTGGTGATGGCAGCACAAAGAACTGTGGACAAACATCACAATCTTATTCTACAAGGTATGGCCTACATGCATACTTATCGGAATTTAAGAAAATGTGATCAAGAAACCAACTATAACATGGGGCGGGTTTATCAGATGTTAAACATTAATAATCTTGCTATTGAATACTATGAAAGAGCACTTGCTTGTGAGTGCATTACGACATGTGACCAGCATGGAGTCATTAATCTGACAAAGGAGACTGCTTACAATTTATATTTGCTTTACAAAGACCATTCACCAGTGATGGCCAGGAAATATTTGTTAAATTACCTTGTTATCTAATAAACTAATGTGATTATAATATACATATAGTTTCATTTCATTCTTTTATTCAAGATAGAAGAAGAAATTTATTTTTTGTACTAAATTTGCCTTGTAACATAAAGAACTAGGTATATCTGTGTATTGTATTAGGCACATGTTTAAAGTCTCAATTTGAACATAATTCACGATATCACTTGACTACACAATTAATCAAATAAAAAAAAAAATGCGTCGATAACCTAATGGCTATAATTGAAAGGTCGCAGGTTCGAACCCCACTCATTCCACTAGGTATTGCCGGGAACCCACGCCAGACACAAGCCTAAATACCTTACTTGGTAGGGTTGCTAATAATGTAATTTCTACTCACATTGTTATTTTTTTTATAGTGTTCTTTAAAAAATGGACTTAGGATAATATGCCTCGGGTATACATTTTACTCTAACTATGCTAGAAAGTATGGGCGTCGGGCCAGACCCTATGGGTAGGTTGTTATTGGTTATGAGTGTTTTAAGCTTTCGTGATTGATTTATCACCCTTAAATGTTAGTCATAAAAGTCGTGTACTATTATTACAATGTACAAGATGTAATGATGCCCAGTCAGATGTCTAATTTAAACTGGTGAAGCCTCATTCTTCACTGAGTACCTATATAGTTATAAAATAATAAAGCAATTTTTATTTGTTTTAGGAACCCAATATTTTTAATTGTTTATCATGGCTAATGAAGTTACACCAGCAAATGAAATAAAGTTTGAAAAGCTGTGTAATCTCTTAGAGCGATTGCACAAGAAGAAAAAGCAAAAACAAGAACAAGATAAGATACTGGGATCATTCATAAATGAATTTAAACTGCATGCATCGCAAATAGAAGGCCAAAAGGTAATAAGAACAAATTCTAAATTCACTGCCTACCCAACAAAAAGACAGCACAAATGCCACCTAATTTAAATTTATCTTTTATGTTTTCTTTTCTATATTTCAGTAAAATTAACATTACATCTAAATTAAGTAGTCCAGCATATACGTTTTTTTTAAAAATAATAACTAGCAATGTGGGTAGAATTCACATTACTAGCAATCTTGTTAACGCCTCCAACTAAGCTAAATATGCTTGTGTCTGGAGTGGGTTCACGGCAATAGTGTAATGGGTGGGATTCGAACTCGGGACCTCTCGATCACAAGTCCGACTCCTTATCCATTAGGCTATTGACGCTTCTCAATCAATTGCCCAATACATTTGTTTTTTTTTTTAATATTAGGTTAAAACTTTGGTTCTGACATACCTAGCATAGTTAATTATATACAAGCACATCTATACTTATAATAAATCTGTAGAGAGGTCAATTCTGTACATGAAATATATTTCCAAAATAACTATCAGGGGGTGATTAGGGATCGATACTGATGACAAAAATGCAATCAGTAAAATTTTTGTCTGTCTGTCTGTATAACCGTTATAGAAACAAAAACTACTCGACGGATTTTAACGAAACTTGGTACAATTATTTTTCCTACTCCTGAGCTGGTTATAGTATACTTTTCATCACGCTACAATCAATAGGAGCAGAGCAGTGAAGGGAAATATTGGGAAAACGGGAGAAAATACTCCATTTTTTAAGCTTCCGTCGCGTCTGCAACCTTAACCGTTTCCGTGCGGATGATGCCGCACAGGCACCATGTAAATCTATTGCGTATGGCGTATGGTGCCCGAGAGGATACAAAACTAAAACGTAAAAAACTCGGCTAAAACGACATTTGTCAAAAGAGTCACGTAAATAAAAGTGTCTTTATTTGTCACCCATATCATGCCCACAGTGTTCGTTTCAGGTAATTTCGTAAATTAGCAGACTTCAGGGGTTGTAAACCAAGTTGTCGAGTCACATTTTATTATTGATTATAATTCTAACAGCCAACTTTTTGGAATGTTTCTCAAAAAATCAAATGCTTTTGTCATTAAGTTCATTTTTGCCTCAAAACATGATGGGGTTACAAAGAGTGCGAGGCGGATCGGCGACTTAACAAACAATGGGTTTTACCCATTTTTTGTGCTGTTCGCCTATAATAATATTTCTTTTTTCTGGGTAACTACAACAAAATAAAAAGGTTGTCAATTAAACGCTTAACAAAAATGCACATTTTTAAGTAGATAGTCATAGATATTTTTTATCAATAAAAATACATTTACATTGTTATCCAAATAAAACACTTCATAATCATGTAAGTGTTTGTAGGTACGAGTAGAATATTTTTGATTCATTAGAATCGGACTTCCCATTCAGTGGTGTGTTCTATATTACATTGTTTTGTAGAGAAACAATTTTACCATCAAAATAGCGGATTTAAAATTGTTTCCCTACATAACACTGTATAATAAATAATAAATAAATATCACCTCGCTGCAAACTCAAACAGTACGTGAACAAATTCTATATAACACTCTTGAATAAATAAATCCATAAAATAATGCAAAAAGGTTTACAACACCTAATAGAAATTAGTCACTTACCTTCCATTTCCATAAAAACACACAGATCGTCACTTTTAAATGCAATGAACGAATTTACTGACTGCTTACGTTCGATACATAATGGCAAATGACTCTTTAACAAGTGGAAACACGAGAACAAGCTAAAATTTACAATTCATGGCGGATGATTCCCCAGGGGAATCATCAAAGTCTCTGGCGCTTGGTGCCCCAGAGGCATCACGAAATTTTTGTTTGACGCCAGGCACTAAAGATTGCTAAAAAGACCTCCGCACGGAATCGGTTAATGGTTAAAGCTACACAGAAATCATTAATGACGGAAATGTTCTCCTTAAAATTATATAAAAATATCCCACGACAGCATATGTCTATCTTTTATGGTTGACTCACAATAACACGTGTAACTCCCGATAGCTTAGCAGTTCGAAGCTTTCTGATTATAATATTTGTCTACTCTTACGTTTATAACTCCCTCAGTCACCTAAAAAAAAAAGTTAACATTATTAACTATTCCATAAAAAAGAATCATATAAATCGGTATAGAAACACCAAAGTTATACATGAAATACGCTAATAATAAGCCATCGTGCGTGAATACTGAATCATGCTATAAGAATTATTTTTGAGAATCGGTCGCCGCGCTCGACGCGTCTCGCGGAGTCGCGGCCGAAGGTATAAAATTTCGTTCTATAGGTACTTAAGCCTCATGTGAACGTGATCTAAACAATATTACCAATACATTAACTTACGCTGACGGAGTCGCGAGCACAGCTTTTAACAATAATATTGTGCGGTTCCGTATTGCGATATTTTTCAACAGTATTATAGATTGACATATTATATTTCCCTACTTAATTACGAAAGTTAATCTGTCTGTTACATCTAAATCACTGAACCGTGAGGAAGGACATAGGCTACTTTTTTTTTTACGAAAAACGACGGAAACGCGTACGAAGTCGCGGGCAGCAGCTATCTATACTAATAATATAAAGCTGAAGAGTTTGTTTGAACGCGATAATCTCAGGAACTACTGGTTCGAATTGAAAATTTATTTTTTAATTAAAAAGTCCATTTATAGAGAAAGGCTATAGGCTATATATCATTACACTAAGGCCAATAGGAGCGGAGCGCCAATGAAGAATGCTTCAAAATCGGGGTTAAATTTAACGTTAGCCCAAAGTAACTATTCCACGCGGACGAAGTCGCGGGCAAAAGCTAGTCAATTATATTTATAAACTATTAATTAATCAAATTATATTAACAAAGCGTTAACAACTGTCTGTCTGTTTGTTGTTTTTTTTTCACACCTTAACGGTTGAACGGATACGCACCTACCTACCTATTAAACACACATGGATAGAACGTAACCTGGATTAAAAATAGGTAATCCCTTCCAATCTGGTTTTCGACCTGGTCACAGCACTACCTCAGCACTCGTTCATATTACTGATGATATAAGGTCAGGCATGGAGATGGGGAAGTTAACGGTACTCGCACTATTCGACTTCAGCAATGCTTTTATTACAGCTGACTACGAGATTTTGCTTGGCATTCTATTCTCTTTTAATATATCTCCTTCAGTAATTGACTGGTTTCGTAGTTAACTGTTTGGTCGCCGGCAGCGTATTTGCACTGAGGAGTCTTTCTCTCCTTGGTGTGACACCTCTACCGGTGTGCCGCAGGGTGGCGTTTTATCTTCTTTACTTTTCGTACTTTTTATTAATGCTATCACTCAACGACTATCTTCCTTCTACCACTTGTATGCTAATGATTTGCAAATTTACACGCAAGCACCCCTCGTAGATTTATCTGATGCCATTGGGACAATTAATGTGAACCTCGCTCGAATTGGTGATTGGAGCACTCAGTTCGGACTGAAAATAAATCCTGCCAAAACCCAAGTGATTGTTGTTGGTAGTTCCCGAACTATCTCTAAGATCGATTGGTCGACACTTCCTCAAGTTTCCTTTAATAACACCGTTATTCCGTTCAGTCACGCCGTGAAGAACTTGGGGATATACATCGACAAAATTCTGTCTTGGACGAAGCAACTTCAGGAAGTCAGTCGTAAACTGTTTGCTTCTGCAGGCTCCCTGAGACGCCTGCGTAATTTTCTTCCCATCACCACTAAAATTGTAATTGCACAATCTCTTCTTCCTATTTTGGACTATGCTGATGCCAGCTACCTTGATTTGACCCAAGACCAATTCGACAAGCTAGAGCGACTTCAAAATCTCTGTTTTACGTTTATATTTGGCTTGCGCAAATATGACCATGTTTCTGAATTTCGTACTAAGCTCAAATGGGGAAGCCATTATTAGGTTTCGCCGGAATGTTCATTTACTTTCTCTGCTTTATAATGTGCTATTTAATCCTTTCACTCCTTTTTATCTTAAAGACCGCTTTCGGTTTCTCTGTGACACACATTCAAGGTCCTTGAGATCATCGGAAAATTTAGAGTTAAGTATCCGTATACATTCCACTTCTTTCTTTGATAAATCTTTCACTATATAAGCGGCCCGTTTGTGGAATGTATTACCCATAGATGTGAGGCGTGTTTAAACATTATCTACGTTCAAAAAAATGGTGAAGGAGCATTACCTCTCACTATAATTTTTTTCCCCTCCTTTCTCTATTATGAATTTGATATGTATTAGTATATATTTATATATTATATTTTTTGGGAACTATGTTTTTTTTATATTATTATGTTTAATTAGTATTATGTATGATGTTGTACACTGACAGCCCTAAATCTATCTCCTTTAATTTCTGTCCATCCAAAGGTTGTCTGTAAGAGATTGCCCTGTGTGATAAGACCACCCATTGTACACCAGTTTTATTATTTATATCCTTAAGTATATTGTAAGGAGTACAATAAAGTATATAATAAATAAATAATATGATACTTTTTGCAGAATTTATTTATATTAAACAATCAAAGTTAGCTACATACATAATGCAGCATAGCTCTTCTATATGTGGTATACTGCCAGAACTCCAAACCTGTGTTTTAAATTGGTTTTTTTAGATACACACATGATAATAGGTACTGACTGAACATTAGAGATAGTCTAACTTTTCGGGCAATGGCTGTTGAACAGATGAGTTTCAGTGGGGTTCAATTCCCTGTTGATGCTTTTTTTTCTGTTAGGAAACTGGATAAAAATTCCACTTGGGCTGTTGTGCATCGTCAATAATTGCTATACATTATATAACATTAGACTTATACCTATAGATACCTATCTATAGCTGCAAAAACGTACCTACTTGTCTTTACCTCTGCCTGCTTCTTCGTAGAAGGCAAAAGTGAATTTATATATTTTTATGTTTTACATTTCCAGAATCCTACTATTTTTCCAATCCTAAGAATGCTGTTACCAAAACTAGATAGAGAAAGGAATGCATACAACCTGAAAGAAAACAAACTTGGTTTTTTACTGGTAAAAGTGTTATCGCTTTGCAAACAGTCACGAGATGCGCAGAAGTTGCTGAACTATAGATCAGTCAGTAACTCACAGGACAGTGATTTTGCTGGTGTGGCATATTTTGTCTTCAAAAGTCGACTCAGCCAAAAGTCAGATGACTTTACTATTGGTGATATTAATGACATCCTTGATAAAATCGCTTCTGCTGAGGCTGGAAAAAAAGCCTGTAAGTAATTGAGTCTCCTATACCTATTAACTACATTAAAAATTATCGTGACTAGCAGCTGGGGGTACTTCCCGCTGGTTAATACCCCGTGGTTAACACTATTAACTACTGGGAATGATGCGCTCTACTGGTTAACAGTGTTGACGAACGTGACATTTTTTCCCAGTAGTCTCGCGTATGGTTCAGGACTCAGGTTAAAGAAAAGTAAAATGAAATAAAAAATATAACGGTTCTTGAAAGTGCTTTAATTAAGACTTGATGCACCAAATTGATAATGATTTCTTGAAATAGTTAATCACAATAAATGTAATAAGGCTTTTATTTAAAATGAAAAATATAATAATCTAGTCTTACATCAATTGAGCTTATTTTTTTAATTTAAAAATAAATAATCATTAAATGTACAATAATTAAACTGAGTATGGGAGCCCCCCTGAAATATTTATTTTATTCTGTTTTTAGTATTTGTTGCTATAGCGGCAACTGAAATACATCATCTGTGAGAATATCAACTGTCTAGCTATCACGGTTCATGAGATACAGCCTGGTGACAGACAGACAGCGGAGCCTTAGTAATAGGGTCCCGTTTTTACCCTTTGGATACGGAACCCTAAAAATAGTTATCTGCTGTCTTTTAACTGTTGATCTATGATACAAATCACTTTATAGTGTTGCTCTTAATCATTGTGTGTAATTTAACTTTAAGGTAGGTTTTAATTATTCAGATCATCAAATCTGAATAATTAAAACCTACCTTAAAGTTAAATTGTTGTTTAATTATTGTAAATTTAATGATTATTAATTTCTGATACAAAAAAAACTCAATTGATGTAAGACTAGTCTTTTTTTACATATTAAATAAAAACTTTATTAAGAAATCATTATCAATTTGGTGCATCAAGTCTTAATTAAAGCACTTTCAGGAACCGTTATATTTTTTATTTCATTTTACTTTTCTTTAAGAGCGCGTATAAAGCAAAATTACCAATTTTCTATTTGATTTTACATGAAAAATTCCAGACCAAATCTTAAAATAAAAATATATGAATAACTATATCATATTTTCAAGGGCTCTCTCTGATCAAAAACATAAAATAATAACATTTCCTTGGTAGAAAAAAATCACGAAATAACCTCTAATTCTCATGTTTTTCCGTTTTGTACTCGATATGGTAATGCCTATTGCGACAAAAATTTGATAAATAATTATATTTAAACAAGAGTAAAGGCTTTGCTTAGGCATTTTATGTAATTCCTTTTAGTTTTGGATTTATTACGATAAAACACTTTTGGCGCATACTACGTTTTTATTCCGCGCAAGAAGTCATCTTCCGTCGCTCGTTGCGGGAGCTTCAAGCATATTTCTATTTCACACATCAGTCGCTACCGCTCTGTTGAGACGAGAGGACTACGCTCAAGTGTTTTAGCTGCGCCGAGTTATAATCATTTCAATCGTAATTGTTGTTGTTGTTCGAACTAAATAGTGAAATGGGAAACAAAAAAAAACATTGAAAAGAGAACTAAAAAATTTACAAATTGACAGGATGGCTAATTGTCGAAGGTAAGTTTGTGAGTTACTTGTTTGTTATATACTGAAAAAATAAAAATACATTTTATACTTTCGAGAAAGTTTATGCAGGTGATTTTAGATTTTATTTTGAGAGACACAAGATCTAAATTCGTTTACCTACGCACTTTCGTGGGCCGAGTAGGTAACTAGACATAATAATATGTAGGGACATTTCACACACGGCTATCTGACCCCAAACTAGGAAGACCCTGTACTATGGGTGTCAGACAGCTGATATACATAGACAAATACATGTTTAAATACATACATAATATAGATAAACAACACCCAGACACGACGATATCAAAAATTCATGGTAGGTACTTTATTAGATTATTAGGATAATAGGTAATAAATTACATTCATAATAGGTAGCTATTTACTTTTGCTATTTTGTTATGTTATTCAAAAATCTAGATACACGGATGGACAACAATAATGATCTTGCGAGTATCCTATATAAAAAAAAAGTTATCTACCTATACCACTTCTTATTTAATATTTCTATGGTCACTCGTAGTCGTAGGTAACGCGGGCAGAATAGTATATGCAAAATAAACACAAGCTTTTAGTTGGTATCCGTGTTTGTTCGATGAAATATATTTATATCGATTACGAACCTATTTAAGTATGCCCATTAGGTATTTAAACCCTATTTTTGTAGATCAATTTATTGTGGACGTGATTGTATAACAAGGAATTTGTTTTGAAATAATATTTTATTTTCAGAATGTGGCCACCTCGCTCGCCAGATTTAAACCCATTGGACTTTTTTACTGGGGCTGTTTAAAGGAGGTAGTTTATAAAGAAGAAATCACTTCAGTTGAACAGCTGCGACAACGCATACGTTCGGCTGCTGACGAAATATCGTCGGCAGGATTTGCGCGCCGATTGAGACGGTCCTTCATAAGAAGGTGTAGAGCGTGTATAGCAGCTGAAGGAGCCCACTTCGAACATCTTGTATATTTGCTTTTTCAATAAATTTGTTTAATTACTAATGTCTTTTATGGTGTCAACAAACCCATAGTGATCAAATTTTAAGGAAATTCTCATTCTCTTTGAGTCTAAAATTAGTAACAGCAGTGTTAAAGTAATTTAATTTTGAAATCAAATTTGTATAAAAATTCTCCTTTAAGATTCGAACAGCAATAACTTTTTACTTTATCAAGATACTGGTTATTATTATACCATTTTAGAATTTGCATTAAATAGGCAATTATCTATACTTATAATAAATCTGTAGAGAGGTCAATTCTGTACATGAAATATATTTACAAAATAACTATCAGAGGGTGATTAGGGATCGATACTGATGCCAAAAATGCAATCAGTAAAATTTTTGTCTGTCTGTCTGTCTGTCTGTATAACCGTTATAGAAACAAAAACTACTCGACGGATTTTAACGAAACTTGGTACAAATATTTTTCATACTCCTGAGCTGGTTATAGTATACTTTTCATCACGCTACAATCAATAGGAGCAGAGCAGTGAAGGGAAATGTTGGGAAAACGGGAGAAGTTACTCCATTTTTAAGCTTCCGTCGCGTGTGCAACCTTAATGGTTAAAGCTACACAGAAATCATTTATGACGGAAATGTTCTCCATAAAATTATATAAAAAATATCCCACGACAACATATATCTATCTTTTATGGTTGACTCACAATAACACGTGTAACTCCCGATAGCTTAGCAGTTCGAAGCTTTCTGATTATTATTCTGCTCCGAAATTTAAAACCACCACAACTTTGCAATGGAACTCGGCTAAAAGTAACCCAGTTGCAACAAAATATAATCGAGGCTCAAATTTTAACAGGTTGCGGTGCAGGAGAAACCGTCTTTATTCCCAGAATTCCCATAATACCAAATAATTTTCCATTCTAATATAAAAGAACGCGATTCCCAGTATCGGTGTGTTATGCAATGACAATTAATAAGACTCAAGGGCAGACTTTTCGTGTTGCTGGAGTAGATCTCGGTGTCAGTTGTTTCTCGCATGGTCAGTTGTACGTCGCGCTTTCCCGGGTTAGCAGTTCTAGAAATCTTTATGTTCACGTGCCGGCCGGGTCAACTTTCAACATAGTTTACCCGGAAGCTTTGCGCTGAAGTATTGTCGTTCTATAGGTACTTAAGCCTCATGTGAACGTGATCTAAACAATATTACCAATACATTAACTTAATAACACACAAGGAGTTACACGCTGACGGAGTCGCGGGCACAGCTATTAACAATAATATTGTGCGGTTCGGTATTGCGATATTTTTCAGTATTATAGCTATTATAACAGTATTATTTTACTATTTTAACAGTATTATAGATTGACATATTATATTTCCCTACTAAATTACGAAAGTTAATCTGTGTGTTACATCTAAATCACTGAACCGTGAGGAAGGACATAGGCTACTTTTTTTTTACGAAAAACGACGGAAACGTGGACGAAGTCGCGGGCAACAGCTATCTATGCTAATATATAAGGCTGAAGAGTTTGTTTGTTTGTTTGAACGCGATAATCTAAGGAACTACCGGTTCGAATTGAAAAAAATATCTTTAATTAAATAGTCAATTTATAGAGAAAGGCTATAGGCTATATATATCATTACGTTAAGGCCAATAGGAGCGGAACACCAATGAAGAATGCTTCAAAATCGGGCTTAAATTTAACGTTAGCCCAAAGTAACTATTCCACGCGGACGAAGTCGCGGGCAAAAGCTAGTCTAAAATAATGAGCCACCGCAGTGTAGTACATTTTTTTTCGATATAGTCTGGCGGGAATAATTCCGAATCATTCCCGTCGTATACTTCGGAAGTATTCCGAAATATTCCGAAACTTTGGGAATATTTCAACTGCCAAAAGAAACCAGGAAAATCGACCTTTGAAGTCAGTTAATATACCAAAACCTGCTCCTACCTAAGTATAACAAATACTTTTCTAAAAACCGCATCAAAACGTGTTTGCTTGCAAGGTTTGCCTTTAATTGTTTTTATTGGCTGGGCTATTATACGCGTTAAGTAGGTAGGTAATGATTAATACCTACCTATGCGACTCGCGAATACTCGCGATGCGTACAGAGCTACATACAAACTAACCAAAAACATAGGTAGCCCTTTTTCAAAAAACAAATAAAATATGCTAGGCCTGGTTTTTTATTCAACTACTGACATTTATAAAAATAGCATTCAATTTCGAAATAAGTAGAGTACCTACCTAGAAACAAAAGATTAAAAATCCTGTTAATCGCAGGCTAACATATCTACTTATAAAAATATCAACATATACTTAATCAATCCCATTTATAATAAAACTAGTACTCACGCGGGGCTTCGCTCCCGTGGATTCTATCACGGCAAAAACATAACTCTCCTTTTTTGCAGTCGCGTAAAAAGTAGCCTATAACCTTCCTCAAGCTTCAAGCTATTTCCATACCAAATTTCATCCAAATCCACCCAGTACTTTCGAAGATTAGCGCGTTCAAGCAAACAAACAAACAAACTTTTCCGCTTTATAATATTAGTATAGATAAACATTTATATTTTACTCTTGTATCGTACGTAGTCTCGCACTGAACAATAATTAACCCACCCACCACACAACAAACAAACACGTTAATTTCGATTGAATTATTCGGGCGAAATATTCGGAAACATTCGATTGCGGGGTACGAATCTTTCTCGCGGGGGGAAAACTTCTCAGGGGAGCATCTCCCCTCTTACCGCACCCCGCACCGCCATCGCAGCGCGGCGGCAGCGGCCGGCGCACAGAGGGCTTTATTTAAATTCATTTTGAATAATTCTGATTTAAAGAAACTTTCCCAGAAGTATTCCGGAATTATTCCGAATTTTTCAGAAGTTTTGCAACTATAGATACAGGGGCCCAAAATTGCGTAATTCCGTAGAAAAAAATGTTAAAATTTAAGAATAAGTATTTTTTTCAATATTGATTTAGAATGTAATAAAAAAACTTGATACTGATCTGATAATACAAATATTCAGGACTGATATAAAAAAAAACAAAATGAAAAAAATATCACCAATTTTAGAAATGGTACCTAATTTTGTAAAAGTAAGTACGATTTTTATTTAAAATATTAAAAATATCAATAATTTGGTCATCCATGGGCATATGACGATATAAGTTTATCATTATTTACGCCACACCAAAATCACGCGCCAAAATAATATTATATTATACATAATATAACATTACCTTTTGGTATTGATTTTATATTGATTCGTGTTCAGTATCAGTGGTATAGTCACCTCCTACTAACTTACTATTTACGTATTATTCGCGTACACATAATAACATTTCGTAATATTGTATAACGCAGTCATACTTTGAATACAGTTGTTTCATCTGAATATTATACGTATACTTACTACAGAAGATACGCGTCGAGCGAGCGCGTAGGTGTACACACGCGCGTTCGTATTCGATGTGAGGAGCGGATAGGAGAGTGGGGGTGAATTCTAAAATTTTGCTGGCTTTAGGCGCGCTCTTAACCTGAAGAAGTACCAGCAGCTGGTATTGCATAACTGATGTAGGTAGACACTAGTTTTAACTCGGCTCAACTTTTTCAAAATTATATCTGCGGTAAGAGCAATCTCGAATTCCTGTACATCGGTAAGTAGTACAAAATGGTTGGTATCAAAGCCGTAGCTTGAATTTAACTTCCCTTGCTCGGTTGAGCAAAAATGCCTTATTTTTCTTTTTTCTAGGTAATAGGTTCGCATTTGACCACCATCTCACTCAACACGGCTTGGATCTTTAGTAGATAAATCATTTGCATAACATGCATATCAAGCACCCTTTGCGAGTAACTACAATAAATATAAAATGTATGCATATCGCCTTGGCTGCCAGTGCCGGCTATTAGGAATTTTGATCTGTTCGAATGAATAATGAGTAATAGTAACATATTCAAAAAATATTGTATAACTACATACCTATTGTTTGCTTTTTCAAATCAATAAACATTGACAAACATTAAAAGCTTTGAGGTTTAGGAATGGGTTGCGGACGTTACTTTTTGCTATAAGTACCTATAGTAAAGCGTGATCATCTGTTTAGCCTTTTCCCAACCATGTTAGGCCGTGCGCGCACTGCCTTGCGGTGGCCGCAATTGCGGTAGTTCTACCGCACCGGTAGAATGACCGGGGCCACCGGTGACTACCGCACGCGTTTATTCCACCGCAGTGCGCGCACTTCTATGACACTCCATACTTCACAGATTTTGCGTTTCCAAAACGCGTAACCTAACCTAACCTAAACTGACTTATTGCAAGATTCGGCGGCCTCTTCCGTAAGCTCACCTATTGACAATAATGCATGGTCAATTACTTCCGAACCATGAATGAGGACCTTATGACGAGGGCAGGTTGTACCATGGATAGGTAGCAACAAGCTTACGTGCTGTGTCTAGAGCCTACTCTTTAAAAGCCGCGTTATTAATTTTGTATCCCGACGAAAGACACTGCAGCAGAGACAGAGAGCATATGACATCTGTCAATAAGGTCTTTGTCTAATCCAGTAATTTCTGCTGAAATAGCTGAATTACAAAAAAACATTCTGGCAGTGTTCCCATCGTTGGATGTGCCACTCCTCCACTTCGCGGTTTGTCGACTATTAGACCAAGTCGCTGCCTAAACTGTTGCTGGACATGTTGTTTTTTCTGTGCAAGAAGAGCCTTATCGTCTGATGAACGCGCGAAATGTGAATAAAATATTCAAAGAATCGGATATGCGAGTGAAGAGGAGATAGTCCAAATTGATATTTACTAGGGCGTTCATCCCGGGAATCTCGGTGTCGAAAATTTCGAGAGTCTCGACGATTTTTTAGTATTTTCGAGACTCGAGACTAACTTTTTCGGTCACGGGAATAACGAGACTTTTGAGACTTCAGTAACATAAAACTGTATTAAACCAATGTATTAAATAATTTAATAAACCAACAGTCAATTTTTATTATTTTTATTATGGACATGGCAATGGCAGCACGGTCGAGCATAGAGTAAAGCTTAGTATTATCTGTGGAGGTTGAATAACCTTTGTAGCTGATGGCAGGTGGTAATCGGCGAAGTAAAACGAATAAAATTGCTTGACGAACTTTATATTAACAAAGACACGGATTATTTGACAGATAGTAATATTTTATATTTAAAAACGCGTACAAGCGCAGTCGCTTGCGGTGCGTGCGCGGACCAGCATAAAAAAAAACATAGACAAAAATATAGAGTTACAGAATCGTTGGCCGGAACCGGCGTTTTGCGCTGAGGAGCTTGCTGCCCGGCTCATACTTTTGTTCTTAGGCTATACACACATGTTAGGTTAAGATAATAAAATCATGAATCTAAAAATTATGAGCGCGTCGCTAACATTCTCCCCCCTAGTGCTGGCTCAGCACTCCTCACCAAGCGAAATACGCGCGACGCGGGCTGCAGGTCGCTTCCAAACACCAGTCTTGGTCTTCACTTCAACCAGTCTGATTCGTCCGTCCTTACCTGGACATATCTTCTGGATTACACCCTTCGGCCAGGTACCACGCTGACTGTTAGGATCAACTATTAAAACTAAGTCACCTACCTGTAAAGGTTTCGCCTCTTGGTTCCATTTTCTTCGAGGCAACAACTCAGGGAGAACCTCTTTCACCCATCTACGCCAGAACATGTCAGCTAACGCTTGTGACCTTCGCCATTGCTTGCGTAGAAACATGTCGGAATCGTTGAAATCGCCAATGGTGGGTGAGTTGGACGAGCTACCTAAAAGAAAATGGTTAGGAGTCAAAGATTCTAAGCTTTCAGGGTCGACGGAGACGTGTGTTAGCGGACGACCGTTAACTATGTTCTCCACTTCCGCCATAAGGGTAAGTAGCACTTCTTCGCGTGGAGCGCGTTCGTTCATCACAACTCGAAGTGATGTCTTAACGCTTCGAATCAGCCTTTCCCAAGCCCCACCCCAGTGAGGGCTGGAGGGGGGTATAAAATGCCAATGCATGGCGTTGTTCATGCCGACGGCCTTGAGATCATCCATATTAAGTGCCTGCTGCGATTGCTTTAGCTCCTTATCGCTTGCCTTCAGGTTAGTGCCATTATCAGAGTATAGGTGAGCAGGCCAACCACGCCGTGCCGCCATGCGTCTCAAAGCCATAATCAGAGAGTCTGACGTGAGTGACGAAACAAGCTCGATATGAATTGCTCGTATGGTGAGGCAGGTAAACAAAACGCCATACCTCTTTTGCCTTCCTCTGCCCACAGTCACTTCCATTGGACCAAATAAATCTAGACCACAAAATGAAAACGGTCGTTGGTGATGTGCTACTCGAGCACGAGGTAAGTCACCCATCCTGGGCACTTGCGGCGTGCATTTCCTTAAGCGGCAAAGCATGCAATTCGAGACCACCCTTTTAACTGTTGGTCTTAGTCTAACAATCCAATATTTTTGTTTCAAGTTATTGACAACCATTTCCTGGTTCCCATGGGCTGCCTTGATGTGAAAGAACCGGACAAGAAGACGCGTTATATCATGTTTTCCATCTAGTATAATTGGTCTCTTCATTTCTAGGTCTACGTCTGACGCAACGTCGATGCGGCCACCGAGGCGGAGTAAACCGGTTTCGTCTAGGTACGGTGACAAGGTAAGTAACTTACTATTTCGTGATATTTGTTTTCCATTTTTGATTGCAGATATTTCGGCGGAGAATGAGTCCACTTGCGCCTTCTTCAGCAACAGGATCTCAGCTTGAGCCATTGCATCACAGTCAGCTTCACGGGTAAGTTTCTTGCATCTGGCAATAAATTTCAGGATGACGGCCGTGGATCGCAGCAAGCGAAGCCAGGAGGAAAAGCGCTGCGGCTCAGGAACAGGTAAGTTACATGTTAGCTCATGCATCACAGCCACACACTCTGAACTCATATCGTCTCCACCAGTGTCAGGGTTCAAAACGTCAGCAGGCCATAAAGACTCGTCTTTATATAAAAAGGTGGGCCCTGTGAACCATTCACTGTGAAACAATGTGTGGTTAAATTCTTCCCGAGTTCCAAGATCTGCTACATTTAATTTGGTAGGTACATATCTCCATTCGGAAACGCGCGTAAGTTCATCAATTTCTCCTAATCGGTTCGCTTCGAACGTTTTATACCTACACGTGTTATTTCTAATCCACTGTAAAACGGTGGTGGAGTCGCACCAAAAATATCGTCGCTCAGGAGCTAATCTGTGTTCTTTCATAACGGCATCGGCCAATCGCGCAGCTAAGAGCGCCGCCTGTAGTTCGGCTCGGGGTACAGTCATGGGTTTTACGGGTAAAACACGACATTTACTTGCTATAAATGCAACCTTAATGTTTCCATTGACTATCCATCGCCAGTACGCCACACAACACATAGCTTGAACAGATGCATCGCATAATAAATGCAGTTGTAAGTAAGTATAATTATTACTTGCTGGCGTAGCACACGTAGCGGTCGTCGTAGGCGGTCTACACGTCTCGTAGCTGTTTCTCGTAGTAGGTAACTCCAGCGCAGAAGCCGCGGGTGCAGAGGCGGGAGGTGGCCTTATCACTGGCTCGGTGTCCGGTGTTCGTCCCGTCTCGCTAGAACCTTGCAAAACAATGGTTTTATTATAGCATCTTGGTATACGTATTTTCTTTATTTCCTCTAAAAACTCGATCCATTTGCACCATTTAGTGTAGATACTATCAGGTACTACGTCATCCCAGCCTATTTTTAAGCGCCAAGTATCTTGCAATAAAATTTTACCCTGAATAGTAAATGGAGCTAAGAATCCTAAAACATCAAAAATCGACATAACTATTCGCAGCATTAACCTTTTGGTCGGCCTTTCCTTGTTTAAAATAATATTTTCAGGTATTCGTTTCAGAGACACATCAAAAAGTAACTCATCTTCTCCTGGAGTCCAGATGAGTCCCAAGATTCGCTCACCATGGTATTCCTGTTCAGATTTGAACCTTACGCTAGCGGTACCTAAAGTATCCTGTGGAATACTTTCTAATACAGCAACGCTATTACTTGTCCAGTTACGCATTTCGAAACCGCCACTGCTATGAATCCTAGTAATATTTTTAACCATTTCTGTAGCTGTCGTGTCATCCGGCAGGCTATCTATGTAGTCATCCATATAATGCGATTTATGTATCGCATTAACAGCATCAGGAAATGTCGACTCGTAACGTCGTGCATTTACATTTTTAACAAACTGAGCTACAAAGGGAGAACAGTTGGCGCCGAAAATAAGTGACGTCATAATGTAGGTATCGACTGGCTCCTCAGGGCTATTCCGCCAAAGAAACCTAAACGCGTGTTGATCTTCAGGGTGAATTTTGACCCTAAGAAACATGTCCTTGATGTCACCGGTTACTGCAATTGAATATTCCCTAAAGCGCAGCATTATACCTAAAAGTGATGACAACAAGTCTGGCCCTGTATGTAAATAATCATTGAGACATTTACCACCAACTGGACTGGCAGAATCAAACACTAGTCGAAGCGATTTTTTGTTGGGATTATCTACCCCAAAGTGGGGCAGGTACCACATCCTGGGTACTGGCAGGGACTTTTGCATCTTGTGAGCGTAATCATTTTGTAATAAATGATTAATACGTTCTCGGTATCTGTTGGCAAAACCATTGTCACGTGACATTTTCCTTTCTATCCCCTTTAACCTTTTTAAAGCGTTAGGATAGGTGTCAGGCATGGTACAGGCCTCATCCTTCCAAGGGAGACCTACATGCCAGCGACCATTGATGAGTTCAACAGACTTCTCTAGCTGAGCGATGGCACAAGTATCATTAATATTTTGTCTTGACTTACCTGACACTCCCAGGGCGTCAACAGCAAATGAGTGCCTCACCTCTTCGTGGAGCTCCCGTAGTAGGTACTCGTTCTTGTCTGCGGCGGTGGTAGCAACTGAACTCAACAGCAGCGTAGCGTGCGCCTCGCCAGTGCTGGCAGCGAACTGAGTGTGCGGCCTTCTCAGCATACCGTGCACACACCAACCTAGGGGAGTCAATGTAGCAGACGGCTCATATGGTTTACCTACTATTACTTTGAGAGGTAACAATAAATGACTGTTGTCCTGACCTATTAAAATCTCAGGTTTTACATCATATCTACATAACTTATCATTTATGCCAAACAGGTTTTTGTAATTATTACAATCAACAACAGAAAGTTGTTGCAAAGGTAAGTTTAAATTGTCAACACACCGAACTTTGATACTATGCATCTTACTGTCCATACCACATAATGTGACGTTTGTGATCGTTGTTTCACATACCAGTTCATCGTCAGACCAGGCGCCACGGATGCACATTGTTTCTGAGCGGCCACGAAGCCCCGCACGCTTTGCTAGCCCCGCACTGATAAGCGAGACGGTCGATCCGTCATCAAGTAGTGCGTTTGTACTGAACACACCGTTAGAACTATGTATACGTATAGGTACGACTTTAAGCAACACTTTGTTTACACTCGCGTTTATATGCGTCACAGTTTGTGTATTATCGGCGACGGACACTGGCAACGTTGCCGTCGTCAGCATTTGCACAGGGGGCGTCGGCTTCGGCTCTGGAACCTGGCTGCTTCCAGCGCCACTATTCGGCTTATTTCCAACGTAGTGAAGTAAATTGTGATGTCCCTGGCCACAGCCGTTCTTATTGCAAGGCGGTGCTGAGCATGTGTCACGTGCGTGGCGCGACACTAGGCATTTATAACAAATCCCATTACGTTTTACAAATTGCCATCTGGTATTACGTAACGCCTTCTTAAATCGTTTACATTCAGTTAATTTATGTTTTGAGGTACGGCAGAATTTGCAGTTATCATTATCATCATCTGTTTGCAATAATATTGTTTGAGGTCGATAACTGGAATTATCTTTGTTTTTATTTTGCTCAGTGCGGGAATAACTTGTAAGTATTCTTCGCGTCCAACTACTCGCACTGCTTGTATAAGGTTTTGTACTTTAACTGAAAATGGCACAATTTCACTGTGATAGTTTTGTGACATTGATGGCAATTTCTTGATATCCTGCAATATTCTAGATATTATCAGGTCAGCATTGCCAAAGCGTAGTTCCAAAGTTGACATAATTTTCCATGGTGGACTTGCAGATATAAGCAAGGCTGCAACAGCATCTTTAGCAGCTCCTCGGAGACACTTTCTCAACCTCCACAGGTTTTCTTGAGGGGAAAATTTACAGAGTTCGGTTGACTCATTGAACGCTTGTTTAAATTGCAGAAATTCCAGTGGATCTCCTGAAAAGTCTGGAAGTTCTTTCGGTGTGCTCAATCTGGTTATGAGGTTAGTATTAGGCGCACTTGTAGAAGCCAGGTCTTTCAGCGCACCGGCTAGCATCTGAATGGTCGCTTGCATACTGGTGGCTTCCGCCGCTGGTGGCGGAGCAGGTACAGTGTGTGGGTGCGACCCCGTCGGCAGATGTGGCACTGAAGTTGGCGACTTTTGAGGTGACGTAGGGAGCCCTTGTGGTGCTGCTGGTGCCGTAAAGAGGACGGCGTTTACAGATGCGGCTGGTTCTGTTTTAGGCGGCTGCAACTTGCCCAGGGGGTTGCCATGATCGCGGGCCGATTGCAATTCGTGGTGACTCCGTTCCAGCCATTGCTCCACGTCGTGAGCGCATTCTTCATGTGGACTGTATTTTTCTGTTTCCTCTAGGTCAGCTAAGTCCGCTTCTAGCTGTCTGTCTATGAGTTCCATTCGTATCTGAGCCTTTTGCTTTGCAGCATCCAAAAGCAACTGCGCTTTGCGAGCTTTGACTGACGATGTGTCGGATTGACCTTTCGACCTTAGCGACATGTTATCTGTTTTGGCGCTCGATGACGCCGCAGGTGTTTTGAATACCATATTTTTGGCTGCTGCACTAGTTGAAGACTTATGCTCTTCCGTATCAGAGTCTTGAGCACCTTTTTGTTGTTCGAAAAGTTTTCGTTGTACGCGCTCGCGTCGCGTTGTACTTCGCGTGCCCACCATTTTGTTTTTTCACTTTTGATCCGGTTCGATTGACCACTTTGTAGCTGATGGCAGGTGGTAATCGGCGAAGTAAAACGAATAAAATTGCTTGACGAACTTTATATTAACAAAGACACGGATTATTTGACAGATAGTAATATTTTATATTTAAAAACGCGTACAAGCGCAGTCGCTTGCGGTGCGTGCGCGGACCAGCATAAAAAAAAACATAGACAAAAATATAGAGTTACAGAATCGTTGGCCGGAACCGGCGTTTTGCGCTGAGGAGCTTGCTGCCCGGCTCATACTTTTGTTCTTAGGCTATACACACATGTTAGGTTAAGATAATAAAATCATGAATCTAAAAATTATGAGCGCGTCGCTAACAACCTTATTAACAAATAACACAGATTTTGTCTACGTATTATAAATGTAAATTGCTGTTCCCGAAAGGGTCCATGTGAACTATTACTTACTTATATTAAGATCTTGTTAACCCATAATTATGATTGCAATAAAGATTGAATTATGGAACTGTTCTGAGTGAATTGATAGGGGTACGAACTTTTTTGTATGAAGACTGGTATGTCGACCCACCGTCGTTTTGATTTTTTTATTAGATATTGTGGCGCAAGCTGAAAGCGGCATGTATGTAACAAAAAATATCAGTAACATGGTACCCCAAAATGTCACATTACCGAGATATTTGAAGGTAAACATCGACATATGACTACAAGGACAATCATTAAAACTAGACTTATGACGTGTCTGTGGATCAGATTGTATCCAAATAATCGTTCCCAGGTTGATTATGATTATTAATGTTTATTGAAAGAGAGTAGGTACATTACACGCTATTAGGAGCACGAGAATACTACTACAAATAATTATTTATCCACTAAATCGCATCGCAATGAAACTCAGTCGACATGTCACTATCGTGTGGCGGATCATGTGACAAGTTACTCAGCTTGAAAACGTTTTTCAGTAGTAGTTAAAACATAAGTGAATATTAATACTAAGATGTGACATTTTAAAAGATTTATAATATATCTAACACGTATCATAAATACTACTATACTACATAATCCATAAATTCAGCAGGAGGTCGGGTAGGGGTTTTTGATGCCGAGCCTAATCCATGTACCAAAGAAAGACATGTACCAAAACACTTATTGTTTTATAATACGGTGGGATGAAATGCGTTTTATTAGGCAAATAATTAATTATAGTAGCGGTTTTGTCGTACTGCTGTCTAGCAGTACGACAAAACCGCTACTATAATTAATTATTATTAGTCTTAATAAGCTAAATACTAATAAGCGTATGGACGCGTAATGAGTCTATTTTTGATGATTTTCGTTAAAGTTATATGTAGATGTTTACCTTAAAACGTTTACGTGACACTGGGGTACCGTGTTACTGGACATTTTTTTTCTTCTAGCCATGTATACCACTTTCATCAAGCGCCGCGATTAAAAAATAACAAAATGGTGACGTCGATACGCCAGATAAGTTCTATCCCCTTTCATTGTGAAAGCGCGAAGTGGTACTAAGTATTATCCATCTAGCGTACTAGCAGAAAGAGCTTTTTCTAATGCGGGTTACTTTTGTAACAAAATTAGGGTGAAATGCCCTTTGTTTTTTACGTGCCCACTACAAAAATGAAAAAAAAAGACTGTAACAAATGACTTTTTTTTTAATTTGCGTTTGTTTATGAAAGTAACTAAGTACTTGATTAAAATATCTTGATTTGACTCTCTAATTGCATAGCTTATAAATAAGAAAAATAGTTTTGAAATAGTCTCGAAAGTCACGTTTTACCCGGGAATTTCGAGACCATACCTAGTCTCGTTTTTTTTTTCCCGGGACTCAGTAATGCATCGAGACTGAAAGCCCTAGTACGCACACAGAGAGTTGAAATTGTTTTGCCCGCCGCGCGACCCACGTCATCGAGCGAATGTCCTAGGGTTGTATATGAAGATATTGGTAATAAAACGAATATAGAAAAACAATTATTTTTTATTTGTTGATCAAATATGTTTCAGTTTAATAAAATGATATATGCATTTTTTTCCTTCCCTGAATTCCCGATTATTAAATTATAGTGTCGAAAATATCTGAAACCGCGTAAATAATTTTAATTTTAATAAAATTCCGCGCAAATAAATAATCAAAAGGGAAACAGGAGCAAAGCGAAGGAAAATAAATTGTTTTTAGGTCGATCCATTATGACGTTGTCAAAATTATTTAAAAAGGCTCAGACAGGCGTGCGGCAGCCCACTGTCAGATGTACCGACGGCGATGCGCGAAGCGGTAGGCATATAACGCGTGGCCTTGAGCGAGCGCCTGCCGAAACTGTCAAATTTTCCCAATCAACCTTTAACCTAATTTCTTTAACAATAAAGTTGAAAATGTATTAAAGAAATTTGACAGATTGTTGTAGCTTGATGTGCTGGCGTCTGTACGTATAACGTAACTATAAACCTTTGGCATAACTACATACGCCTTAAGCCTGCCGTACCAGTAAGAAAAGTGTTATTAGGTAGGTATATAATAGTCAGTCAAGAATACCTATTTACCTTTGTAAGTATTTATGTGCCTTACCCTATCTATTCTCTATTGTCGGACAATCAATACGACTTTCGGGTTAAAAGGTCCACGGACGTCTTCGGATTTTCAGGTTGGCGTAACCTTAGCTGGTAGGACAAGGACAGGAATGCTCTGGCATCTTGCTGGACCTTGCCAAAGCATTTGATTCTATTTCTAAGTTAAACCTGCTAAGAAAATGTCGCTTTTCGGAGTTCGTAGAGTTGCCATGGACTGGTTTACCTCGTATCTCAATTATAGAACGCAAAAGGTAGTGTTAGAGGAATGCTCTAGTGACTCAACCACAGTGCATATTAGGGTGACCCAGGGAAGCGTACTGGGTCGTATTTATTTATATACATAAATGAATACATAAATGAAATATGTGCACATGTGATCTCTCAAGATATTTTTACATATGCGGACGACACCGCAATATTTTTAACCGACTTCAAAAAAAGAAGGAGGTTCTCAATTCGTCTTGACTTTTTTTATTTTTATTTTTATGTTACCTCATAACTCGGAGACGGCTGGACCGATTTCGAAAATTCTTTTTGCGTTTGAAAGGGTATACTTTCTAGTTGGTTCCATTATTACGAAATCAGGATCTGATGGGATCCTGGAGAAATCGAGGGAACTCTTCAAATATTATAGGCACACCTATAGCGTTTTGGGTATTTCTTATAGTACCTTGAGCAGTTACTTTCGAAAAGTACCATTTGGGGAAGTTGAACTGATGATGAAGACCACAGATGGCCACTGAAACTACTCAATAATAAGTATTTCGTGGATTGCGATTCGATTACTTGAGTTCGGATGTTAAGCACTTTATGCTCGTCACAATTTCAATTTCAATTTATTTTATTTTACAAGTTACTATGACTCATTTGTTAGTAGCACTTATCCTATGTTAGTAATAATATAATAATAATTTAATCTTAAACAAAATGAAATACACTAAAAAAATTAATTTTAAGAACTACATATGCCGAACTGTACGACACAATGCGTATGGTGTAGAGCTGAAACAAAAAAAAAAAAAAAAAAAAAAAAAGAAAATCCAAAACCAATAACACCGACTACCGAAATTAAAGTTATTTTTGGCTTTGTAGTGTTTTGATATGGAAGTCGGTTCTGTTTTTTGCAAAAAAAAAAAAGTTTATTGTAGGTAAATCTTGTGATGACGTTTAGGTCTCTGTTGAATGGGGTTAAAGCTTTGCGAATTGGCTGCAACATAGCCTCTTGACGCTAAATGTCGATATAATATATTTTGCAATCTCAAATCTTACATCCCCTAAACAAAGTTACGTCTCTACAGCTGCACTCCTGTTCTAGACCTGAAAATTGTAATTGCCCATACATAGAAAAAACAGACTCGATTAACATTGTAACATTAAGAAATTGTTATATTATTACTATCTGACCCGGCAAACATGGTTTAGCCATATAAATTATTTGTAGGGGAAAAAATATCCTACGACCTATTCTCAGACATACCCACATAAATACATACAATTTTTTTTATAAAATATCAGTTTGGTCGTTTCGGAGGAGGTCGATAACAAACATTGTGACATGAGATTTTTATATATTACATGTAAGCGTAACGAAGAGAATGGAAATGGAACTCACGACACAGGGAATCGAGTTCCAGGAATCAACATATTGAAATGTAATAGTTTAGATTATGAATTTATTCTTATTTTTTTGTTTGTATTTTAGCGGTACTTGATGACATGTTTAGTCATGTTATAAACAAAGTAACTGCAGAGCAATTGAAGTGGTTCCTTCGACTGATCTTAAAGGATCTCAAACTGGAGATGGGAAGCACTCGCATATTAGGACTCTTTCATCCCGATGCTCCCGAGTATTACGAAACCTGTGGTCTATTATCCAAGGTGAGTATTGCCTGCTTTGATAATTTAGCCGCCTTGAACATAATCTATACTAATATTATAAAGCTGAAGAGTTTGTTTGTTTGTTTGCTTGAACGCGCTAATCTCAGGAACTATAACTCTGATTTGAAAAATTATTTCAGTGTTAGATAGTCCATTTATCGAGGAAGGCTATAGGCTATATATCATCACGCTAAGACCAACAGGAGCGGAGCACTAATGAAGAATGTTTCAAAATCGGGGAATTTTTTTCCACGCGGACGAAGTCGCGGGCGGAAGCTAGTATGAATACTTAATATAAGTAAAGCTTACCGTTTTACCAAGCTAATGGGTTGTGGAGGTGATATAGGCATTGGTTTATGTAATATACTGTTACATAGCTACACCCAGTTAGGCTGGAAGTAGTGTTGCCCAAATGCAAGACCAAGACAAGACTTAGCCAGTCTTGGTCTTGCGTCAATACACCTGGTCTTGGTCTTGGTATTGCGCTCCTAGTCTTGGTCTTGCGCAAGAGTCTTGCAATTAACGATTATCCTATTGCTATTTATTAAACGGTACTTTAGATCTTAGAACAATGTAACAGAGTAGGTACATTTTGAGCTTGAATTAACATGGGCATAGTTAAGGCCAACCAAATTTATAAATTCAATAAGAAATACAAATATCTAGCGAAGCTCAATATGGAATTACTAAAATTGAAATAAATACTCGTATAAGCACACGCCGAAATACCGATAAAGGACGGCATTCTTTGATAAAAATAATGATTCTTTGGAAGATTAATAAAACATGCGTTACCAGATAGGTATTGTTTGCCTACGTAGCAATAAAATGTAGATATTATGTAAATAATATTCTGTGTATTATGTTCTTCTTTTGATGTAATTAATATACATTAATTAAATAAAATTTGCCTAGGTACGCTGCTTACTGTATTTATGTAGGTACTTAATAACTACTAGAGTACGATAGAAGTTGGTAAACCGACAATGCTAATCTAAATTTTTGGATGTGTGTGATTTTAAAACACAAAATGCGCGACGTGACGTCAGTCATTTGATTAGTATTGTAGACAATTTTTACACACAAGTATTTACAATATTTCTCAAATGGAATCGCGGCGCGGCGGCGACGATTGTATGCGATATCAATAGAAGCCGCCTGCGCGTGTACTCGTATCTTGACCTTGTACTTCTGAATAGATGCGAACTTTATTTGACAGGTTATAATATCCGACCCGATTTTGTTGTCAGACAACAAAGCCATGCACTATCAAAGTGCCGTGATGTTATTGTTCGTAATGCGCATAGTCGATATCGTATAAATAATACATACAAGTATTAACTAATCACGACAATACGACACGGCAAAAAATAAGAACATTTTGTATTTAAATCCAAAGAAAACTGTGAAACAACAATACTTTTATTATTTAATGCAGACGAGATAAAAGTATCAATATCTGTATTTAGTTTAATTATTGAGATTTTTTTTAACAAAAATAGAACCGACTTCCATATCAAAACACTACAAAGCCAAAAATAACTTTAATTTCGGTAGTCGGTGTTATTGGTTTTGGATTTTCTTTTTTTTCACACCGCACACAAGGCCATTGCCTGCCGGGATCGCGGGAATGTTCTAACGAGATGCCGTGGTCCCAGAACTTAAGGGCAGCTGAGGGAACAGGGTGGGTTTTTAGTAAGTAGAAGTCTGACACTCCCTTCCGCTTTACCCAGAGCGGGAGAAGTCATCCGATGATTTTCCCACCCAGAAAAAAAGGTATCAGTGCATCAAAATGTTAAAATGTAATCATACACATAAAGCCATCTTGTATTTTTTTTTTCGTTAAGATAAGTACTTAAGTAATTAATGACAATTGATTTTCTCAATTATTAAACTAAATACAGATACTGATACTTTTATCTCGTCTGCCAGTCAGTATTTTTGTTTCACAATTTTCATTGGATTTTATTAAAAAAAAAAAAATATTTTTTGTCGAGTATTATCGTGATTAGTTAATACTTGTGAGTATTATTTGTACGATATCGACTTACATGCATTCAAACAATAACATAAACATACATTGTAGACAATCTCGATTAAAAGAAAAAGAGTGCATCCCTAGTTTTGACCATCGTGGCACTTTGATAGCGCGCGGCTTTGTTGTCGGCAACATCAAAAATATAACCTGTCAAAGAAAGTTCGCATCTATTCGGAAGTACAAGGTCAAGATACGAGTACACGCGCAGGCGGCTTCTATTGATATCGCATACAATCGTCGCCGCCGCGCCGCGATTCCATTTGAGAAATATTGTAAATACTTGTGTGTAAAAATTGTCTACAATACTAATCAAATGAAAGACGTCACGTCACGCATTTTGTGTTCTAAAATCACATACATCCGAAAATTGAGATTAGCATTGTCGGTTTATCAACTTCTATTGTACTCTAGTAGTTATTAAGTACCTACATAAATACAGTAGGTAGCGTACCTAGGCAAATTTTATTTAATTAATGTATATTAATTCCATCAAAAGAAGAACATAATACACAGAATATTATTTACATAATATTTACATTTTATTGTTAGTGTTAAGACATCTCTTTTATTAATCTTCCAAGGAATCATTATTTTTGTCAAAGAATGCCGTCCTTTATTGGTATTTCGGCGTATGCTTATAAAAATAGGTGAGTTTATTTAAATTTTTTTAATTCCAAATTGAGCTTCGCTTCGTGTTTAATGTAATGATTGTTTTTTACCCTAATCCTTGTTGTTCTCGGAGTGATATGTTTACAATTTGACATGAGTGACGAATATTTAAATACAGTCAAGTTAATATCATTAATTTGTTTTTTATATGTTTTAACCGTGTTTTAGCACATGTAACCTTATTAAATGTAAACTTTTATTAAGAAACCGACGGACTTACGTGGGACACGGTAGGTAGCTCAGTTGGTTAGAGCATCGGCACGGATCGCCGAGGTCGTGGGTTCAGACCTTATCTGTGTCAGTTGAAATTTCGAATTTCTTATTAAATTTATTAATTTGGTAAATGCTCAAGCTCAAAATGTACCTACTCTGTTACGTTGTTCTCAGATCTAAACGAACGTTTAATAAATAGCATTAGGATAATAGTTAATTGCAAGGCTTTTGCGAGACTCTTGCACGAGACCAAGATCAAGACTAGGAGCGCAATACCAAGACCAAGACTAGGTTTGTTAACGCAAGCGGCAAGACCAAGACCAAGACTGGATAAGTCTCGTCTTGGTCTTGCATTTGGGCAACACCCGCATCAATAACTATACATAAGAGATTATCATCTGAAAATTCCGTGATTTTTGTGTCCATTGTTGTCACCACTTCAAGGACTCCATATATACAAGCAATTCTCTTGTTCAGGTATGTGAAGAGCTAGGCGATGGTGACGCTCGGCCCTTGGAGCTAGGCATACAGATGTTCCTCGCTATAAGCCCGATGCTTTCCGAACGGCTTGACTTCAGAAATATCTTGAAACAACTCTCCATTGACAAGACTTATCAGATTGAGAACAAGTTTGATGGTGAAAGATTCCAGGTAAATTAACAAAACATACGTAACGTTAGTCTACTTACACAATGAATATTATACAAATGCAGATTATTTTAGTTGGGGGCTTTATAGGATCGGAAATGCGATCCCAAAAACACCCTTGAAATTAATATATATTTTAGATGCGGTATCGTGTCCAATCCGGCAGGGGTCCTGCACTAGTTGTAACAATCTCTGAAGATTTTTTTAGAAATATTTTTGTTCTTAATTATTAAAAAAAAAGATTTTGTTTTGTAATTAATAATAATATAATATAATATATACGACATAATTATGTACATTTAAAAAAAAATATCGAATGAATATTTATTGAATCAAACTAACTTACATTACACAGTATAGGAAACATGTACATATATGTGAACTAAACTTGGTGAACCCAAAGTAAGATTTAACTTGAGTATTTTTAAATTGATTTGTATAATATTCAAATGAAGCTTTTTGCCTGAGTTTGATGAGGATTGTAGATAGATATTTCAGTAAATTAGTTGTCCTGGGTAGCTAAAAGGTATAGTTCGGTTTATGGAGAGAACAAAACAAGTTCTAAAATACTTGGTCCTAAAACAGATGCATATGGAAAATGGAAAATATGAATACTTTTCAAGAAGAGGTTTTTCATTTACTAAGAACTATGGAAGCACATATGACTCAGGATTGTTGACACCTTTCTTGAAGAATTGCTTCGCTTCGGATGTGACCAGCTTCATTCTAGACGGCGAGATGATGGGCTGGCATAAACAAAATCAATGTTTTAGCTGCAAAGGTTAGTTATATTGTCCTAGGCCAGTCTAGTCTTAGGAATATACATATGTAGCATTTTTATAATTCCACAGGTAATGTTTTGTATGGAGTTAAAGTATATGGATCAACATGTTTACAGGTATGGCATTCGACGTTAAGAAGATAACAGAGAATTCTAAGTTTCGTTCCTGTTTCTGTGCCTTTGACATCCTTTACTATAATGGTAGAACTCTCGTTGGTCCTCCGGAGAAAGGTGGGCTGCCTCTCAGCGAAAGACTTCGAATCTTAGACAAAGTGTTCGTGGACAAGCCTGGAGTTATACAGCATAGTAAACGACATATAGTGGCTCAGAGGTAAGTATAGACGATAGGCATTCCTACATTTTTAGTGATTTTTGTACAACCTAATTTGCAATTCAATACTGTGCAATATTAGACTCATGTATTGGACTCTGAGGTATACAATTTTTAAAGATTATAATTGTTTACTACAAAGCACAACGGTAGCTGTGTGACGCTCGCGGAGGCGTCAGCTTGAAACGTTTGACTCTGCAAACTAAGGGAGTTTGCAGAACAGAACCCACGACGTTCAACATCTCACGAGACACCTGCCGTTAATCCACACTCACTTCATAACTGTAAAGATAGATAAATTGTGACAATTTTAAGCATTTATAATAACATTTATTTTAAAACATGCAAACCTACCAAGTCCTTTTCGTTTTAAGATGCTAAATATGTCTACATATAATGAAACTTATATACATTAACAGCCTGATCCGAACAACTATTTGCTCCGTGCGGCAATCGAACTCATGACAATCAGTGCAGCAGCCAATTGTTCAACCTCTGGTCCAATTTTGCCGTCAGCTTTACTTTTATACGAAAAGGAATTCATTTCCACTGTATTGCTATTTCATATTTATAAAGTTGTGCTTCACACCCTATCCTGGTCATTGTACTTCACAACATGCAAATTGAATACGCTGCGTTGCATCCGATGGGTGGTAGAAAAAGGAAGACTTGTGCTAAAAATATATAAGTATAAGAATTTGCAGAATTTAGTAGTGATAATATATTGACGGTTAAACAGGTCAATTTATCCTGAGATACTGGAGGCGTTGAACAAAGCCATCGAGGGCCAAGATGAAGGTATTGTGGTCAAAGATGTGGAGTCCTACTACATTCCTAACCGGCGTAACGCTGGATGGTACAAAATTAAGCCCGAGGTAAAATGGCATTTAATACTTATTTGTCTGATCGTTATTAAAAATGTTTAGCTTGATTTATCTCCGTACAGGAAGAAACCTCTCTTCGCACTTGTATAAAATATTAAATTGTTCACCTATAAAGGAAAATTAACTCGGTCGAGGGTAAATCTTCCCGATTGCTGAAGGCAATCTAAATCCAGTATCCTCATTGGCTAGTATATCTTACATTTTCAATAAAACTGTATCAGGTTCTAGTACAGGTATGTACTTATGCAGCAGTTTTAGCATGGTTGTGTCTTTACAGTACACGGATGGTACAATGAGCGACCTCGACCTAGTGATCATCGGTGCTGATGAAGCTGAGAACAAGAGACAAGGACGCGCCAAGAGCTTCCTCGTAGCCTGTGCAGATGGTGTGGTACAAGGTGAACTTAAACCTTATCCTGCCATTAATAAGATTTCTTTATGCTTGTGATAAGAATTGGTACAAACTGAAAACTGTCAAATTATTGTCAACTTTGTTACATTTCCAACTAAGTCTAAAATAAAATTTAAACCAAATAACTAGTTGCAGTATACATAATAATGTCACCTACAAAATGATTGGTTAATTTGCAACGACTTTGATCCCGAAAACTTGAGCTACTATTTGGGTTGGCTTTGAGTTGTCAACTCCCCAACGAGCAAGGCGTGCATCGATTCCTTGTTCGTAACAACTCAGAATTTTATTCCAACAGGTAATAAAAACTTTTTTGCAAAAAATAAAACCGACTTCCATATCAAAACACTACAAAGCTAAAAATAATTTTAATTTCGGAAGGCGGTGTGAAAAAAAAAAGAAAATACAAAACCAATAACACCGACTACCGAAATTTTTATTTTCGTGCTTTTTAGTGGGTCAGTGAATTTTCTAAATCGGTTCGTAAATGTGTGTGTGTGTAAAGTGATGCGCGAACAAAAAACGCAATGCAGAGTAAACGAAAAGATCATCAACGTAAAATTTTTTTTAGACTTTTGTTGATTTTTCAGAAACGGCTTGTCCGATTTCGATAAAATTTTCATGGGACCATTTGGGAAGTATACCCTTTCTAACAAGATAAGATTTTTTTAATTCGGTTGGCAAGCGACGGAGTTATGCGCGGACAAACATAAAAAAAAAAATACAAACATCCGAAATGAGAACCTCCTCCTTTTTTAGAAGTCGGTTAAAAAGGAAGACTCTTCTGTAGCTTGTACGTACAGTGCCATAATATATTTATTTTCAGTAGACTGCCTCAAATGGTTCAAAATGTGTTGACAGTTTGAATAACGCTTCTTTTCCAAATTTTCTGCTGTTATCATCGCATTTTTTTATTCGAAGCATACTTATATAATTATGTTCATAAACTATCAGTTTACTATCCAACTTGAAATAAAATCAAAATGTGTAGATCTGACTGTAGGTACCTATTCATTATCCCAGCCGGATATAAAAAACAGTGTTACTTGTCTACGGTTGTGGTTCTACCAAAAAGTTTTATCGCGTGTCAGGTAAAATGCCGGAGCGCTGGGTGTCAGTGGGGCGCGTGTCCACGGGCCTTACGTTTGATGAGCGCGAAAGTCTCTGCACCGCGCTCGAGCGGCATTGGACTGCCTACAAGCAAACGCCGGCACCGCCATACTTGTGTTTTAACAAGGAGAAGCCAGACTTTTGGATCTCGCCCGAGCATTCCGTCGTGTTAACGGTACAGTTCTCATCATCGTTCCTCGTCCTTGAGCTAATTCCTTTGGCCGGTGGAGCATGTCTCCTTCTTTCACATCATATAACTCACTCTCTTAGGCATATCATCTTTCACACAGTCCATCTATCACCTGCTTGATTTTCCCTTACTTTAATAGGCATCCACATTCATACTTAAAGCTTAATTTTGACTCTTTCCGTCATCACGCATCCCGGGTATACCCTACCCGAAAACCGATACAGATTTGTCTCAACTTTTCAGTCATCGGTGTCACTTTTGAATTGCGAATAAAGTATTATTACTATTATTGAATCAACTTATACTGTCCAACTGGCTTTCCCAGCTTTCCTCCACTTTGTTCACGTATCAATGTTGTTTGCTGTTGTGGAACAATTTTTGACGATAGCAATCTTTTTACTCTCACCATTCGCCTTCCATGGTGTCGTTGTCAAATACAGACGCAATCGCATGAATAGTTATGTCTATACGCCTAATATGTGTATTGTTCAGGTTCGAGCATCCGAATTGATCCGTAGCTCAGCGTTCGGTGCCGGCTACACGCTGAGGTTTCCGCGCGTCATGAAGGTGCGAGACGATAAACCTGTTCAGGACGTCATGACCCTGCAGGAGTTTGAAGCGCTTTGTGCTGTAAGTATGTCTGTTATAAATAAATAAAATTCATATATTAATTCTTATCAATATAATTCAATAAAAATAAAAAGACATTGAATACAAAAAAAAAAAACATAATAAATTAAATTAAATACTAATAAATTATTACTACTACTAACTTAATTATTAATCTTACACAACTAACTGACAAGCCCGGGTGGAATCCCCGATGATGGTGACAAATCATTATATGACTGCATGCAGTCTTATCCAGCGAGCTAGCATGGGGAAGTCCCACCGGTCCCCCAGCGCTCGCAGGATGATGTTGGGATTTGGACTGCCCCGCGTTAGGTGCAAGATAGATGCGCACCGTTTGCGCATGATGGCCGCAAAGCCGTCTGTGCCAGCCCCATTAGCACCCGGAACGCGTTATTGTATTGAACACGCAGGTCGCTGTATGTCCGCTGCGTATAGTTAACCTACAGGCTGCAGGTGTAAAAGGACTGACAGTACGCTTTAAAAAGCGTAACTTTGACAGTCCTCGTACACCGTGAAAACCTGCTGGCCAATATGTTGCATCGGACAGACAGCGCCCTGCGCTCCCTATCTATATCCCTACTGTCCTTAAGGTCCTCAGTGACCCAGTGGCCCAAATACTTAAATTGTTCGACTATTTTTAGTGCTGTACTACATAAAGTGAAATTTGAGACGAATGTGTATCGTTTGTTGTCCGGTCTTTATTATTTCAGTCTTTTTCGAGTTGTATTTGAGCTCGTGTCACCCTAACCTAACCTACGCAAGGTTACAACTTTTCAGGAGCCTTCGTAAAATGAAGGCTTCAGTCCTATTTTTAGGGTTCCGTAGCCGAATGGCAAAAAACCTTATAGTTTCGACATGTCTGTCCGTCTGTCTGTCTGTCCGTCCGTCCGTATGTCACAGCCATTTTATTCCAAAACTGTTAGGACTATACATGTAAAACTTGGTAGGTAGATGTATTCTATGAATCGCTTTCCGATTTTAAGAGAAAATTTAAAAAATATTTAAATTAAAGGGGGCTCCCCATACATGGAACTGAAACAGAAAATATTTTTTTTCATGAAGCCTATACGTGTGTAGTATTTATAGACAGGTCTTTAAAAATGACATTAAGGTTTCTAAAATGACTTTTTCATAGTGTTAATTGTTTAAAAGATATATGCTTCCAAAATGGTAAAATGTGTGTCCTCCCCCTCTAACTTCTATAATAATGAAGTGTTAAATATAAAAAAAACCGTATGTAGTAGATCTTAATGTAAAATTTCAAGCAAAATTGGTTTGAACGAGATCGAGTCAGCAGTTTTTGAGATACCGTATATTTTCTAAAACCACAAATATAACTTTGTAATTCATACAACTACTATGAAAAACAAAGTTATTTGGCGTAGTTGTAAAAATTGTAGGTATATAAGCTAGTTTTAAGAAATTTGTAAGGATTTTTGTTTTTTTTTTTCTAATAAATATATTAAGTATATTATATTTATTATAGTTACTACGGAACCCTTCATAGGCGAGTCCGACTCGCACTTGGCCAATTTTTTATTTGGACTTGACGTGCTGAAATGAAATTATATTTATTTTTGCAAATAGGTTATAATAATATCTAACACTTGTTATTTTTTTCGTAAATTTAATCTAGATGAGGCCTGTGTTTCTTATCTGACTACCCTGAGAAGAAACCGAAACAAACTCAGATGTCAACGTCTCTTAAGAAGTCCATACAATCCGTAATGATCAAATCATATGAGAACCATGTAGTTTTATGTCTGTGATGCTATTTTGAGGAAAGATACAACCGCACATTTGAGTAAGCAGTGCTAGCATTTGTCAGTTATCTCGTAGCTCAACTTAGAACTTTAAGGAGCTCGAACAGCTAGTATTCAATAAAATGCCTTCTTTTCTACAGAACAAAGGCCCAGTTGTAAAGTTAAGTACCAACCAAATAACTGGAGATCAAATAGATGAGGTTAAGCCGCGAACAAAACGGAAGACGCAAGCGCCTCAGGTCGCTGAGCAGTTCCAGATCACTTCGAATGGTGACGTTGAAGTGACCTCGAAAGCTCTACTTGGAAGAAAGCTTTATATCCTGTCAGAAGATGACGACTGTAAAAGGCCAGAACTCTGCAAGATAATCGAGTCGCACGGAGGGAAGGTGGTCGCTAATATTGGTAAGTCAATCATAGCCTTGCGCCAAACCAAATACATTAAACTGCTTAAGACCTAAATTGACCATTTAGCCTAATAGCGTACTAGTAATAAGCCGAAAACAAAAATACATGCCGGAGTCTGTTTCCCGATAGCTATAACCTCTACTCTAAAAACCCTATAGTGTAGGGTCATTTTCTTAGTGCATAATGAATTTCGTGATCGGTGACATGCCCAAAATATTATGTCGCGTGCCATCATTGGCATGCATCCCTGCCCTAGCCAATAGGAATACCTAAATTACTAACTTTACGTAACTGTTGGTTATATGTATATAAATTACAGGAAGCATCCTCAAATCGTTCACTAAATCCTCTGACGAATGTGTTACATGACTTCGAAAAGTGAAATAACGGATTCCACATCCCTGAAAGTTTACTAATACGAAACACGAACCACGAAATACTAAACGCCGCCGCCGTAGCCATGTGATCTCGAATAACCAAATCTCTAATTTACAAAAGCGCGCTTCTACGAAAAACTTCGCCGAAACCATGCTACCTTGCTTAACCAAAAGACACGGGACGTGGTATTCAGTGTTCCACTTTTTGTCATGTCATGAAGTCATGTAACACAACATGTTTAAAGCGACAATAGCCTAATGGTTTCGGCTTTGTGATCAAGTGGTCGCGGGGTCGAACCCCACCCATTACATACACTATTGCCGTTAACACACTCCAGATACAAGCATTAGCTTAGTTGGAGGAGATAACAACTAGTTTTCTTTAAAAAAGAAATCTGACGCAAAAGGACCATCCAAGTTTTTTTTTTAATATTTATTAAGTTAATTTGGGGTTTTTATCTCAATAGATACGCTAACCCCATCATACCGAACAGATGCTTTAAAAAAATCTTAATTAAAAAAGGAGAATACTAATCAATATAGTACCTACACCAACTCGCTAAATCTTTTTGCTACATCTGACTTCGGTTGAGCTAAAATTGATTGTATTAAACCTACCTGTAATATATCGCACCTTTAAAGTAAAACCGTTACTAAACGAAAATTTTCACGAATTGAGTTATTTATACCATCAATCTAAAATATACGTAAACTGCAGGTTAAACTTGTAATTATTCCAAAATATCGTCTTTTTCGCCATCTAGCGTTAAATCATATCGTTACCAAACAAAATATACATCTAAAAAATAGTCTAAAAAAGTAAATAAAGAAAAACCATTCTAAAGCACATGTATACAGTAAACAGATATCTATCATATAAACTCATAAGAAATCATAAAGTACTTGTACTTAGACTTACCTAGACTAAATTAAGATACTGAACTGTTTCAAATATTGGCTCTCCTGTAAAATTTTATAATTTCGTGTAGTAACGGTTTTACTTTAAAGGTGCGATATTTAAACTAAACTCATTGATTAGCCTTCTCCTTTCCTCTTGGTTCTTGACACACTCCATCAACAAATACCATCCAAGTTATAACTTGAACATTTATATAAGGTGCGGACACATGGTGCTCTGTGGCTGGGAAGCTCACAAGCCGCGTTCGCGCCGTTCTTGCAGCGCGTAGTACTGACGTCATGAGCACAGTGTGGCTTCGCACGCTGGCTTCCTCGGATGCGCCCGCGCCTCTAGACCCTCTGCACGCGCTGTCACTAGCGCCCGCAACTAGACTAGCTCTAGCTAGGAATTACGACGCCTATGGTGATAACTACACTGAGCCGATTGATGAGGATATCTTAAGAAAACTGTTCGAGAAAATGGAAGCTGATGTGAGTAGTTTTAAAATTAATAAACATTTTATTGATGAGCTGAAGTACGGTCAACGAGAAGCGATACCAAATGTAAACAATAGGCAGTGCAGAAGTTAGGAACTTTTGGTGCGCCAGCTGCCGGCGCTGCTGCTGCTATTTTGTGAACAAGTCATTCGTGTTTGGATTCAATAATAACTCATTTTTTGGAGATGTAAAAAACGCTACAAGAATCCAAAATGTATTTGCTGAGAAGTGGCGAAATGTTGTGGATCACATCATAAAAGTGGAGAACAATTTTTAGAACAAACAGTGACCACATGATTGATAATACAATAAATATTTAATTTTGTCATAAACAGATACTCGTACAGATGACGGCGATTAGAATAGTAGTAAGTTAAATGAAAATTGTATATAATTTCTCCAAATAACAATGTTTTGAACTCGTGAAAGTTTGTTTACATTTGGCATCGCTTCTCGTTGGCCGTACTTTAGATACAAAATTTCTAAATTTATCAAAAGTCGAACTAATTTCGTGTAACTTACAATGAGTAGTATAAATTTTACTAACCGTTATCAGTAAAGAAAATCTCTTTCTAAATCGCGTCTACCTCCAAACAGATCCAAATCTACCTCACACACCAAGAGATGTTGGACTTAGACAAGGAGTTGTTTGGCGATAGCAGCAACCTGCACTCGTTTCTGCGACCCTGCTTCATTTACATGCCGAACCAGGACAGTTTATCCGCCATATTAGCTCGCATGTACGGGGCTACTTTACTCGATAGTGTCAGTAACTGCACTCATGTTGTACTTCCCAAAACTACGGAAGATACTGAGCTTAATAACGTCAAGGAGTCAACCAAAGCTTTCATAGTGAGTGAAGAATGGCTTGAAGCCTGCTTCGTACAGAAGTTATTAGTTCCGGAATCTAAGTTTATGATGTGACGCGAGCTTGCTATAGATGTTACCTTTGCTTGGATTATTACCAGTACGTCGGTATACTGGTATGCATATACATTTTTTCCAAAAAACATGATGTGACGCAAGCTTGCTATAGATGTTACCTTTATACGCTTTGATCACTACCAGTACATCGATATACTGGTATTCATACACATCTTGCACAGATAGCATTGCCTAAATTTATGATATGACGCAAGCTTGCTATAGATGTTACCTTTATAAGCTTGGATTATTACCAGTACGTCGGTATACTGGTACGCATACACATTATGCACTGGTAGCATTTCCAAAATTTTGTAGATAAATCGCAAAACGTTCAGTTTATTTACTGAACTATTTCAATAATAATGAACCTCAAAAGTGTACTCAACTGATAAATAATTAAGTATGCAGGTATATGTATTACTTATTAGAAATTGATGTACTTGAGGTTATTAACAATTACCTATATGTATATGATTGGGTCTTGGGTTTAATTTAATAAACTCAGGGCTCATTATAAGAATACCTTATAGGGAACATAAATTTCTTCCAAGACATAAATAATTGAGTGCCTTAACTAATTTAAAATTATTTGTAAAACTTATTAAAGAAGCCAGTGTCTCCTATAATGTATATATTTTGAGTAAACAGCCTCAATAATCAACAATATAAGTAAATAAAATCATATCAGACTACTAGCTTGTGCTCGCGATTTCGTTCGAGTGGGAAGGTTTTTCCGAGTAAATTCAATATGTTCCAATAAATTCCAGGATGTCAACTATTTACTTACTAAATTTCATTCAGATCCGCTCATTAGTTTTTGCGTGAAAGAGGGACACAGCGGGATGTGTCATTTGATGATTTTCCCAGCCAGAAAAAAAGGGTGGAGCGGAAAGAAGTGTTAGACTCCTACTGACAGAAATTCACCCTGTTCCTTTAGTTGCCCTTGCGTTCTGGGGCCGCGGTATCCCGTTAGAAAATTCCCTCAACCCCAAACAGAAAAGCACCACTTTATTAACCAAAGTGGAGAAAGCTACATACATTAGCAATTTTTGCTCGCGAGATTGAAAATTAATTGATAGGTACTTATCTTGTTTATTATAAACTCTTTTCCAAAAAAAAACGGACACTTTAGATTTTTTTGTCTACTTCAATGAAGAAGAACAAGAAATAGGTTTTATTAATTTGACAATGTATTAGCATGTTATTTGAAGCATCCTGGCATGATTCTTTACGTTCCAAATTTAAAATTTGAAATTAATAAAGAAAAATAATGATTATTGTGGATTATTCTAAAATTGCTTTACTAATGGCGCGAATTGCTGAAACGATTTTTAACTGATTACATTATTTTAAAACTTTTTGGATATTTTCTGCAAATTAAACAATTTAATCTTTCTTTTTACATTAAATACCACTTTTTGATATGAGTGATAAAGCGATAAGGGCCGGTAAAATTATAGCCCTACTTGAAGAAGGTTGTTCGCAAACTTACGTGTCTCAGCGGCAGGCGGCTAAATGTGAGTCGTTCAACTGTCCAGAGGACTTGGCAACGGTATCAAGAGACCGGTTCGGTCAAAAGAAGACCCGGTTCGGGGAGAAAACGATGCACAGAACCAAGAGATGACCGCTTTTTGGTGAGTCAGGCGTTGCGGAATCGTAAAGCGTCAAGTGTGGACCTGAGGAAGAGCCTTGAAGAAGTAAGAGGAGTAGAAGTTAGCTTGTGGACAGTCAGGAAGAGGCTTTTGGCTGCCAATATCAGTAGTTACCGCCCAGCTCGGGGCCCTAAATTACTCCGTGAGCACCGTGTTGCTCGACTTCAGTTTGCTCGGAACTGTGCTTCATGGACTCTGGAGGACTGGAATAAAGTATTGTTTTCTGATGAAGCTAGAATCTCTTTGTGTGGAGAGGACCGACGCCGGCGAGTGCTGCGAAGACCACGGGAACGCTATGCGGAAGTGTATTTCGAAGAAATCACTCCTTATGGCGGAGGCTGCGTTATGTTTTGGGCAGCAATTAATTCGACGGAGCGTACGGAGTTAGTTTTAGTTAGTTAGTCACAACCCACATTGACTGCACTTGGGGAAGATTCCATTTTTATGGACGACAATGCTCGCCCGCACCGTTCTGGCGACGTGGAAGCGTACATGCAAGAAGTTTTTTTTTTTTACTTTTTCTTTTTTTCAGCTTTTCCCCGGTCATGAGACCACCAGGACCTTATTATTCTATTTTTCTCATTCATTCCAGTTCTATCATTTATTCCTCTCGTACTTCCATACTTCATACTTGATCTTTCTTTCATACAACCTTTCATTCTTAGCCGGGTGGGACTCCCGCTATGCTAATCTAGTTTTTGTAGTTTTCTTTATTTAGGGTATTCAAGACACAAATTTTATTTTTATTTTTACATTGATTTCTTATGACTATTTACTATGCTTCTATATGCTATTAATATGCTATACATGTGCTTATTCTAAATTAGTTATATAACATCTATTTCATTCAAGGTATATCTTGTCTCTTATTTATTAAGTTTAGTCACAATAGTTTGTATACAAGAAGGGTTTAACATAAAATACCTATTATATTACTTACATGTTTATTTACTTAAGCTATATCTATGTATTACGGTGTATATCCTAATGTTCTATCTATATTTACTATTTAGCAAGATAGTACATATTCAGGAACAAAAAGGGGCTTTACACAGCAATTTACTACATAGTAATTTAGTTTCAGGTTAATAACTTAGTATTTTCCTTTCTAGTTGGTGACAATTAATTAGGTACTTTGGTTTGTGTAGGGTACATACCACTTGAATTATTTATGCATTTTTGTATTTGTTTATTGACTTCAATTTTACGGCAATAAAATATATATATTCTTATAATACGATATTTATTACCATTTATTGTTTTGTGTTTTGTGTTTTCTCTGTGTTTTCGGGTTGTGTGTAGTGCATGTTAAGTGTTTCGTGCGTGTTTTGATATATGTTTATATATTTATAATATATATTATATATCTGTGTTTGTGTTTGTGTTTCTAGGGGTGTTGTGCAGTGCATGTTTTGTGTTTTGTGCGTGTTTAGATATTTTACTATATATTTAATATATGTTTTGTATATCTTGTGTGTTAATGTGCGTGTTATGTATGTAACGTGTGTGGTGTACGTCCCAAGAAACGGCTCAGGCATACGCCGTTGTCGTCCGAGCCAGGTAGTCCCACTTCTTACGCATCGGACACTCCACGCTAAAGGCGTTGTGGCCGGTCCTTTGGAACTTCGAGTGCAGGCAGTTGCAGCACCGCGGTTCATTGCCCGCAATAAAGTCCACACACTTCTCACGAAGATGTGGACCCCCGCAGTGACTGCACCTGTCTGCACTCTCGGTACAAAATTTCCGGCCGTGTCCGAATGCCAAGCACTTCGTGCATTGGATGAGCGGAGACTGGTCCTCAACCCTGACCCTTTGCAGGTCAAGGTAGAGGGCCCCAGCCTCCGTCATCCTCTGCCATACTTTGGGCCTGACTTGGACGACAACGTGCGCCGTCCTGGGGTTCCTCGTCCTCTTCTTGTATTTGACAGTCATTTCTCTGTCTTCCTGACTAAGGTCCCTAAATATATTTTCATTTTGTAAGTAGAGCGCCTTCGCCATCTCGTCGTCCTCACTGTCCAAAAAGACGTCCTTGAGGACGACGAGCGGGTTTTTCATCGGCGCTACTACTAGCCCTCCGCCTCGGCTCTCGATCCTGTCTTTTACTTTTTTGAACTCTTCCTCAGAGTCGCACCCCAGTATTACTGTCTGGTTTTTCGCCTTTCTTACCTTGTTAATCTTAAGGCCAGTCCCCCTGGCGTCGACCGCCTCCTTCACCCTGGCGAGCACCTCGTCCGCAGTCTCCTGGCTGTCTTCCAAGGTGACCGCCATCGAGTGAAGCGCCGGTCGGTGCCAGGGTTTGGCTGCCGTGACGCTGGCGTATGTCGGCGGGTCGGTTTTGGGTTCGACCACAACCTCCCGCATGACCTCCTTTAGCCTGTCTGTCCTGGCGGCGACATCCTTGGTAAGGCCAATTATCTGGTCCTCGAGGCTGACCATGCAACGACCGAAGGTCCTCACCCCTTCCGTCGTGTGGTCCACGCTCTTTTGGACGGTGTCAATTTTTCGACCGACCTAGTCGACCCGATCGATGACCTTATCAAGGATGTCGGCGCCGCAATCATTACACTCATCTTTCATTTCTTGTACTCCTTTCGTAACTTTCTCTTGGAGGTCGTTGAGCCGCGTGTTCAGGTTTGACTCCACCCCTTCCAGCCTATCCAAAACCTCCCTCAGTTCGGGGGGTGTAGGCGTGGTGAGTGAAGCTTCTTTAGGTGCCGTTTCGAAGACCTTTATTCGCTTGCTTACCTCAAACAGGATCCGCAATCCCCTGTCTGACTGGACCTCCAGGAAGGTCTTTATATCCCTACGCATCTGAGGATAGTCCCTCACTCTGGACGGGATATCCTCAAAGGTCTTCATGACCTCCTGGAGAAGTTTGTCATTTGACAGGGTAGCGTAGGTGTCGGCCTGCTTCACGTATGTGTCCATCTGGTCTATGGACCTCCTCTTTCTCTCCGGTCTCCGGATGAAAGTCCTGGCGGCGTCCAGCGTCTGTCCAGGCGGGCTTGCTGAGCTGGGAGTAGTAGCGGGAGCGGCTTTCCCACCGAACTTCAGGGATATCCCCTTCGGCGCTTCGCGCGCTCCAGAGGGCCCCCCGTTGTCCGGATGGGTAGGTGAGACAGACCCTCGTGGTCCGCTGGCTCCAGCTCCCAACCCTCTCCCTGTTACTGGGGTGCGAAATCCGGGCATCATATTGTAGTGTGGTGTGTGGGCTCGTGTGTAAACGGCACGGCACTGATCGGGGAAAATAGTCAATATAATTAATTTAAAATTAAAATCTAAAATTAAAATAAAATAAAATATAATAATATAATATTATTGTCAATAAGTCTGTCTGTCCCTGTATAGGGGGGTAAAAATTTGTCAACTAAACTCTAAACTATAATCTAAATAACGTTTAACCCTGTAAAGGGGGGTAAAGTCAAAAATAATTAAATAAAAACTAATAAAAATAAAGAATTAAAAGCACTTAATCTAAATCTGCAGTTAAAATCTTCCCAAGCCTCTTAGTTTCCGAGATATCGATTTTTTAAAAATAAGGGGTGGGTGGGGGTCCAAAAGGGGGGGGAAAGGATACCTCTTATGCGACTTATGCCGTGGTGTCACGACACCACAGAGGCTGAATTTGAAGTCGGTTTGGCTCTATCTCCTCTCGCTTCCGAGATATGGCCCGCAAGAGGTAGGGAAAGGAAAAGTTGGGAAAATGAGGAAAATAAGGGGGGGGATCGATATCCCTACGACACGACACAGGCCGAATCTGGAGTCCAAATCGTCCTATCTCCTCTCGTTCTCGAGATATTCAATTTTTAGGGTACCGGGTTCGACTCCCGGTTGGTGAAATTTCCGAAATTTCCGAACTAGAGGCAAGGGACTTTTTCAACTTTGTAAGTTTGTGTTAGTTTGTATCATTAGCGGATTTGGATGCGGTGTATTAATTTGTAAAAAAAAAAAAATATTTTCTAGAAGCTTCTTTTTATGGAAAAAAGTTGAGGGTAGCGGCTTATGACCCAGGTCTTGTAGGAAAACAAAGTTATGGTTACAGTTTTTGCCGAGCACTCCCTCAACTTCGGGGGTCAATATCTTCGTTTCTGTTCGAGACGCGTGGACTTCCGATACGTCCACAGACGCGGGGAAGATTCCCCTTTCTCCCGACCCGCGTTCCAGATTTTTCGGCCAAGGGGTACGCTTGTGAGGGAGCGTCAAAGTGTGTTGTTCCCACTTTCACAACCGCAAATGTTGTGGTAATCGGACCTCCCGTGTACTGAAAAATCCGGGACTCGGCTCGGAAGTGGGTCTGCCCCGTCCCTGCGACGTACCGAAAATCTGGATGTAAAAGCACCCCTCCTTCAACCCCTAATTTACTGATTTGTAAATTTTTAGTTTCTAGTGTTATTAATATTCCGCTTTTTTGTGTCTTATAACTGCAGATAAAATTATAAATTGAGACTACTCTTGTGGCAGTACCCCTAAAGTTACTATATAGAAATTTTAAAAAGATATTGGGGTGGAATTATCCAACCCCCGAATTTTTAAAAACTAAAAACAATATATCTTAAAAACTACTGAGTCTATAATTACAAAATTTTTACACTAGATAAATCTAAAATAGCCTAATTTTTTAACACTATGGGAAGCACTCCCAACGAGCACATTAGTGGAAATAGCAGCCTATTTTGTTACTTTGGGCTGTAAAATAGCGCTTTAAGGGTTCAAAAAGCAGTTCAAAGTTGCATATCTGCATCCGTAAACGTCTATAGCTATAAAAGTTACTTAAGGTGCTATAAGCTGAATCAAATACTACCCTAGCCTTCACAGTAGTCCACGGTAGAACTCATTTACCACTTACACCTTTATATGAGAGTTACGAAGGTCATTCTGCCACTCACAGCTGTACAGTGGTTTCCATTGTAACTTTTATAGGTTATAGTTATAGTAACCACTATTATACTACTATAAGCTTCATTATAGAAATAATAGAAACTCTTATGCATACTATAGTTACAAAAAAATCATCAGTGTAACTAAGGCCTTTAGTAGCAATAGTCATTCCTTGCAGGCTCAATCCATTCGCCATTTTACAGCCACTTTTGTAACTATTATAAAACATTTAATAAAATAGAAGAATAGAATAGAATAGAATTTATTGAGACCATTATTAGATTCTTTACAAATTTCCGATGATCCCCAAACTAGGCTATGCCTGTATCTTGGGGACCTAAGTTGTGGTAGACAATGTTGTGGGTGCAATATCAAAGATGATCTGAACATAAGTATGTGAGAACATCAAAAACTTTAGATGGAATGAGGTCGACTTAAAATGGATGCTAAACAAATAAGTACGTAACTAGATCTTATTTATTTATTATATACTTTATTGTACACCTTACAATACACTTAAGGATACAAATAATTAATCTTATAACCTCAAAAACAGGAAAATAGGAGCTTTTTGTGGCTGTGAGTTGCACTAGGGGAACAAAAATCACTGGAAGCGTTAGAAGGGTGAAAATTAGCACTATGATTCTCAAAAGGGAGTTATTAGAGCTCAAACTGCAGGTTATGACTACAGTACAATGACGCCATGATTTTTTAAGAAAACTTATAATCACTTGCAAAATTGAGTTGATATACATTGGTTTTTCAGTTAAATGTGCATTAAATGTACCGGTAAACAATCGGCCACTTGCGAATAGTAAGTTATCGACACGTAAAAATACGGAAATAAAATTTATTCTGTATAACAAATAAAAAATATCACATATCTTTTGTTAATTTTTTAAATATCATAAAAGCGCGTTAAAATTACTCGAAAATTATCTTATATATCTACAGTAAACTGGACAGCGTTTTAAGTATCTTTATATATCTTGCTAATACAGAATACAAACATTTACTTCTTTATGTTTTATTTTCATGATGGCGACGAAAACACTTTACCAAAATATTACAAACAATGTCAACTGAAGATATACAATAAAGAACTATAATCAATTCATTCGTTCAAAGTAGTTCAAAATCATTCAAAAGTAGCGCTACGAGAGCTTTAGTATAGCGTTAATAAATCGTTATAGCTATTAAGGAACCTTTATGCAACCGTTGTGCAGGTTAAATGGAACTTTAGGTTGCATAAAATGGCGCCCAAATAGCGCTAAAGCGGCTGCTTTAAGTCTGCAGTAGACGCTCTAGCGCTTACGTCTATTACCATAAGTAATAATCGGATACGCTCCAAAGCTCTAATGCAGCCCATTTGTGCTAGTTGGGCTATATCTATCCTGGTTTTCCAGGAATAGATTTTTTAAAATTAGAAAAAGTTTGTATGTACGTTTTAGGGGTCCTCCACACTGAATTTCCTCGATTTTTCTGTGCCGCCCGGCTCCTCGTCTGCGTCGCCTGCGATGTGCGGTTCGGGATTCCGTTCGAACCCTCGGGAACACCAGTTTCGCTCCTCGCGGCTGGCTGTTTTTGGCGCTATCTCTGGCCCCTTTAGTCGGATTAACCCGAGTGAGGTGTCCAGAGATAGGTCTTGACGTCACGCACCTGGCTGCAGTTTCAGATTTTTGACGGCCCGCACAAAATCGGGCAGCGTCGTGTTTTCCAGGTTTTTCCGCACTGTTTTTTGCCTTTTTGGGCCACTGTTTTCCACTTTAAAAACAAAATTTTTTCACCTTCGTGTACGTCTTTGAAGCGCGCATCCAATGATATATCACACTTATTGGTTTCCGAGAAAAATACCACTATTGCGATTTTTTGTGCGCGAAGCGAGTTTAAAGTGATCTGATCGCGGCGGGGGGTGCCGTGAGACTCACATGCAAGAAGTTGGGATCCGTCGTTTAGATTGGCCAGCTCGAAGTCCTGACCTCAATCCAATTGAGCATGTCTGGGATGTTCTAAAGAGACGGGTAAGATCAGTGCAACCTGCTCCACAAAACATCAGGGAGCTAAAAAGACTCATTGCAGAAGAGTGGGAATATAATCCTCAAAACATTATTAAAAACATCGTGGAAAGCATGCCCAGAAGGATTCAAGCTGTGATTTTGGCAAGAGGAGGTCACACTCGTTATTAGGTTTTTACATTTGTAACTTTATTTAATTAAGTAAAGTAAAAAAAAAATCTTGTCTTTATTGCCGACCACTCCTTATTGTTTGGGCGTGTACATCGGTTTTAAAGAATCCGTCGTTTTTTTTTTCTTTTAATTGCCCGAATTCACTTCACGCGCATTAATTTACACGTTTATAAGTATACAGACTACGTCAAAGCAATAAATTTCATTTAATTAACTCAAATCGACCTTAGAACGTAAATTTCCTTAGGTGCCCGTTTTTTTTTTGCAAAAGAGTGTATATAGATCCAGTTTACCCTAAATAATAGTAGGTACTTATGGCACTAGATGTATGTGAGTAATCGTATTACTCCGTCCATAATATATATAGGTATATCCATAGTTTTTGAATTAATGACCGGCGCACGGTGGGCTGAAAAACGGCTTTCATAGACTTAGGCATTTTATTTTGCAAGTGCCAGTTTTTGTGCCGGATATCACTTCTATTTGTTATAACAATATACAAAAATGACACCAGAATTGATTCTGCACAAAAACGAAGGAATTATAATTTTTTTACGAAAATTTTGTATGGAGCCAGTATGAAAAATCGAAATATCTCTGAAACGGCAGCGATAACCGTAATATCCTTATAGGAGGTTTTAGTACTAATTATTTATGATTTTTTGACATACGTTACATAATGGTTGTAGATGCCTTTTTTTTTTTTTAAATCGTCAAAATATTTTTATTTATTTTTACATATTAAACGTTCCTTTTAGTGTTTAAGTTGAAGAATTCAGAGCTTTAACAACTCTTAACATAAAATAGCATCACCCCTATAGACCTGAAGGACTAGACAGAGGTGTGTAGTATCTTGTTGATCTTGTAAGATTTCCAACAATACCAAATAGTTGAATATCAGTGTCAAAGTGCTGTCGCTTCTTTTAGAAAGATAGGGGAATGAAATTGTTAATTGATCATACCCTAAAAGTATGATTACAACATAACCGGACACATAATAATATCGACACAAAAGGAATTTTAAAACCTTGCATACGTTCAAAATACAAAATAACATATTGTGTAGTCATCTAATGAGTCTGATGACAAGTAATTAAGTAATTAGAATGATGGTTGTAGTCTTCTGATTCTAATGAGCCTATTAAGTGATTAAATGATTTGAAATATCTCGCAACAATACCAACTAAGAACTGCATTCACCTTTTTATAATTAGTAAGCTAATGTGATTTGCTAATGTTGATTAGTTCTACTATGAGTTCTACGAAATGTTTTTGACGATTATAAATTTTTATTATCATATCTTTTATAACTTTAATGAGGATAGTTAACTAATTATTGACTTTATACAATAAAAGGGCTATAATTTTGTTCCATAATTTAGATTGTTCACAACCGTGTAACTGCTAACACTAAAACTATTTGCTTTGCGACTACAAAATCTTAGAATGGAAAGTTTAATCACCAACTTAGATTTGTTTGTTCTTCTAAAAAGTGAGTGTCCTTCATTTAATCATGAAGTATTGTTTAGTGCAATTGTGTCCCGCATAGGCGATTGCCTTTCTGCCGAAGATCAAGTAACTCTCAAAGAATTTTGCCGGAGATACACGCGAGCTGCTTTAAACAGGTGGCAGAAATCTAAACGATTCTTTGATAAGTTTAGAAATACGTACGGAGAGTGGTTGCAAGCAAATATTGATTGGCCGAGTTGCGTGCAAACTTTAATAAATCAAGAACCAACTGTTGATGAGATACCAAGAGCACGCTCAGTCTCTCCAGAACCTTCGACATCATCGACTGTTGGAACAATGACAAAAAGGTCCCGAAAACCATTCAAAGATCTGGGAAGCAAACAGAAAAAGAGAAGATCTAGTGAGCACATAGGCGAGGATTCCTGTGAATTGGCATATGCAGCTGCAGCACGTTTAAAAGAAGAAGGTTATGAAGATATCGCATCTGTAATCAATTATATGATCAAAAATCCAGAAGCTGCCGTTAAAATCAAGGAAAGCATTAAGAAAACAGTAATATTTACACCAGAGAAAGCACTTGGATTGCTTCTTTCACTTAAGCTTTCAAAGTGGCAATATATTACGTTGCGAGAGACTGCCATTCGGGAAGGTGCTAAGGATATTTACCCATCCTACTATAAACTGCAACAAACTAAGCTTGCATGCTACCCTCCTAATCAATCAGTATCAGTTACGGATTCATCAGCTAGAATTACACTTCAAGCTTTACTTGACATCACGGTGAAGCGGATTCTTCAAAGTCTTTCTGATAATGTGGAAAATAAGCAGTTAAAGCTGATATCGAAGTGGGGATTTGATGGTGCTTCCAATCAAAGCCGATACAAGCAGAAAATGGACGGCGAGCATGATGATTCAAGCATTTTCATGACCTCCTTGGTGCCACTGAAACTGACAGATGGAGATAATACTATATGGACAAACCCGAAACCATGCTCAACTTTTTATTGTCGTCCGGTTCAGTTCACTTTTGTAAAAGAAAGCCATGCAGTTGTCATTGATAACAAAAGAAAAATGGATGAGGAAATTGAGGCCCTTAACCCCACAGAGTGCATTAATAGTAACAGGGTGACTCATAAACTAATGATGACAATGATCGACGCAAAAGTCTGCACGTACCTTTCTGAAGCTAGATCAAATGCATCATGCTACCTGTGCTTAGCAAAACCAACAGAAATGAACCACTTAGATGCTGTAACATCAAAAACTGTGTGTTCTGACATATATGAATTTGGCCTATCATCCCTACATGCCCGTATAAATTGCATGGAATGTCTGTTACACATTGCGTACAGACTTGACTTCAAACAGTGGGCAGCAAGAAGTAATGAGCATAAAGATATGTTACAAAACAGAAAAAAAAAACATTCAAAATAAATTTAAAGAGGAGCTCAATCTGTTAATTGATATAGTAAAACAAGGCTCGGGAACTACCAATGACGGGAATACCGCAAGGAAGTTTTTCGAGTTTCCCAATAAAACTGCAGCTATTACTGGGTTGGATCAAAACCTGATAAAAAGATTTGCTGTTATTTTGCAAGCAATAACATCTGGTGAGAAGATCGATGTCATCAAATTTAAAGATTTTGCTCGCAAAACAGCAGAAAAGTACGTGGAATTATACGACTGGTACTACATGTCATCAACCGTACATAAACTATTAATACACGGAGCTGACATAATCGAAAAAAATGATATTGTCCCGATTGGGACTCTCTCGGAAGAAGCCTCAGAGTCTCGAAACAAAGATTTTAGGAGGTTCCGGGAACATCATTCGCGGAAAAGAAGCAGGCAAGATTCTAATCAAGATATCCTAAATATGCTTGTTGTTTCTTCGGATCCTTTTCTAAGTGCACAAAGGCCGAAGTTAGATGCCAAAAGGAAGACAACCTTTTTTGCTGAAACTCTCGACCTAATACAGTTTCCGGAAACTGAGTTCGAGTTTGTAGGTATATCCGATCTGGATTCTGACTCGGAATTGGAGTCCGACAACGAAAGTTGTAAAGAAAATTTGTAAAATTATTATATTTATATTATTATTTTTCTTTATGTTCTTTTGTTATTTATGTTAGTTTATTGTACCAATATGTTTAGTTAATAATTTCATAAATTATAGTTTCAAATATGTATTTTGTATAATTGAATTTATTAGATATTATTTTTGTTACTTCTGTTTTATTTAAATTACCTATCAATAAAAAGTTTATATACAGTCTTTTTTTTTCACATATTCTTAATATTTGGGGAAAAAGCATGCTTCCTAACGATGTTCTTAACTTTGACACAGTTCATGGATCGTTTTGAACAGTTTCATATGTTAAAATAAATAATGTTAGTACTATAATAAAGATATTATTATTATTATGTGTCCGGTTATGTTGTAATCATACTTTTAGGGTATGATCAATTAACAATTTCATTCCCCTATCTTTCAAAAAGAAGCGACAGCATGGGCACTTTGACACTGATATTCAACTATTTGGTATTGTTGGAAATCTTACAAGATCAACAAGGCACTACACACCTCTGTCTAGTCCTTCAGGTCTATAGGGGTGATGCTATTTTATGATAAGAGTTGTTAAAGCTCTGAATTCTTCAACTTAAACACTAAAAGGAACGTTTAAATATGTAAAAATAAATAAAAATATTTTGACGATTTTTAAAAAAAAAAGGCATCTACAACCATTATGTAACGTATGTCAAAAAATCATAAATAATTAGTACTATAACCCCCTACAAGGATATTACGGTTATCGCTGCCGTTTTAGAGATATTTCGATTTTTCATACTAGCTCCATACAAAATTTTCGTAAAAAAATTATAATTCCTTCGTTTCTGTGCAGAATCAATTCTGGTGTCATTTTTGTATATTGTTATAACTAATAGAAGTGATATCCGGCAAAAAAACTCGCACTTGCAAAATAAAATGCCTAAGTCTATGAAAGCCGATTTTCAGCCCACCGTGCGGCGGGAGACTGTGTATAATATGTAAGGATAGTGACATTACACAAATAGTGTAATGAACATTCAACTGATTGAAGTATTAAGTTGTCTGTTAATTTGAAAGTGCTTACTAGCATGCCTTATGTAAGTGATATACATCCACAAGATGAATTAAAAAGGTCAACTTCTTTCACCTGGGTGAATTAATTCCGAGGTGAATAAAGGTGACCGCGTATGTGGAATCCTTTCTCCTGGATGGTATCACCTAGGTGAAATCATTCCGAGGTGAAATGAGGAGACTAAAAAGTCTACTTTGTTCACCTGGGTGAAATCACCTCGGTGAACAAAGTGGAATAAACGCTAGCTGCATCCGAATAGTGGAACTTTCTCCAACATTGTTGGACAAAAGATAAGCAGATTAATTTTAACTACTGTATTTTTATGTTATTTTAATCCTTTCTTCATCTATTGCTATTATATATTTTAATCATGTTTGTATGAATTAAAATACATAGCCTCGTAGCTATGGTCATTTTGTTATGCACCTAATGAAATATTTGAAATATATAAAGGTTTTTATACAAGGGCATGTTTTTTATTTATAATCTCACCTCTACGTCACGTTTTATACAATTTAAATCTATCCACCACCAACTCAATGATTGCATTGCTTTAGCATTTTTTCAGTTTACATTTTTATTGAAAAGGCCTTAAATGTGACTTGCAAAACTAGTTGAAGTATATTTTTTTATGAAATATATTTTTTTATTCTATTATTTTATGATTACCTCATGGGGCAATTTTTGTAATTTGAGTGTGAGGTCTAGTAGGCCGCGCTACCAGCCCGAATCTTTCTCAGCCAATACCTACTTAAACATAACCGTAGGTAAACATAAAAAAGATGGGCAGTTCTGCACACGCCTTAACAATCTAAAGTTAATTAAAATAAAAAGATGCACTGGTTTGTTAACACTGTATATTGTACAATCAAAGCCAGTGGGCCGCATAATGAATCGTATGCACGCGTGTCGGTAGCTGGCACAAATGTACAGACTGCGTTTGTTTTGTACCGCGACTAAAGAACGCCTTATGCTCCAAACTAAGCCACAATTACAGCTAACAAAGATACTTTGTCCGACACTATTATTAACTGAATACTTCATTAGCGTAACTGTATTAATACGGGTGCTACTTGAGACGTACCGATGATTTTCCAATAATGGTAATTTACATTGTAATTTGGGTTACAAATCTCTTTTGATAAATTAAACTACGTTAGGCCGAAATTTTTCGATTAACGTCTTTTTTATTGTCCAAAGTATATAATTAATGTTATCAATCAATTAACTTATTGCAGGGAACTTGGCCGATACACATACTCGTAAAATCATTGTATTACAATAGATGTAAATAAACTAGCACATATCACTATGACCAAAAGTAATTACAATAATATAAAATTGTATAGAAGATATAGATTAAAGTAGCGTCAATAGCCTAATGCCTAAGGTACTTGTGAATGATCGAGAGGTCTTGGGTTCCAACTCCACCCATTACTCTATTGCCTTGACCAGGGCCGCGCTGACCTAAGACAGCGCCTGTGTGCAAAATCTATGAAGCGCCTAAGATTTTTTCCACTGGCGGCGTGAGTATTGTCTATAGTTATAGTATTGTGTAGTATTGTATAGTTATGGTATTGTGTATTGTTGTGAGTATTGTGTATAGGCCTGTTGGTCTAGTGGTCAGTGGCCCTGACTGCTATGCGCAAGGTCGTGGGTTCGATTCCCACCCAGGACAAATCTTTGTGTGATGAGCACGATCATTTGTTCTTTGTCTGGGTGTAATTTATCTATAATATGTATGTATTTAGAAATATATATGTATGTTTATCAGTTGTCTAGTATTCATAGCACAAGCTCTGCTTAGTTTGGGACTAGATGGCGTTGTGTGAAAGTTGTGGAATATTATTATTATTATTGTCTTGGGGTCTCCAAAGACAATACTCACGCCTGTGGTTTAACTTTACACTGTTTTTACCTACTCAATTATAAAGAATAATATGTTGTAGTTTTACAAAAATAGATTCAATAATTAATGCAGGCATCACATCCGGCGCCCCTTCTGCTTTGGCGCCTGTGACCGCCGCACACTTCGCACATACCTAGGGACGGCTCGGCCCTGCCTTAAACCCACTTGACAAGGTTGCTAGTAATGTGAATACGTTGCTAGTTCTCTTTAAAATAATTCTATGTTGTGATCAAGGACTATGAGAACCATGTACGTTACCTATCCTCTGCGATGATCTTAGAAGACAGCCCAGTGTAAATATTTGCCAGTTAATATGTATTTACGTAGCTCAACTTAGAACTCTAAATAGTTAAGCTGTGTTACTGAGTCTTTTTTATCTCTCATCTCAAATAAAAAATAAAAAACTCGTAGTCCTACATGGGCACTTCTAAAACGTCAGAAGCTAGTGCACGGTTCGAAATTTGTCGTTTCCTATGGAGAGTAACCGGCAAGAAAGTAGAAACTCCACGGTTACTCTTTTCAAAACATCATTAATTTTCACAATGTATCCATAATTCAGGTTTTATAGGTAAGTATGAAAGGACAGTATAGACCAATTAACACGGTACAAGTTAGCTTCAAATAAAAAATTATAAAACTAATCTAAGAGTCTACTAGAGGTGGGCAGAGTGTATCATTTTTGGGATTGGAACATTTGCATCTCGATCACTGAAATGATCCGAAACACTGATATGGCTCATTTGGATCATCGGCTCAAAGGATATAAGATACAGAATGTTACATTACGCATTACGTCGCGGTCGTTTACTAATGAGTCAGAGAAATGTTATGAGGCTTAATACTGAATACTGAATTTTTTTATTGTAATTAGTTGGATTATAAATAAAATCGTTCTTCCTTCATACTTTATTAGGCAAAAGTCACTTATCTAGTAAACTAAACCTATAATTGACGTAATTCAATGTAGATACCTATATTTACACAAAATTTTCACGTAAAGTCTTTTAATTCTAAATTAGGAAGAAAGTAAGTCACAATGATCACTACAGTATGCAAACAAAACGTATATACTATACAGAGAGAACTAAAATGTTTTTCTAAATTGGCGCGAGCGAACATAAACAAAATTTGTTAGTGTAAACATTATACGCAAAAATCGACCGTATAGTATTTGCTACATAAGTTCCTAAATGGTAATTTTTACGTGCATCTTTAACGACAACGACAATCTGTGAGAGTATGAGTGATACATATCATTTTATTTGTATCTCTTTCTAACTTGCAAAAATCGACCGTATAGTATTTGCAACGTAAGTTCCTTAATGGTCATTTTTACGTGCATCTTTAACGACAACGAAAATTTGTGAGAGTATGAGTGATACATATCATTTTGTATCTCTTTCTAACTTGTACAGATTGTAATGATGTAGCGCGCTCACTCGCGAAGTTGCGACTCCGTAGCAAGGAACTTTTGCTCCAAAGTGACTCAGTGTATCACTATCAGACTTCCTTTCTCGCTCGCTCAATACTCGGTCGCCTCGCGAGCGACGCGTCGCGTGGAATGAGCTAGAGCAGGAGTGTCAAACTCAATTTTGCAGAGGGCCATATATTAGGTTTAGAATGTGTAGGCGGGCCAGGTTCAAATGAATAAACTAAAAAAATACTTAATTATTTTAACATCTTATTTAGCGTCGAGTGCAGTCTAAAATCTCTAAAAAAACAAGATTCATTTATCTGTGATATATTGTGATCGCGGGCCGTATCGAAATGGCCCGAGGGCCGGATTCGGCCCACGGGCCGTATCTTTGACATGACTGAGCTAGAGCAAAGTAATGTTTCAGATCCAAATGACACGTTTGAAACATTGTTACTGAGCCAATCTTTTGAATCATTTCAATGATTCGAATCAGTGAGTCGGTTCCGTAAAGAGTTACACACGCCTAGAGTCTACAGTGTTTTCCCCACAGAACAGATAAAAGAGGTTAGAAAGAAAATAGTTCCTGATTTGTATGAGAACGCGTGTCGCCGCTTGTCTACCACTATTTAGCTCCACTACAAACGAGGCCCCGTTACGTATGCGAATTATGCACACAAATAAATTACACACACTTAAATCGAGAGCTTGCTACTGCTTGTAACTCACTGTCGATAAACATGCGCCGTGCATCACGGCCAATCAGGGCAAAGGACGAAACGTCAATGGTTGAAGTGTGGAGGACGCAACGCATTGTAAGCGGACTTGGCCATTGCATTGATTAAGCGAGTACACATCGGGAAATGTATATTTTTTGTAACTTGTTGCAATAATGTTGTTAATGTTGGGAATTTCATAGTGATCAGAATGTTTTTATGTTTTTTACAAATAAAATTGTAATTAAATGTTATTTTCCACTTACCGATGGAAAGATATAACTCCTCGCTCTATACTTGCGGTCTAACATTTTGTTTAACAGGCTATAATTGCACAACACGGCATTTTAAAGCTTAGCTCAGTGTTCCGAAGTAATCCGAAGCGCACTAAACGCGGTGAATGAATTAATCGGTCGAGCTATGATTTTAGTATCATAAATGTGGCGCGCTCACCACGCCCACATTACCATTCCAACCTTATTCATCTATTCAGTGGTTTTCCCATTCACATAAAAAGCTTTATAAAATACTAGCAGTTGCTCGCGACTTCGTTTACGTGGTAAGTTTTTCCCGTGTAAATCCCGATCCCGTGGGAATTTTGCAAAATCCCGTCGTAGCTAGCATCTACGTACTAAAAGGAACCTCCATGCAAAATTTGAGAGCCCTACTACTTGTAGTTTCTGAGATTTCGTGATTAATCAGTGAGTGGTATTTATTCGCTTTTATATATTATACAAGGCAATACCTCAGACAGAGACCCCAATTAGAATATTAAATTACTTATAAGTCTAAAACAACATCCGTATTTCCGTAACTAAATAAATTGAAACCAAAACTAGACATTTTTTATAAAATAGTTATCCTTACTAAACGCAAAACGTCTGTGCGTCATACAATATCCTTACGTAGACGCATACACTCATGCAATCAAGCGACCGACGCGCACACGAGCGCATTTCCTTGAATTAAGGATTGTATTAATTTGACATAATACTGTGTTTCCATTTTAAGTTAAATGAAAGATTTCTCCGTCAAAATTTAACACCTATTTTTAACCGACTTCAAAAAAAAGGAGGAGGTTCTCAATTCGTCTTGAACTTTTTTTATTTTTTTATTTATGTTACCTCATAACTCGCAGATGGTTGGACCGATTTGAAAAATTCTTTTTTGTTTGAAAGGATATACTTCGAAATTGGTCCCATTGTCACCAAGTCAGGATCTGATCTTGGAGAAATCGAGGGAACTCTTCATATATTGTAGGCACACCTGTAGTGATTTAAGTATTTTTTATAGTAACTTGTGTAGTTGCATTCGAAAAGCACCATTTGTGCAGTGGACCTGATGATGAAGACCACAGATGGCCACTGGAACTACTCAATATATAAGTAGGAATAATAAGTATTTCATGTGTTCCGCTTCGATTACTTGAATGTGGTTATTAAGCACAAAATTGCTCGTCACAATGCATATGGTGAAGTGAAGCTGATGGTGAAGTACCAGGAGAACTCCTCAACAATTAGCGGCCCAACATTGGGAAAAGCAATATTTTGTAAAATATAGTTAACATTTAGGCATTTAGTAACTAGGTAAATTAAAAATCGACCAACTAAAAAGATTGAAATAAAATCTTTTTACAAAAAAAATATCTTTATGATTCAACTTCCAGGATGTCGTCTCATTAAGAGTTCAAAGTAAGTGTGCACACGATGGTAGCATGTTGCTGACGAAAGACGCTCTTTTTAACCGACATCAAAAAAGGAGGTTCTGTATTCGATCAGTATCAATTATGTATATATGTATGTTTGTATATCCGCGATTTTCTCAGAAACTTCTGATACGATTTCGATCGCGTTTTCGTTGTTTGAGAGCATATTTTACAAGGAAGGTTTAAGTATATAATACATCAGGTTCTGATGAAGACCTTCGGAGATAAATGATGGAACTCTTCAATTTAAAACAGCAAATCTCCCGCGATTGCTGCCATCGTTTATCTACTATGTACTGTTTAGTCACAGCTGATGCACAGACTTGACGTGATTCAGAACGTCTGAAATATGGTATAAGTAGGTAAAAAAGACGTGTACAGCAAACTCTCTCTTTAAAAAGTAAGTGCGAACGGTATGTAGGTATCTCAACTTCCAAGTAACACTTATTAACACATAAAATAAAAACGTTTAAAAAAAAAATTAACCGGCTTCAAAACTTACAAAAAAAGACTTGCACTACAAAGAGAGAAATAACCTTAAATATTGTTTTATTGGATGTGTAATTCCGTTAAAAATAAGGGCTAGGTTGGCTGAAGTCGGTGGCAAGCCAATGAATAGTAAGGAATTTCACATTAGTAGACCGGACCGGATTTGGACGTTGGCGGTGTGATAGCCCGGCGCGGCGCCTCGTTAAGCCTTTGGTCACGGCTTCATCTTTGACAGTCGTAACGGCAGTCAGAAGCCATTAAATCTGACACTGTTCTAGCCAACGGGTATCGTGTTACCCAGCTATTGCTTTATGGAGCTCAGATAGGCAGTCGGTCCATGTAAAACACTAATACTCAGTAGCACCCGGTTAGACTGGTAAAGTTAAGTAGATGATGATGTGAGAAGATTGATACGGATTCTGAGCATCCGCCTCAGCACCACATTCAAATGGATCAATCTCTGCCTCTTTTTAACCGACTTCAAAAAAAGGAGGTTCTCAATTCGTCTTGAACTTTTTTTTTTTTTTATGTATGTTACCTCATAACTCGGAGACGGCTGGACCGATTTGAAAAATTCTTTTTGCGTTTGAATGAGTATACTTCCTAGTTAGTCCCATTGTTACGAAATCAGGATCTGATGATGGGATCCTGGAGAAATCGAGGGAACTCTTCAAATATTATAGGCACACCTATAGCGTTTTGGGTATTTCTTATAGTACCTTGAGCAGTTGCTTCCGAAAAGTACCATTTGGGGAAGTTGAACTGATGATGAAGACCACAGATGGCCACTGAAACTCCTCAATAATAAGTATTTCGTGGATTGCGATTCGATTACTTGAGTACGGATGTTAAACACTTTATGCTCGTCACAATACATATGGTGATGTAGAGCTGATGGTCAAGTACCAGGAGAACTCCTCAAAAAATAACTTTAATTTCGGAAGGCGGTGTGAAAAAAAAAAGAAAATCCAAAACCAATAACACCGACTTCCGAAATGTAAAGTTATTTTTGGCTTTGTAGTGTTTTGATATGGAAGTCGGTTCTATTTTTTGCAAAAAAAAATTTTTACTTGAGTGCTAGGCTACACACTTTTAAAGAGAGTCGACATGTTAAATTAATAAGTTACAGTAGGTAGGTACTGCTTTTGGTACCACCTGCGTTGTTTACGTAGATCAGAGAGTATAGAGAAACCAGAAAGATTGCAAATTACAATGCATCCCATAAATCTCTCTCGTGTCGTTCTCACACAGGTAGGTAGTTAAGTCATAGTGAAAATTGATAAATTAGTATCTATAGAGTCACAGTTGCCGAGGACTCGTTACTATTGTCGATCAAATTGTTACGCGTTTCAGATGTTTTGTTTACTTATTTCAGGGTCTTGACTGTGATACCTATAAGTGTGCTTTGTGATGTGAATAAACTAAAATACACGAACTATTCTTTCTAATTTAAAAATGCTTTTTGAACAATTATATAAACAGGTTGATAGAGATATTAAAATTTACATTCTGATGTGTTGGAAGTGTGCCGTATACGGGAAGTACCTAATTCTGTTTTGCCTGTGACTCAATATTTAAGTTTATTCTTGATAGCTAACTAACTGGGAGTCCTTTGACGTTTTACTTATTAAATAAAAGTTTTAATGGGGGACCAATACCTAAATGATACTAAAACAGTATATCTACTGCCTATCGGTATAGATACCTACTATGTTACCGGTTTCGTTATGATAACGTGTCTTTGAAAACGTTAAAAATACGATCTAATGACCCAACAAACGATGAATGTATCATTTTGCTGCGAAAAACAAAACCGTTTGGTGTGGTGCCGCCCGCCCACATCGCATTCTCCGCCAATCGAGAAGCGCACTGGGCGGAGCGACGGATGCCACTGAACTTTTAAAACTTGAAGCCCACTTTACAGCCGTCAATCTCTGAAACGATATTTCAGCGTCAACATGACTCGGTGTCGCGTCTCATTAATAATTTAGTAGCCCGTGTGATCGGTTCGTGTGACATGAGATAGTTGGTGGCGGGATTGTGATTAACTTTCAAATTATTTGGAGTAAACACAAAATGCAAAGCGAGGGTGTTGGTGAGGGTGAAACCGCAGGTGGTAGTCGGAAAGCCCTGCGGACCCCGAAGTGTGCGCGTTGCCGTAACCACGGGGTGATCTCGTGCCTGAAGGGCCACAAGAGGCTGTGTCGCTGGCGGGACTGCCGCTGTCCTGGCTGTCTACTGGTGCTCGAGCGACAACGCGTCATGGCTGCTCAGGTAGGTTTATTTAAGTTAGATCACGGATTGATATACAAAGCTTACTTATACCTGGAAGTTTAGCACATCTGTACACATTTTAGTAAACATAAGCATTAGTAAAAAAACCTTTTCTCTGTTTTCATTAACCGCGGTAAGCCATTACAATAACTACCTAAAGTCGCATGCAATTTTGGGTACAATCCCCAGTTTGGACAATGTTATACCGTTCACCCCGAAACGAATAGGTATCCCAATAGTAGGTAGGCACGTCACGTATCCTCCTACCTGTTCCCAAGTGAGCATCTCCATTGCTTTTGTTGTCCGTTATTTTGCCCATCATGAGGATAGGTACCTAATTCACTGAGCTCCCCCACCATATTTTGACGGTGAGATATTTACAGATAAAACCGGCTGAAGGTACCTAACCTACCAATCTTTAACATGATTGTCAGCCGCCTGAACCTTGTTATACAACTGTTACTTAGACCTTTATGTACTCTATACTTACTTTTGTTCCTATTAAATGTCACTATTGGAGTCTGTCACCCCTATTCGTATAAAGAAATATACCTAGGTATATAACATATGTATAAAGAAGCCGTAAGTCTCAATTTGTGTTCGGTTCTAATAGGCCTGCTTAATAAAATTACAAGGGGTGCTGATAACACGCTTAAAACCCGTTCCATCATCGGACTACAAGACAAACGGCGATGCCCCATCGTTACATGTGGACATCCCACCCATACGCACAAAACATTTTGGGAATACATTCATTATGCGTACAGTTAAGGAGTAGAATTCCCTGCCGGAGTCTGTGTTGTTTTGATAGCTTAAGAGTGAATAGGCAAGCGTGCTCCAACTTCGACGACATCATCACCCACCGTCAGGTGAGCTGGTGGTCAAACAAGAGCCTATTATCAATAAAAAATGCGTCATGAGTATCCGCATCTACCTAATCCACTATGTGTGTTGTAAAAGGTGGCACTGCGTAGACAGCAAGGTGCAGGGAGTACAGACGCACGCGACGGTGAAGCTGCTGCGCTGGCGGTCCGAAAGCGCGCTTATCGCGCCCGACTACGGTGCATGCAAATGTCCAGGACCTTCCCAGTGCAGACATCCATCTATGGTTAGTCATTATGTACCTAGCATTTATTTTTTCTTTATTATTTGTTCAAGTGAGGTTATCTCAGGATGTTCCGCCCTGATTACGAAAGGTCTTACACTAATAGAAAACTACACTGAAGTGGTAAGTGTTATAAGCAAGGCGAAAAATTATCCGCCTGGAAATAAACCCTGGATAAATTGATAATGGTATGTCTGAAATCAGGACACGGTCTATCTAATCAAGTAGACTGGTCTTAAATAAGGTAATGTAGATGTCTTCTAAAGAATAGCTGCATTTTTGGACGCTGTTTTGGTAAAAGCCATAATATTTCATAAGATATTTGATTGAGGATTTTCATCAGGCAAAATTAAGCGGCAAAAAGTTGGGACAGGTGTACTTCTAGAATAAATTAAGATAAAATGGCTGTGACATACGGACAGACAGACAGACATGACGAAATTATAGTTTCGTCATTTCTGTCTGTCTGTTCTCGTGTTCCATTTGTTTGCCATACGGCTACGGAACCGTAAAAACTTAACAAACTTGGTTAAATTTTGACGTCAAAGCGCGTGGTACCTACTGACGTATAAACACAGCTACTGCGATCCCCGTAAAATTTGCTACACGTCCTGTGTGGAAAATCTGACCGGTCCTAATACCAACTTTAGGATTTCCAATCTCGTACCATAATGTCAAGCCCGTATACGGGACCGAAGAAAAGTTCCCGCGTATCTGCGTGATTTTCAGGACAAAAAAAAATATGGAAAACTAATCTGAAAATATATTTATGAATATATTTATTTGTATGTTTTATTCCTATAAAATGTGGTTTTTATTTCTAAGAAAAATAACCAATAACTACTTAGGTACATTGATCACGTTCTGATCGATCGACACGCGCATAATTATGTATTTCCCTGTTGTACCGTATGCACCATTGACCTGCACCACCAATTGGGAAAAGGAGACTAATTAGTTCCGTATGTAGCACCATTAATGGTCGGAATTATAAAATATGTATTAGTTTAAATAAATAACATAAAATTCCCTGTTTTTTTTTTAAAGCAGCAAAGCTCACTTGATCTGTCTGTTCATAAACACATATGTACTTTAAAGAATGTTATAGGTACGAATTTTCGCATTCTATAAGATATTATATTTAGAATGCAAAAACGATGCATAAGAGCAATGTTTGGTCTTAAAAATATAGACAGTTGCAGACCATACCTACTTTATAAAATATCAAATTCTCTCACTTCCTTCCTTATATGTATATACTAGAAACGGTATTATTTGTTAAAAAGAATCCCCAACTGTTTGCAAGGTATTCAGATGGTTCTAGTTTTAATAAAATCATGCGAAAATTTCTAATAATTGTTGCCGACTATTTAAATGACAAACTTTAAAGGGGCTCAATAAATTGACATGCGATTTATTTTTATATAATTATGGATTTCTGAACTTATTGACATTATTGAAGTATTTAAGCTTATTGACATTATTATTATTATTATACATATTGTTTCGAATGGACATTAATCAATTATTAATTATTATCTCTTAAGTAAATATTATTATTTTGACGCAACTTTCATTGTTTTATAATTTGAATTTTTTTTATTTGTTAATGTAGTTGTATTTGTACGCCTTTCTAGGCAAAAAATGTTGATAGTTTTTTTGTTATTGTAATCGTTCCAACTGATTATGAAACGAACACATGTTTTTGACAAATAAATATATCTTATGTATTAGGTACATTCTCTTTGATATCTTATCGTATTAAAAACGAAATTGAAAAGGTAGGAAGGTACCTACTTTTTTCAGTTTCCTCGTCGTTATTAACGTTAATTAACTCCTAATTTTCTTTTTTCAAAAAGAGCAATATCGGTAGGATTCACATGACCAGAAATCTTGTTAACCCTTCCAACTAAGTAAATATGCTTGAGTCTGGAGCGGGTTCTCGGCAATAGTGTAATGGGTGGGGTTCGAACCCACGACCTCTCGACCTCAAGTCCGACATCTTAGTCATTAGGGTATTGATGCTTTTTATAGACGCAATTAAAAGACGATTTACTCATTTGTACCGAGAACCTACTCTCAACTCATGATTTTTCAACATATAGAACCCCCATACTAAATGGCCCAATATAGTATTACTATATTTCTTTTTTGCAATCTTCCAAATCCTGCAGTTTATCTTCCACAACCTGTACAGTTTTATGGTTGAAATAGTTATGCTCGCGACTTCTTCGCTATCGCTAGAATCGACTGCGAGCTATTACGTTGTCTATATACGCAGTTTTAAATCAGATCTATACCTACCAAATCTATACTTATAATAAATCTGTAGAGAGTCAATCAATTGCCCAATACATTTGTTTTTTTTTTAATATTAGGTTAAAACTTTGATTTTGACATACCTAGCATAGTTAATTATATACAAGCACATCTATACTTATAATAAATCTGTAGAGAGGTCAATTCTGTACATGAAATATATTTCCAAAATAACTATCAGGGGGTGATTAAGGATCGATACTCATGCCAAAAATGCAATCAGTTAAATTTTTGTCTGTCTGTCTGTCTGTATAACCGTTATAGAAACAAAAACTACTCGACAAATTTTAACGAAACTTGGTACAATTATTTTTCATACTCCTGAGCGGGTTATAGTATACTTTTCATCACGCTACAATCAATAGGAGCAGAGCAGTGAAGGGAAATGTTGGGAAAACGGGAGAAGTTACTCCATTTTTTAAGCTTCCGTCGCGTGTGCAACCTTAATGGTTAAAGCTACACAAATCATTTCATGACGGAAATGTTCTCCTTAAAATTATATAAAAAATATCCCACGACAGCATATGTCTAACTTTTATGGTTGACTCACAATAACACGTGTAACTCCCGATAGCTTAGCAGTTCGAAGCTTTCTGATTATAATATTTGTCTACTCTTACGTTTATAACACTCTCAGTCACCCCTAATTGAAAAAGTTAACATTATTAACTATTCCATAAAAAAATTGGCCAAGTGCGAGTCAGACTCGCCCATGAAGGGTTCCGTAGTAGCTATAAGTAATATATGCAAATTTATTTGACGAAAAAAGACCTTACAAATTTCTTAAAACTGGCTTTTTTACATTTTTTACAACTGCGCCGAATAAATTTGTTTTTCATAGTGTTTGTATGAATTACAAAGTTATATTTGCGGTTTTAGAAAATATGCTGTATCTCAAAAACTGCTGAACTGATTTCGTTCAAATTAATTTTGGTTGAAAGTATATATTAAGATCTACAGACATATATTTTTTTTAGATTTTTCACTCCATTATTATAGAAGTTAGAGGTTGTGTCCGCCACACACACATTTTACCACTTTGGAAGCTTATATCTTGTAAACGATTGACTTTATGGAAAAGTGGTTTTAGAAACCCCGATGTCGTTTTTAAAGAACTGTCTATAGATACCACACATGCATCGATTTCATGAAAAAAAAATATTGTCAGGCAGCCCCCCTTTATTTTAAATCTTTTTTAATTTTTTTCTCAAAATCGGAAAGCGGTTCACAGAATACATCTACCTATCAAGTTTCACATGTATAGTCCTAATAGTTTCGGAATAAAATTGCTGTGACAGACGGACGGACGGACAGACAGACAGACAGACAGACGGACAGACATGTCGAAACTATAAAGATTCCGTTTTTTGCCATTCGGCTACGAAACCGTAAAAAGAATCATATAAATCGGTATAGAAACACCAAAGTTATACATGAAATACGCTTATAATAATAAGCCATCGCGCGTGAATACTGAATCATGCTATAAGGATTATTTTTGAGAATCGGTCGCCGCGCTCGACGCGTCTCGCGGTCGAAGCGTTCTCTAGGTACTTAAGCCTCATGTGAACGTGATCTAAACAATATTACCAATACATTAACTTACGCTGACGGAGTCGCGGGCACAGCTATATTGTATCACTAGCTTTTGCCCGCGACTTCGTCCGCGTGGAATAGTTACTTTGGGCTAACGTTAAATTTAACCCCGATTTTGAAGCATTCTTCATTGGCGCTCCGCTCCTATTGGCCTTAGCGTAATGATACAATATAGCTGTGCCCGCGACTCTGTCAGCGTAAGTTAATGTATTGGTAATATTGTTTAGATCACGTTCACATGAGGCTTAAGTACCTAGAGAACGCTTCGACCGCGAGACGTGTCGAGCGCGGCGACCGATTCTCAAAAATAATCCTTATAGCATGATTCAGTATTCACGCGCGATGGCTTATATTATAAGCGTATTTCATGTATAACTTTGGTGTTTCTATACCGATTTATATGATTCTTTTTACGGTTTCGTAGCCGAATGGCAAAAAACGGAATCTTTATAGTTTCGACATGTCTGTCCGTCTGTCTGTCTGTCCGTCCGTCCGTCTGTCACAGCAATTTTATTCCGAAACTATTAGGACTATACAAGTGAAACTTGATAGGTAGATGTATTCTGTAAACCGCTTTCCGATTTTGGGAAAAAAATTAAAAAATATTTAAAGTAAAGGGGGGCTCCCCATACATGGAACTAAACCTGAAAATATTTTTTTCATGAAATCGATGCATGTGTGGTATCTATAGACAGTTCTTTAAAAACGACATCGGGGTTTCTAAAACCACTTTTCCATAAAGTCAATCGTTTAAAAGATATAAGCTTCCAAATTGGTAAAATGTGTGTGTGGCGGACACAACCTCTAACTTCTATAATAATGGAGTGAAAAATCTAAAAAAAATATATGTCTGTAGACCTTAATATAAACTTTCAACCAAAATTAGTTTGAACGAAATCAGTTCAGCAGTTTTTGAGATACAGCATATTTTCTAAAACCGCAAATATAACTTTGTAATTCATACAAACACTATGAAAAACAAATTTATTCGGCGCAGTTGTAAAAAATGTAAAAAAGCCAGTTTTAAGAAATTTGTAAGGTTTTTTTTTTCAAAACAAATTTATTTGGCGCAGTTGTAAAAAATGTAAATAAGCTAGTTTTAAGAAATTTGTAAGGTTTTTTTTTCGTCAAATAAATTTGCATATTATATTATAGTTACTACGGAACCCTTCTTGGGCGAGTCTGACTCGCACTTGGCCAATTTTTTTATGGAATAGTTAATAATGTTAACTTTTTCAATTAGGGGTGACTGAGAGTGTTATAAACGTAAGAGTAGACAAATATTATAATCAGAAAGCTTCGAACTGCTAAGCTATCGGGAGTTACACGTGTTATTGTGAGTCAACCATAAAAGTTAGACATATGCTGTCGTGGGATATTTTTTATATAATTTTAAGGAGAACATTTCCGTCATGAAATGATTTGTGTAGCTTTAACCATTAAGGTTGCACACGCGACGGAAGCTTAAAAAATGGAGTAACTTCTCCCGTTTTCCCAACATTTCCCTTCACTGCTCTGCTCCTATTGATTGTAGCGTGATGAAAAGTATACTATAACCCGCTCAGGAGTATGAAAAATAATTGTACCAAGTTTCGTTAAAATCCGTCGAGTAGTTTTTGTTTCTATAACGGTTATACAGACAGACAGACAGACAGACAGACAGACAGACAAAAATTTAACTGATTGCATTTTTGGCATGAGTATCGATCCTTAATCACCCCCTGATAGTTATTTTGGAAATATATTTCATGTACAGAATTGACCTCTCTACAGATTTATTATAAGTATAGATTACGCTAAGGCCAATAGGAGCGGAGCGCCAATGAAGAATGCTTCAAAATCGGGGTTAAATTTACCGTTAGCCCAAAGTAACTATTCCACGCGGACGAAGTCGCGGGCAAAAGCTAGTATAAAATAAACGGAACCACTCCTGGAAAATTCTCTATTAATACAATAATTAAACATCATAATAAGTTGGCGTTTAAGTAGATACCCTCATACAAATAGGGGTATTTTTTATACAGCTGAGTAGGTACCTACTAGTGTTTTACATAGAGCGACCCCTTAACTGACCTCCATAACAATAGCAAGACTGGTGTCCGAATTTCTGGCTTCTGAATACCCGTGACTATTATCAAAGATGTACAAATAACAGCTGGGACCACCAATCACATATCCGTGAACCCACCTCGTCAATCGTTGAAAATCGACCCGTGAAAAATATTTTTATTACCAAAGACTCGCTTGGAACTCAAACTCGGAATAAACTCATTACTTTCGCGAAGAGTCGAATCTTAATTACTTAGATAGGTTCATTTCATTAGCAGCATTGTTTGTAGCACCTAATCGTGGTTTCCAATTAATGGTGTGGTGGTGTCTCTATTTCATTCTCGCCTGTATTCCTTATCACGCTAATGGGATGGGTTGAGGTCTCAAGTCGGTAGTACCTACTACCTACTTACCGTCAAGTTCGTAGCTATAAGATACATCCATTTTGTCTACAAGGTAGAAAAAAAAATAGGGTTATACATGTGTAGGTACAACATTAGACTATTATGGTTATTTTAAAATGTAATGTATACGGTGACAGCGAGCAGGGTGTCGTCGGAGTCCGCACCACTCCGCTCATGTTATTGTAGTAACCGAGCTCACACTGTCGAGTGTTTCCTTTCTCATCCGTGAAATGCTAAATGCGAATTAGCTGGATAAATATTTATTTTGGAACAGCGAGAGAGAGTTAAAATTGAATACATCGGTGCGGTTCATTTAGACAGCAGATAAATTTATTATTATTTCTTTACAACTTGAAAGACTCCTCCAAATTGATTAAATTTGAACCCGACGATACATGCGAAGGTTCGTAAGACTCTTTTTTAATAACTCGTAGGTACCGGATAATTGCTGCATAGCATAGGTAGATAATTGCTATGTAGCAGGTACGCATGCATGTACCTCATAACATTCATATATGTAGCATATTCTTAAAAACACTAATAATTATGTTTCGCCAAATTTGTTTCTGTGGTGTCTTTATATCCCAAGTGTAGGTAATGGGCCGATAGGTACAATCATAGGTATAAAGAGGCAAACTTCAGAGTTCTACGCAGCTATACTCAACTGAACTCTATCCGTGAAGACTTTTATTATTCCGAAATGCTGTAGTCGTATCTTACAGGCCGTATCTCGATTCCTGTGGCCTAATCGAAATCGTAGTCTATGAGTATAGCCAGTTTCATCAGAAATTCTATCAGCTTTTCTAGGTTTGGAGGACTTAAAAACTTAGGTAACAACAGACAAGCGTACAAAGTTTTGTATTTTTTTTTTGAGGTATTACAATTGTAATTTACATAACTGTTTTTTTTTTCATTCGTTTCTGCAAGCGGTTTCGCCCGAAATCTTAGATACTGTCGGAGCCGGGGCGAAACTCTGCTACCGCGACATGTTGCGGCACGGCGCGGCGGACAGAGCTCCGGCGCGTGATCATGGCGGCATGGAAAGAGCAGCTATCGCAACCCAGCGCTGGGCACGCCACAATAGCGGTGGTAAGTCCCCTCTTTGAGGAGTGGCTAAAGAGGCGTCATGGCGTCCTCACCTTCCGCCTGACGCAGGTGCTCATCGGACACAGTTGTTTCGGGAGTTACTTGTGTCGGATTCGGCGGGAGGAAACGCCCGGGTGTCACCACTGCGAGGATCGCCCTGAGGAAACGGTGGAACACACAGTGGAGATTTGCCCCGCTTGGGCAGAGCTCAGCCGTGTCCTCGTAGGGGCGATATGCGTCGACCTCTCGCTTCCGGCCCTGGTTCAATCTATGGTCCGGAGCGAGGAGGCATGGGAAGCAGTCACCTCTTTCTGCGAAGCAGTTATGCAAGCGAAGGAGGTGGCGGGAAGCGCGAGGGAGAGGTGGGTCTCAAGGGCCTCACAGCCCTCGCGCTCCGGCCGCCGCAGGAGACGCTCCGGGCGTCGGGAGTCACACGGTGACTCCCAGCCATCGTACCACCGTAGGCGCGGGCCTGCGGGCTGCGAGCAATGGGTAGCTCGCCGCCCGACTGAAACCAGGCCCGTGTTCCACGCGCGCTTCAGAGTTCCAGCAAAATTATTGTCGGGGCCCATTGCCTGCCGGGGTTGCGGAATTATTCGAAAGAGTTACCGCGGCCTCGGAACACGAAGGGCATATGATGGAACACAGAAGGGTTTTAGTCAGTAAAAGTCTGACACACCCTTCCGTTTTGCTCAGATCGAGAGGCAGTCATTGGATGATTTCCCATCCTCCTCAACGTCTAATCTAAATCAAAATGCATACGGTAGTCCTTTTAAAACTATAATTTTAGTATGTGATATCATTTGTATATCAACGAATTAGATCATAATTTCACGACTTGTTACAATTTTGTTTAGACAAATAACCAACGTTGTATGTAGTCGATGTGCGTCATTTATGTTGCACAAAACATCTTCAAAGTACAAAAATAGATCATCAGTCGTAATAAAAAATTTGAACGCCTCTTGAAAATGTCCCCGCTTCATTTCAGAACAAAAGCTGTCATCCAACACTCGGCAACATTTCACTGTCTATTAACACAAAAACTACAATTTCTTTCAACTATTTTTATGGGCTCTAAAAAAGTGTGAAGATTGTTTTACAAGAGAAGGCGGAGGCGGCTCTTTGTCGGGGTGTCAAGTTACAGCAATACTGTTGACTGTAAACATGTCTTTCCGTTCTGTTGAATGATAGCTCCGCGGGTGCCAAAACGATCTACGCGCATATGACATCTAGATAAAATTCGTTTAATGTGTATCTTTATGAGCCGCTTGATAAAAGTAACAGGTTGTACCAAAATTATCATCAGCTTTATTACTTTTATTCGTACCTATGCAATATCCACTTAAAACATTGTTCTTGGCGATATCAATAATGGAACTATACACAAATTACGTCACACCTTATGGAGGAGTGAATAGACGAAATGTGATATGATAAAGGGATGGAGCGGTCCTAAATTTAGTGAAGTCACCTATCAAAATCTAATATAACTAAGTAGGTACTTACCTAATATTTAATTTTGACTGAAATTGCCACCTTTAACGACATAATTACAATCATTTCCAACTCTATCTATATCACCATTAATAAATATTTTAAGTAGGTAAATGTTTTGACCGCATTGACCAAGCACTGCTCATGGAGAAGCTATTTAAGGCCGGAATACATGGAAATTTATATCGTTGGTTTTCCTCTTATATTGATAACAGAACGCAGGCTATATGTAGTGTTTCAAGGGTATACCACTGGATGGTGTTCTGTACCCTCAAGAGTTTCTCAGGGTTCGATAATTACGGTCCCTATTATATTTTTATTGCTGATGTGAAATATTGTTTTGATTATTGCTGATGTGAAATATTGTTTTGGAAATTGTTGTTTAATTTTATGCCGACGATAATATGAAGATTCGTAAAACTATCCGAATTTAGTATATCGGATACGCACATGTTACAAGCTAATTTGAATAGATTTGATGAAAATTGTAGACGTAACAGGCTTGAACTGAATGTATCAAAAAGTTTTGACATGATTTTTACGCGCCAGAAGGGGTTTTTAGTATATCAATGGCCAGAAGTCGATAATTGATTCGTCATACACAATATGCAATATCGGTAGGTATAGGGAAAGTTAATAGTATTAGGGATCTTGGGGTTATACAAGCTAGCAAGGTGCTCTTCGATAAGAATATTGATGGCATACTTAAAAAAGCGTCGAGAGCGCTTGGTTTTTTTTTATTCAGAATGAGCTCACTCTTTACCTCGATTTCATCTGATGGTAAGCGATAGATGAAGTCGATGGAATGAGCGAGCCCAGAAGATGCCTGTTTACTCTTGCTTTAAAGGTTGAAAGGAAACAGAAGCCGGCAGAGAATTCCACAGCTTGGAAGTGCGCACAACAAAAGTGTGGAGGAGAAGCGCTTGGTACGACAAGACGGTATATCAACCAAGTGTGGATGGTATCCAGCCGTGCGTTTGGTAGACCGGTAGTGAAAGGGAGATGGAGGGATCAGGTCATGGAGCTCCTGCGCACACTCCCCGAAGTACAATCTGTAGAAAACCGACAGGCAAGCAACGGTTCGCCGATGAGCCAGGCTATGAAGCTTGCCCGATAGCGCCTCGTCGCCTATAAGCCTTTTAGCCCTGCGCTGGATCGAGTCCGGTGCAGTAAGTTGGTGTTTCATAGATAGATAGATAGAATATACTTTATTGTACACCAAAAATTGGAACACACATAACCTTATTTCTATAACTTTGGTTACAATGGCGGTCTTATCGCTGAGAGCGATATCTTCCAGACAACCTTTGGAAGGACTTTAAAAGCTTTCATTGAAATTGGGGAGGGCTAAATTAGTGTACTACAAATACTCATAACGGAAAAAAAAAATTGAAATATATAAGTATATATATATATATATAAATACAATACATAATTATATAAAATATATAAATGTAATGGGCATTTCTTTTTTTCGTGCATATTACGCGTCCAGTGTCAAAATATGGAATTAATCATTAAATATCTACACTGTTTATATATGAAATCAAAAGTTATACTGGTAAGCTTCCATGCATGTAACAATTACTGATTTAAGTAACGTAATTAATTAAATATAAATCAAAAACTTCATAAATTTTCATTTCCTTCGGTGTCCATTTACTACCACCCTCAATATTTTTGTTTTTTATTCAAAATTACCATCATTAAATATAGTCAAAGTTACCAAACTAAAAACTTTATTAAAAATGACAACATTTTCAACTCAAATTAATAAGTTTAATACCGTTATTTAGTCAGTTTTTATTTCATAAATAATTATCATAATTTTTTTGTGATTACCATCGGTTTGAAAGAAAGTCGAAATTATACCCTGCGTATTGACCTTAACGTCGCTAGAACGCTACCACGACCCGCGCACGTCCCTCAGTGGGCCAGCAAACGTAGAAGTAGGTGCACGCTTGGTTGTAGAAAAAAAATATTGTCGTGTTAAGTTGCGCGGGAGGAGATTATTCTGGAATTGATCTCTTTACAATCGTCTGTATTATTCAGTAAGTATTAATGATTTTTTTTATAATAGAGCTGAATTTGACTTATTTGAATATCCTTGATTGTTTGGAATATGAAACAGTCCCCTAAATTTTATGTTCTATGAGAAATCTTGGATAAAGAATTCAAACCTCATTGCATTCGTCCTCACTACCTTCGTTTACCGTCGTTTTTAAGAGCGATGGTAATGAGGTCAATACGATGGCAATTATATTATTTTAATTGAAATTTGTGGTAAATTTTTTGATAATTTCAAATGTGTTATAAATTGATGTAGTTCTAAGAAAACTTGTTGATGTGCTTACATTCTTTGTTTTTTCATAGATAACCAAGAATTAAGAATGCCGAAGAAAACTAAACAAACATTGGAGAAAAGAGAGCGCGATCGACTACAAAAACAAAAAAAAATATGCAGAAATTAAGAAAGATCCTGAGAAGTACGCAGAACAGAAGGAAAAAGAAAGAGCAAGATACCTTAAAAGAAAGGAACAGAAGAAAATAAAAAATGTAAGAGATATGACACCTAGACAATTAAGAGCTCAGAGAAAAAGATGGAGAGTTAATTCAAAACGTAACTATGAAAGAAAAAAGAAAGAAAAAGCTATACAACAACTATTACTAGAAAATTCCCCACCAAATAGTGACACTGAAGTACTTCCAGCTGAACAAGATCCTCTCACTGCCAGACCAGCTCTAAATATACCTAAGTCATCTCTTGATTGTATGGACTCCAAATATCAAAATTCTTGTGAACAATGTGTCAAAAAGGATATTATTGTGAGAAAACTTCGATATCGACATAAAAAAGAAATAGGTATATTAAAAAAAGAAATAGAAAAAACAAAGAAACAAAGAGATTCCATTAGAAAGATGTTTTACAGGCTAACCATGACAAATAAGAAAAAAAAAAATATATATCGAGTGAAGAAAAAGTAGATAGTCTAATAAAAAATGTCACAGTCACAGAAAAGCGTGAAGAAATTAAAAAAAAAAACTTATATTTGGGGAAATTCTTTCAAGAAGTGTTGGAGAAGGATACAAATCCTTGAGAAAAAAAGATAAGAAAGAGTTTTCTAATGTCATTATGTCTGAAAAAGAAAAATTTAAAAAATATAAGCTCCTGACAGAAACAAAAAATTTGACAGTAAGAGATAAAAAAGAAAATAGACAGAAGAGTGAAAACTTGACTGAACAACAAATTTTGGAATTTTTCGACGATGATACAGTGACTAGAATTGCGGCTGATAAAAAGGAATATATAACGAAAAACAAAATAAGTAAGCAGAAAAGATACTTGTCAGATACATTAACTAATCTCTATAAAAAGTTTCAACATCATTCAAATATCAAGGTAACGTATCAAACTTTTTGTAAATATCGCCCATTTTGGGTTTTATATCCAAAGGAGTCCAGCAGAAATACTTGTGCTTGCAAATTGCATATTAACTTTGATTTATTGGTAAAATGTTTAAATATAAATAAAATACTAAACGAAGCTAATGGGACAGCTATTTTAGAAAGTTTGTGTTGCAACTCTAATGATGAAAATTGTTTGAATCGATCATGTACTAAATGTAAATTTAAAAACTTAAATTACTCTGAATTTCGGAATGATAAAAATATTAAATATCAGCAGTGGTGTACTTGTTCAGAAAAGTATTATATAAAAGATGAGGAAAAAACTAAATTAGTAACAAAAAAAGAAACATTATATGATTTTCCAAGAGATATTATTATTAGATTAGAAAATAGTCTCGTGGGATATATGAAACACTGCACCAATATATTAACACAATATAGAAATATTAAAGAGCTTAAAAATAATCTTACTCCTCAAGAGGTAGTGATTCATGTGGATTTCAGCGAGAACTACTGCGTTAAATATAACGAAGAAATCCAAAGTTTTCACTTTGGTGGCAGTAGAATGCAGTTCTCGCTGCACACATGTGTTATCTATTTGATAGACCCAGAATTTGGCATTCAAAAACAATTAAGCTTATGCACTGTAAGTGAATGTACTCAACACGATGCAGCAGCTGTTTGGGCACATTTGATACCCACCATTGGGTATATTATTGACAGGCCCGTTGGTATAGTGGGCAGTGTTCCTGACTGCTATGCGCAAGGTCGTGGGTTCGATTCCCACCTAGGACAAATGTTTGTGTGATGAGCACGGTCATTTGTTCTTTGTCTGGGTGTCATTTATCTATAATATGTATGTATTTAGAAATATATATGTATGTTTATCAGTTGTCTAGTATCCATATCACAAGCTCTGCTTAGTTTGGGACTAGATGGCGTTGTGTGAAAAAGTTGTGGAATATTATTATTATTATTATGGAGATTTCGAATCAATTTAATACAATACACTTTGTTTCCGACAGTCCAACTAGCCAATATCGAAATCGTTTTATATTTTATATGATCAGCCAAGTATACCTTGATTTTCCGCAATTGATATCTGTGACTTGGAACTACTTAAAAGCCGGGCATGGCAAAGGGGCACCAGATGGTGTTGGTGCTGTTCTCAAACGAACAGCGGTTCAAGTAGTCCGTTTTGGCAGTGACGTGGACTCATTAGAAACATTCTTAGCCTGTCTTAAGCCTAGAGTAAATATTGAGATTCGCATTGTTACTAGAAATGAAATTGAAGCCAGAAGTTTTCCTACAGATTTAAAAGCGGCCAAAGGTACAATGATGGTGCACCAAGTTCTTTGGTCATTTGGGTGTTCTAAAATGACTCTAAGAAAACTAAGTTGCATTTTGTGTGGCAATGACGACATTTGTAGTCACGGCAAACATTTAGGATATTACGATATTCCTTCTTTTGAGGACGTCAATACTAACCAATTTCAGAATTTCCTTGATGAGAATACAACACCAGAATTAATCCAAGAAATAAATGACACAGCTTTTTCAGTTTCACGTTCTGACCCAGTTATCTACTATGAAGATCAATGTTCAAACAGACCGCACTCACCGAAAGTCAAAATATTAATGTAACTGATTGGGAAAACAGAACATTTTATATTAATAAAGAGAGTTTTGATAAAAATAAATCAGTAGGCAATTCTTATCAAACAGATTTTGAGAAATTCATACTAACATTCGATCGTGAAAAAGAAGATGATTCCAAAGAAAATAAAAACAAATTATATGAAAAGTAAGGCAAAAATATACTGAATTAATTTTTGGAGCGATGATTCCAATGAAGATATTTACTAATGCAAAAGTTAACTGAAAAAATTTGTTCGCCATTTTTTCAATTTGAAACTACCTATATTATTTTAATCAATAGTTGATGAGATTGATTTTTTGTTTTTGTAATAGAAGAAGTAAGACTTTATATTTTTGATCTCATAGGTATTTCCAAAGATTATGATTATTAGCAAGAAACGTCAAGTTTAAACTTAGAAAGGCCAGGAGAAATAGCCTAATAAGTTGATCATAATTTAGAAGTTTAATTTTAGTTGATCTCAAACATATTTCCAAAGATTTTGACTTTTAGAAAGAAACGAAGTTTAATAGAAAGGCCAGGAGCAATAGCCTAATAAGTTGATCATAATTTAGAAGTATAATTTTAGTTATCCAAGTTGTTTAATTGAATATACAAATGATTCTTTAATAACACGAATTTTTATCATTCCCATATATTTAGCATCATTACCTTCGTACTCCTATTTCCCTCACTTAATGACACAAACTCATTACCATCTTTGACGTTCTCATTACCCTCTCATTTAGAATAAATATATGATTGTAATTTTATTGTTTTCTACACAAACAAGGTAGAAACAACAAAAAATTGAAGGATTGGCTATATATAAACTATATTAGAAAAAGAAAACAAGTTATTCGACAATTAATTTTGAATTTGGAAATTTCGTGGAATTTGCACGAACTGAGCGAAACACCCTAATGTGTTCTTTATCATCGTGTGGAGAAAAACAAAGAAATAATCATAAATTTGAAAGAAAATTATTGGCAACCGAGCTTTTAAAAGCAGCGAGTGACTGTGCTTGTCTTACTGACACCGGCAATGCATTCCACAACCGAATAGCCTGCACCGCAAAAGAATGGTCGTAAAATTTAGTGGAATGTGTAGGCATCAAAAGTCTAAAATTTTCCGATGATCTCAAATCTCTACCATGCATGTCATGAAGGAACTTAAATCGTTCTTTGAGATAAAAGGGAGTCGTTGGATTGAAAAGAATACTGTAGAGTAATGATAAAATATGTGTATTCCGGCGAAGGCGGATAGGCAGCCACTTGAGTTTAATGCGAAACTCAGAAACATGATCATACTTGCGCAAACCAAATATGAATCTGATACAAAAATTTTGGAGTCGCTCAAGCTTATCTAACTGCACTTCAGTGAGATCTGGATAACTTGCATCAGCATAGTCGAGGATAGGGAGAAGAAGAGATTGGGCAAGCGCAGTTTTAGTGGCAGTCGGCAGGAAATTGCGCAATCTGCGAGAATAATATAATGAGAACCTCGGCTGGTTTCCGATCGCTAAATCGATCAAAGTTTTGTATTGTAAATTGTTTGTTCGTACGCAGCTACATTGAGTACCTATGCATCGCAAGTCCGGAACCATCAATACGGGATCTACGTATATCGTATTGAGGGTATTCAAAGAAAATTTCTTATAGGTTGGTACCTAGATTTTAGGACGAAACAAATATCTGTTGATTATAATCACCGATGTAGAAGGTAGGTACCATTTTCTGCCGCTTGACTGAAGACGTAATATTAGTGTTATAAATTATAATATGTTACTTGTTGTTGTTGTTGCAAATAGTTTAATTGACTGTGCTGAACTTATTTCAAGGTACGCACTAATCAGATGGGGATGCGACAGCGGCCACTTGTACACATGTAGGCCTTGTGCAAATACCAATTATAGGCGTAGTAGTGCATACTTTTCTAGAGACAGTCGGAGCTTTAACGAAATTTGTTGTGAACAAGACATTGATTTGTTTTGCACCAAGGCAAGCATACTAAGAAATATATTAGCAAAGCCATTTTTTTTACAAGGGGCGCCTACCTGCGCTTATATGACATTAATTTAAGTCTGTAAAATACATTAATTAAGTCAATCAATTAAATCAAGTGATTAACTTGTGTGGTCGAATAGAATGTATCTCTATATTATATAATTTTGTATTTAGGTGTCTGTGGGGGCTTATAATTAGCAACATAGTTATATTATTAGTCTGTAAGCCTTCCGAAAATAAAATAAATAGGTATATAAAATACAAGAACGTAAGGGAATAAGATTAATTTCGGACGGCTGTTTTAATTTTCAAAATACGTAATGCCACAGTAACGAGACATTCCCGTAAAAAATGGTATAATAATGTGAGGAGACCCGAGCCCAAATAATGGGAGCAAGAGAGGAAAAAGAATGAGAAAGCATGACTGGATTAACAAGCAGCCTAGTATAGTTGTCGCCAAATAACTTGGCAAGAGTCGTTCAATGCGCAGAAGTCGAATTTTAGGTGTCAGCGGGACGCGGGGTATGAGGTAGCGCCGCTCCGAGCGCGCGATTTGTGCGTCAGTAGTTCTCGTTCAATTTGCTCCCGAATACACTTGCGTACACGAAAGTTGTACCCTTTGTTTTTGTTAAGAGTTGTTTTAAATTTAGTTTTTGTTACGTTGATTACAATGCCAGGACCAAATACCGTTTTACGCAGACTATTCAAACGTCAGAAAGAACAGTTAGACACGATAGTTAAGGAAGGTTGAAATTCCGAATTCGTCACTGTCTTTAGAACACCGGGAAAAAAGAAGAATAAAAGGGGTAGCAGTTTTATTAACTAATTGTGACGACGAGAACATATTATTTTTAATGTTTTTTTTTTAAATACATTTTTTTCACTTTTAAATGTATTTATGTATTATATCTATTTTATTTATAATACCGAATTAACGAATGAATTCCTCTTTTTTCTTTAACATTCTTCTGAACAGATATTATTAAAAATAAATGATGGCAATAACCATAGAATAATGGCAATCAGTAAAAGTGACCACTTTTTTCTTCCACTAAGTGCACGATGCGCGGTTTTACCCCCACTACGCCAAAACCTTGCCAACTTACGTGACGAGGACTATAGTCAATATTATTTAGTTAATAGCAAGATGTACGGTTAAGTGTGATCCTAAGTCCGTAGGAGTTTGTGTTTGGGGTAGCCTCTTTAGAGGTAATGGGGCGTCTTCTATGTACCTACTGATGGTGATCATAGAGGTGGTTTTAGTGATGTAAAAATCCTACAACTTTCTAATCTTTGCCCCATAAGTCCAAGTGCCTTTTGAAGGTTCTCCTAAAGATAATGAAAAAGAAAGGTATTAAACATATCTGACTACGCCCTCGGCATCATTTTTCTAAGTAACAAATTAGAGTGGCAGATGTGTTAGAAAATTAAAATGCACAAAACAATCTTTGCACACAGGTAACGATCGGTTATTTTCAAGTGACCCGGCGTGGAACGAGCGCGTGCGTAGGCGGCGCGCGTTCGCGGACGCGGAGCTGGAGCGCGGGCCGGCGCCGCTGCCGCCCCCCGCTCCGCCCGCCGCACTGCTCTGCAGGAACCTCCTCGCTGCATTACTCACTACATACGCACCCACACCACCGCACACTCAACCGCAACGACAAAAACTGTCCTTCTCAATTGAATCGATTATAGGAGTGCAATAAATCGTTCAGAAAGTCAGCAGTTGAAGAATTACGCAATGCGAATCGGCGAGCTTTTACTTTGTCCCATTTATCCGAATGCCAGTAGGGTAGTTGGGTGATGAAAATAAAAAATGAAAACATCGTTTTCGAACAATGAGTGCTTTATTAACGAAATGTATGGTAAAAGAATGTCTATTGTGAGGTCATCTTTTTACAACCGAAACTTAGATTTAATCAATTAATTACTGGATATATTCACTTTTAAAACTGATTAAATTGTTTGATTTTTATTAAAGATCATTATATAAAATGAGTACAGAGTTTTTTAATTCAAGTGGGTTATACTAGTAATTTTTCCAAAATTATAATATTATATTGTTATTAATTAATTTCGAAAAAGACGCCTAGGGTTAGGCCTTAAAATGGAGGTAGATGTGTCTATTACAAGAAGCATCCATCTGTACTCACTTTATTGAAATAAACAACGCAATCATTATGTACGGTGTGTAACTTTGTACAGGTTGACTTATAGCTGAAATTATGTATTCCAAATACAAACATTACAGTTGCAACAATTTCATGTTATTTATATGTAAATTACTTACACATTTGCCTACAGGTGACAAGAATTTACATTTTAAATAGTTAAAAATATATTCATTTTCATACAAGATACAATTTGCACGGATAGATTTTCTATCGACATTTGCAAGAGGACTAACTAATGGTAGTGATTTGTAAATAAACCTAGTGAAATAATATATGTAATAAAATATTAGTACATAATTATGTAATATAGATTTATATAAGTAATGTGTTTTAAAATATTATTCAAATATATAATTAAATCGACAAACCAATATTCTTTTGCGAAATAATACATAGATGAAATGTAAAACCATCACATTGTCTACATTTTGTTGAAATTTCAATTACCTGGTTTTGGTAAGCGGAGTGGGAATGTCGACCTTTATCGGAAATCAAACAAAAGAGCCTCTAGCTCTAGATTGCCTCAAAGAAGCCCAAAAGGAGGGTTATGTATTTATTTTAATATTTGCGAGTTGAGAGAACTATATAGTATTTTAAAGTATCATTGAAGCCGCAAAGCAATTAAGATTTTTAACCAGGACTAAGGATAATGGTCTATTAAAAAAAGGTAAACTTCAATATTACACCAGAAAACCATACCCAACTCAGGTCATTATTCACGATGTTACTGTTAGACGAATATATCCCGATATGCACCGCCACAGTACACTTTACGAATTTTAAAAAAATATGCTTGTTCTAAGCATATTCGCAGCTTATCGTTCGTCTGCTCATAAAGTGAGATGCCAAAGAAAAAAATAATTTCAAGTAACCAGATATCACTAATACCTACGTGTATGTAAATGCTACTGTATAAAAATAGTTTTGTAATTTTACCTGTATAAGTGAGCTCAAGACAATTTCTTTTCGTTAAAAATAATTTGCTTTAATGTACTACAACGTAATTTCAATAATAATAAATGTGGACAATGTGATTATTGTATTCACATGCATAGGTATATAAAGAAAGTATTATGTATTACAAGTACAAAATATGTAGGTTTTGACAATAATGCACAACACAATAAGACAATTTAACGCGACACAAACAACCTACATTTATATCGACAATGCATCACAATTAATGTTCGTCCAAAACACAATACAACTATAATATTTTTCATATAATACTAACTATGCCTCAAGGAAGGGAGTGCCTTACGAATGCCGCATTACTCACACATACACGCATGCGATTACTTATCCAACTATTATCACGGTTTTTTTTTTAGGAAAAACAAACATCTACATTTAAAAAAATCATGACCATAAAACCTACTAGCCTTAAAAATAAATTACGAGGCCACCCGTAACATCGATTTAAAATGGATTCTACTTAAAAAATAAACAATATGTCTCAAATTTATCCGAAAGGTAGCTACAGTAATTTGTGTTCCTACGGGTACCGAGACGTGAAAGCTACCGTATCGACGCTCGACGCGGTCGGAGTCGGCCGGGCTTCGTTGGCACAAGACACGGGATGGGACTAGACAGGACTCGGGATAGGAACTCACTGGGGTCAGGGATCGGGGACTCCACCTACTCATCACAATGCATATGACGTATCTAAACAGTACTAATTTAGCGAGACGCAACAAATACAATATATAAAGTAACACTCGAAAGTAAAATTTAAATTGTGACCGAGCCAAAAGACAGAATTTAGATTAAGGAATGTTTCAAATTTCTTTATATCCCCGAAATACCGTTTTATATCGACACTGTACCCTATGCTACAATTGCAATTGTAAAATATACTTAAATGTTCATTTGAACTACACAATTTCAGATCCCCGTATCTGAAAAAAAAAACAAACTAAATGATATAACAAGTGTTTAAAGTCAGACTTTTAGCTTTTATAAAACAAAAAATAACAATTTTACTTGAATATAATAATAATATACATCGCAATATGTATTTACATATACATAATATTATTTTAATTAAATATACACGTAAATAGTACTTTATATCAATCATAAAAGTTGGCCAGATACATGGACAGTCGCGGAGTCGACGCGCGCCATTACTAAATGTGTAAATATGTCTAGCTCCGTAAGGTGTTGCACCTACCACGCACAGCGCGCGTCGAAGGGCAAGCGTCTACGCGAGGCCAACTCACACATACAATTCCATTAAACAATATACAACGTAAAAATACTATTTGGTACATTATATAGCAGAAATCTAGCCGTCATAAAATCTATCAAAGCAGTATATTGTATCTACACTGACACAGACATATAATCATCATACACATATATTATTCAAAAAAAACCAGTCACAAATCACAGTTGACATAAATTCTCGATTTTACTAAGTCTTTGTAATTTATATAAAATAATAGTTAATACATCAATTTTAAATATCTACTAAAATATATTTGCAAAGCTCTAGTGGGTGTAGATAAATGCTTTTGAATAAAATCAATTACCAAATGACTCTGTTATTTGAAATCCTCTAAAACAAACCGCAAAGATGCTGTTTTGATGTTAGTGAATTACAAAATAAATACGTGCAGTATCTATGTTGAGCAGTGAATGGCATCAGTCAACCTAAGCTAATGTATTACGAACGAACGATGTGACCGGCGATCGAGAGCTGTCCCAGCTATCGTCTCTAGCTGGTGCAAGCACTCGCGACTTTCATATTCAGCTTCGACGTTATATCTTAACGATATCGATTCCACGTGAAAAAACACTAGTTTACTAATGTTTCTGTAGGTAATTTCAAGATGAGACTCTGCTGATTCGATGTGTCGTTAAATCTTACTAATAAGATTAATATTTAAGAACACAAACTTTGCATTAAAGAAAAAAGAAATAATTTATCATAATTTTTGCATAATTACGAATCAATTTAAAATGACATATATCAAACTGAACAAAAACTCGTCTCATCTCCTAATGTTAAAACTAGAAACTATCTCTAAATTTCATGCAGTTACAGTAGATATTCCACATCTAACTCGGTAATAGTCACCGCGTTACGAATTAGTGAGTAAAACTACAACTAGAAAGGGCCAACGAATGTACACTCGTCACGATGGTTATTACACGTAAGCATGCAACGTGCAACATGGATGTAACAAGTTACGAGCAGAAGCCTAGCACCCCGCCCTGTGCGTTGTGCGTCTCGTGTGAGCCGAGCGGAGCGGTTCATAACCTGCGAGGCCCCCAGCCAAACTACTTACTATACTCAGTGCATTATACACTCATACAGATTAAGTGATTACGCCGCTTCTAAATGTACGTCTCGTCGAACGAAAAAAGATATAATTTTCAGGTACAAACAGAAGAACGAAGTGTAACAATTTACAATGTAGGTAATTATTCTCTGTCGATAGGTACAAATGTGTAAATATCCTCGCTGGGTAGTGAGGTGTGTTGGCACATATCGCGGCGACGCTGCGCCGGCGTGCGGTCCCTACGCGCGTGCGGCTCCGTCGCGCACCCTCAATGTCTTCCCGACCCGTGCTGACATTGGTTCCCCTGCGGACAACGCGCCATTACTACGAGAACACCCATCGACCTGCTATGAGAGGACACTCGCAGCTTACCATAACGCAGTGAACACGTCTATATCCCGCACATGGCGGACAGGCGCACGCTGAGCTGTATGGGGAACTGGTCGGTGAAGTGGCGCCAGTTCTCCTCGCCCACTTGGTTCTTGAAGCCGTGCAGAATCTTGGTGAACATCTCCTTGAGGTCGTCCTTGGGGTGCGACCAGGACGCCACCGCATCGCAGAAGAACATAAAGTCCTGCACCACGCCGGCCGGGTTCACCTGGATCATCTGACAGATGCCACGGAATGCCGAGTCCTTCTCGTCGTTGTCTCGGATATTCCTCAGCGATGTGCACCTGTTACCAAATGACGCCTTGTCAGCAAGTACTCAATCAATTACAACACCATGATCGTTATTTAAATGATATTTCAAATACGTCTCTATCTTAACAAAAAAACTGTTCACTACTAAAATAGTGTCAATAACGCAGCAATAAGCGGTTGATGAAATATCATCTAAAATTACTGTTCTAAAATATTTGATGAAAATTAATCAAGCGTAAATAAACTGTATACTTTTCAAGGGAAAAATGTGGAAAACAAAGGAAAGGTTATTAATGTGAATAGCAAATATTGAAACTGGCACACGAAAATATTTGTATGGATATTGGAACTCAGTTAATTCCAAACTGTAAGCAAATTACATTAAATAAAATATATAATATTAAATAAACTCATTCAGTTATACAAATAAATAAGATTATTCAATAATATGTGGTAATCTGAAAAGTTAGTCAAAATAATTTGTCTTGCAGTTTGGTGTAAATAATAGAATATATTGTTTAGAAAGCGGATGGTGTTCAACACATATAAAGTACAGCACTGAAAATAAAATGATCAAATAGGTAGTTTTCATCCAACAAATCAGTTTCCCTTAAAGTGTGGCCGTACTATTAATACATAGAATTAATATTCTCATGCTTGGTTCAACTTAAATCAACACATATCATATAAAACAATAATATTAACAAGCCATGGACAAACACCATCCACAATCGAAATAATACCGGTTAATAACTTATTCAATATTAAACGTAATAGTAATAATATAAAGTAATAATAAAAAAAATGACTACAGACCACTGGCGTACAAATTGATGTAAAACGGGTGCGACGTCGTGGGGGCACACATAACCTAGCCGACCGATAGTAATCGCTACACGCCACGACATACCGAGAACAAAACCAAGAAAACAAATCAACAAACCATTCAAAACATATTAAATTACATAAGTCAACAGCAACAAATTAGTGTTACAAATGGAAAAAACGTGAAACAATCGTATTTGCTAAGTAATCCATCAAATTATATAGGTATAGTATAGTATGTTTGACAAAAGATGGCCTAGAAGTACACCGCGTTCAACATTGAGAAGTGCTACATGTAGATGAACGAGTACACATGAACTCATGCAAGCTGATGATACAATACTGCGGGATCTACGCCATCTTTTACAACGGGCACACACTTCAGATTTCCGTTCTACTTTGATTTTTTACTGTATTTACATTATACCCCAGAAACCAAAAAAATATTGATGCAAGGTAAAGGAGCTATGACTTTGAGAGTTCTACTGTTTGTGTTTATATAACGTGAAATATATTAAAATACATGTTTCATAAATATTATGTTTTGTAGAAGTGGGAAATGATATACAGGTATTGTTTAGTACTGAGTTAGTACACATCAAGTAGGTAGTGTATACATATTATATGAGTTCTGCCAGGTACAGATAGGCAGGGACTACTACAGCAAACATAAATGGGGTATACAGGTAAACATGAACATCACAAAACTCAATATAAAACATTGAATAGTAACATATACATACATAATAAGTATACATAACATGACTGCCACCAAGAAAAGTCATTTATTTTATATAGTTCTAGCAAATAATAAAACATTACTGATCAATTATTCTCATTTTTTCAATTAATTAAGAGTGTTCAATATAAGACGCAATAAGCACAATCACTTACCTGTATTTTCAAGTAGAGTCTTAGGTGTGTTAGGCCTGTTGATAATTTCAACTAAATGATTCAACACTAGAGGAATATACTTGGATGTTTCGGGCCCTGAAATAATGATTTATTGAAACACAAGGTTGTAGAAACATTTCTATAACATTGGTTAATATATTTTTAAGTTACTTACCTAATTTGATGCTAATTTCACCGATTGCCCAGGTGGCATTATTGCAAACAGAAATGAGTTCGGGATTGAGGTTCATGCCAAGTATCGGCAGAAACTCGGGTATGTATGGCAATACATGTTGGAAACACGCCTTGGTCAGGTCGCCCAGCAATGCAAACGACGACTGACGAACCTGATGGTTATAATACAGCTTAAAATAAAAAATCTATAAAAGAACGAACAAATCCCATCGCCCAATACGTGTTAGTTACTGTTACATGGTTGTTACAAGATATACAATGAGTATTAATGGTTCTGTGGGTGATATAAATGCAATATCCTTCAACCTTAAACCAAGATGAGAGTATGTGAGACCAAGTTGCGCGATCCAAAGAGTACCTGATAAGACGAGCAACAAAAACATAAGCAGGTAAAACAATAAATACGAGTCCATATGGGCCTAGGGTCTGATTTGCCACGAAGTGTTAGTACGAAATTCCCAGTAAGCTTAAGCTATTTAGTTTTTTTTTTTTAAATTATATTAACTTCCACAACTTTGCATGGTGAAATAGCACTCACTACGCCCATAGCATACAAAATCTACATGTTTACTATTTGGAGAATGTGGATGATACAGACAGCAAATCATTGAACACATCTGTATCTTGATTTGCTAAAATGAACTATATCATTCATATTTATCCAACATCCCAAAACAGATGCATTTTGCCGCTACTATTCAGGCAAACAAACAAAAATCATTTTGGACAACGCAACCAGTACATATAATGTAACAATATTAAAAAGCTTAAATTAATAATTAAATACATTAAAACTCCATAATACCTTGACATTACAAAAATGCCCTATGCGCCCTTGTCCCAGTGAGTAGTAAAGCATGAGTCACATACAAGATATACCTCAGGCATCGGATCCTGCATGCACTGGTAGAGTAGCTGCATGAGGTTTGAGTTGAACACCAGATGGTCTATATGTCCGTCCAGCCCCTCTGCCAGCCCGCTCAATAGGTCCAGGGCCACGATCATGAAGTCTTTGTCGGGCGCTTCAAATTGCTCGGGACTTTGACTGTTGGCCTGGAAGTAATTAAATAATAGTTTTTATTTTGCAAATATATATTATTTATAAAATTCTCGTGTCACAGTGTTAGCTGCCATACTCTTTGGAAACGGCTTGAACGGTTTTTATAAAATTTTATATGCATATTCGGTAGGTCTGAGAATACATCGTAGACTATTTTTTATTCACTAAAAATAATTTATCTGGCAAAACAACGTTTGCTGGGTCAGCCAGTATGTAATGAATAACACTGTGACTATAGTTGCAAAACTTCTGAAAAATTCGGAATAATTCCGGAATACTTCTGGGAAAGTTTCTTTAAATCAGAATTATTCAAAATGAATTTAAATAAGGCCCTCTGTGCGCCGGCCGCTGGCGCCGGGCTGCGCGCGCTGCGATGGCGGTGCGGGGTGCGGTAAGAGGGGAGATGCTCCCCGGAGAAGTTATCTCCCCCGCGAGAAAGATTCGTACCCCGCAATCGAATGTTTCCGAATATTTCGCCCGAATAATTCAATGGGAATTAACGTGTTTGTTTGTTGTGTGGTGGGTGAGTTAATTATTGTTCAGTGCGAGAGTACGTACGATACGAGAGTAAAATATAAATGTTTATTTTATTATAAATGGGATTGATTAAGTATATGTTGATATTTTTATAGGTAGATATGTTAGCCTGTGATTAACAGGATTTTTATTCTTTTGTTTCTAGGTAGGAAGTACCTACTTATTTCGAAATTGAATGCTATTTTTATAAATGTCAGTTGTGGAATAAAAAACCAGGCCTAGCATATTTTATTTGTTTTTTGAAAAAGGGTTACCTATGTTTTTGGTTAGTTTGTATGTAGCTCTGTACGCATCGCGAGTATTCGCGAGTCGCATAGGTCTACTTAACGCGTATAATAGCCCAGTCAATAAAAACAAATAAAGGCAAACCTTGCAAGCAAACACGTTTTGATGCGGTTTTCAGAAAAGTATTTGTTATACTTAGGTAGGAGCAGGTTTTGGTATATTAACCGACTTCAAAGGTCGATTTTCCTGGTTTTTTTTTTACAGTTGAAATATTCCCAATGTTTCGGAATACTTCCGAAGTATTCGACGGGAATGATTCGGAATTTTTCCCGCCAGCATCTATAACTGTGACACATCTTTTTTTTTTCGTAAATGTAAACTAGACAAGGCCTTTGTTTCTGAATGACTGACTAACCAACTACCCTGCCCTGACTACCCTGAGAAGAAGCACCGAACCAAACTCAGAGGTCAACATCTTGTTTACGTACGTCTATATAATCTGTACTAATCCAGTCATATGAGAACCATGTATGTTTATGTGGTGGTATGTGAGGATAGAAACACAGATTTAAGCAGGCCGGTCTAAAAAGTGTAAGCATTTGTCAGTTATCATCACATAGCTCAACTTGAACTTTAAGGAGCTCGAACGATTTGACGAACGATAAATTGAAGTTCACTTAGCACTCGTATTTCATTGGTGACAGATAGATTTTACCTCAAAATAACAGTAGTGAACGTCATTTATAGAAAGTACTGCATACTTGAAGCGTAGGCACATATTCCCGGGTCGAATGGTTTAACCAATGAGAATGCACGAATTATTCTAGAAATATATCTATTCGAAAAGATATGAGCCAAAGTAAACAAAAGTAAAATAGATGCCATGATAGGAGCAGTGATTGATAGGTTTTACTCGTAATTTGTTTACTCATTGGCGACGGCTTTGTAGCTAATTTAAAAATGGTGATAAAAATATTATAGTGTAAGTACTTGATATTATTAAAACGAAATTAGTGATTGCTATTATATTGTAGAAATTACTGATTATTTTTAGATATTTATGCGAACGTGACTCACCCAAGTTGTACACTATTCTCTGGATAAGTATTTTCCTGTTACGTGAGATTTACCCTCTTTAACATAACTTTTTCTTTAAACAAAATGGAAAGGTTCTATTTCCGACAAAGGTCAAAAAAATTATAAGAATTGTTACAAACATTTTCTCTTTAAAAAGATAAATAAAATTTATACGACTTATAAGAAAATACTTATTCTATTAATTATACTTACAATATTTTGATTTAATGTTTGTTCTATTAATGATACACATCTCCTGAACACTGGTTCACAGTATGGCAGGAATCCAGATTGAAGTGCCGTTGCGACAGACGACAGACACTGAAATCATCACATTTATTAATATCTACGAAGACTAGTCACATTTGACTAAAGTCATTTGGCTATATTCATACCTCCAGAAGTGGGAAAAGATCTTTATCTTCATCCTTCAAAACATTCCACTTATTGATAAGTGGTGGCATTAACATGTTGATATATTCTGGTTTGTTGAGGTGGTGGCCAACAGAATCAGCCAGTGTACCGATGGCGTCGTACAGTATGAGGAGGTTCTTGTGTTGGTATTTACTGAAGGCGTATACGAGCGTCTGTAAGATGAAGCCGAGATAGGGAACAAGCTCCGTGCAGGCTTCCTCTTCTAGTGTGGCGAAAGCCGAACACGCCGCCTCTTGTACACGCTTGTTGTTGTCTAGAACGCGCTTTAACAGCTGAAAAATAAACATTGAAATGAGATATTGAAACCTTAAAGTCTGTTGAAAGTCAGATTGACTAACACATCATTTTATAATAAGATATAACTATACAGGGTATAAGTGACATCGAAGCACGAACAGCATGGGTTCAGTACATGATTCTGGCCTCCGTTAAGAGTTTTTCGTCGTTTTTCCTTCTATTTTCAAACATTTTTCCGTCAAACTATTCATAATAGTTATTTCTAACTAATCTAATGATATTTTCAATTAAATAGCAATTTTTTTCTAAGAATGAGCAATGTAAATAAGACTCGAAATATTTTCATGGAATTATGTTTAAGTTATGAGTGAAGTTTGCGTTACAATTTCACTGAAACCCTGTATATGGGAGTGCCAGCTTCTGCCCGCGACTTCAATCGCGTGGGAGGGTTACCCCGCGTAAATCCCGAAAACGTGGGAATTCCGGGAAAAAAGTAGCCTGTGTGTTATTCCAGGATATCAACTATCTCCTTCACATTCAGATCCGTCCAGTAATATTTGCGTGAAAGAGTAACCGACATCCAAATATCCATACATCTATACATCCACCTTTACAAACTTTCGTATTTATAATATTAGTAACATAAAGTAATATAATAATATAACTAACAGTGCCCATGACTTCGTTCAGTCAATATAGAAACAAATATAAAAAAATGTACCTATACAACATGTAATGGAAAGCTGATATCTATCCAAAAGGACTGAAGACAACATCTGGTATGGAGTCTCTATGCAAAGTTTCAGCTCAAAATAAGTGACTCACAGAATTGACCCCAAATTATTGGTTTCATATGTTTCTTGAATACCAGTAATAACAAACGTGTGACAGCATTATGAGGGTCATCACTTTCCACGTCACTTGCCAATAAAACGATAATTTTCTTCGTTCTTCTTAATTTGAAATATCGGTCTCTGGTATCAATGTATTGAAATTTCTAATATGCTCCACACATGTACACATAGGATTAGAAAACCCTCGCCATATCGTTTATTATCATCCAAAGAAGCCGTGCACTTGGTATGTACATATATACCCTTTAAATTACATGTTGTATATACAGGGTTAATTGTAAAACACCGGAAACCTCTCAGGACTATGTTACTAACATCATAATCAACAACTTTTCTTCTATGACTTTTAAAAATTCGTCATATTTTAGTTCACCAGATTTTCATAGAAAAATAAAAATATTTAAATTGAACGCCCTAAATGTTACGAAGTCTATGCGAAGCAAAAGAAAACGATTTATTCTATCGCTTTATTTTGCTTCGCTTAGACTTCGTACCATTTAGGGCGTTAAATTAAAAAAAAAAATTTTTGTATGAAAATCTGGTGAACTAAAATATGACAAATTTTTAAAAGTCATAGAAGAAAAGTTGTTGTTTATAATGTTCGTAACATAGTCCTGAGAGGTTTCCGGTGTTTTACAATTAACCCTGTATATACGGATAGATGTATTTTGTTTCAGTTCACAGAGTTTTACATGAATAATAGTAGTAAGTAGTGAAGTAACCTCGGTCATGACGGGCTTGAGGTAGAGGTCGTGCGACTGCGACACGATCCAGTGCGAGTAGCGGCTGAGCGTCCAGCAGGTGATGGCGCGCACCAGCGCCTTGCGCTCGGCCAGGCAGCACACCAGGTACGGCACCAGGTCGGGCAGGTGCGGCACCATGCCGCCCATGCAGCCGTCCGCCACCGCGCCCAGCGCCAGGATGCCGCTCTCCTGGGGGAACAACCTACTTTCTTATCGGCTCTTATAAATTAACAACAAACAATATTTATTTGTTCCAGACTTAAACCAAACAATTATTGGTATTTTTATTCAGAATGATCTCGCGTTTGACCACCATCTCACTTGATGGTAAGTAATGATGTGGTTGGAGATGGATTGTACCTTAAATTATTACAAACTAGCTTCTGCCCGCGACTTCGTACGCGTGGGAAGGTTTTCCCGCGCAAATCCTGATCCCGTGGGAATTTCGGGATAAAAAGTACCCTATGTGTTATTCCAGAATGATAACTATCTACTTTCCAAATTTCATTCAGATCCGTTCAGTAGTTTTTGCGTGAAAGAGTAACAAACATCCATCCATCCTCACAAACTTTCGCATTTATAATATTAGTAGGATTAGTAGGATGTTAGTGGCAAGATACAAAACATGTGAAACTGGGCTTAATCTAGGAGGATTCCTGTGCTATAGGAACCAGTTACTTCCATAGTTACATAAATTCAACAAAAACAGGATTTCTTATAGATGTCCCAAACACACATAACTTACAGACTAAACTTATAAACTAGATGACCAGACTTTGGAATCTACAAAAAGTCACAATAGTCCATACCCAAAGTATTCTAACAAAACTTTAACATAGTAAACTTTAACAATCCCTCAGTAATCAGTCAATCAGCTACACAAAGCAGTATTCAATACTAAACACATAAAGGCTAGTCAGAAAGTGCCTGCTATGTGAATCCGATAACTTGCACCAAAACATCCACACTAACAAATGATCTGAAATGATCATAACAAATGATGGGAATGATGAATAAGAGATCGCTGGTAGTAGTAACCAGCGATAATTTCTGCTATATCCACTCTTGAACTCATTGATAAACTCTTGGCTTAGGCCCGTGGCATCATTATGTGCCATATTTTTGTCGGGTTGCCGAGAAAAATAAATACGAAAAATAATAATAGGTATCCAAGCACCGGCGATTGACGAGGAGCGAGTAGAGCTAACATCTGAAAAAAAAAATAGTTGGCAAGCAGCAAATGTCAAAGTGAGCAAGCTCTTCTGTTTACACGAATCATGTACATTTCTTGAGTGAGATAATAGCTGCTTCCTCGTTGGTGGTGGGACATACAACCTGCCTTATTAGCAAAAAACCAAATACAATTTGTCCATCTCAATTAAAATATAAAACGCAATTTTATGAGGTACATTGCTATGCATTATTTGAGACATATGTGCTAGTATAAACTGTGTTATAGAAACAGGCTCTTTCCTGTAATAGTTCATTGACACGAGTTTCTGTAGGTACCTAAGTTAGCACTTTAAAATTAAAATTTACTTAACACTAATTATAACTATATAACAATACTCATTATAGGTGTAACAATGGGCCCATTGGGTGCTACTGCTACCAATGAACTTACACTTATTATTCTCACATAGCTATTTGTATCATTACGCATCCTAAAGTCATCTTTCAGACAATATTACTATAACTAGAGGTCGTGAAAGAGTACCAAACATTCATATATCTTTCCATCCATCCTCACAAACTTTCGAATTTATAATATTAGGAAGAAGAAGTAAGGTAGATAAGGTTGTACGCACCTTAATGACCCATTCCTCGTGGAAGAGAGTCTCCTTAAGTATGGGGAAGAGCACGGGCAGCAGATCGGCGCCAAAGACGTTGGCGAGAACGTCGAGCGTAGCGGCGCTGCACTTGCGCACGTTCCAGTCCGACAGCGAGCCGTCGTCCGCGTCCGCGCCGCCCTCGTCCTCGTCGTCCGAATCGCCGCCGCCCGACATGTTGCTGTCGCCCGCGCCCGCTACGTAACCACACATCGTCTTTAGTTACTACTCTTAGCACAGACATTTTTGTACAAAGGGCACCTACTTACACTTAAATTAAATTAATTGTCTTGATTAACTTGTGTGGTCAAATGGAATGCATCTGTCTAATCTATGTCTATATTATATAATTTTGTATTTATCTGTGAGGGCCTTGTAATTAACAACTTAGTTATATCATTATTTCATTTATTACATCTTATAAACCTATTATTTACATTTTTAAATATTCCTATAAAAAAAAAAAAAACATTTACAAATATAAAAAACAGTAGCCCACCGGTATCGGGAACAGGGTCCAAGCAACCGGTGGTCAGGGCTCTTGAGAGAGGAACCTCCTAACAATTCGCGCCGTGTCCAGAAGTACTGCTTTCTGGATCAAGCCCATGATCCAGATGCCCTACGAGAGCCTCGTAAGATGTTTATCGAGGCTTATGCCATTGGCTATTATGCCATTGGCTGAGACGACTATCGGCACAATGATTGCTGTATCCACATCCCACATGTCAACAACCTCGCGAGCCAAGTCAAGATACTTAATTTGCTTATATTTCTCGGCTTTCACGAGGTTCTCGTCATGAGGGACCGCTATATCAACTATCATTGTGCGACGCTCTAATCGGTCTATTACCACTATGTCAGGTTTATTGGCAACAATAGTCCTGTCAGTGATGATAGACCGATCCCAGTACAATGTAATATTGCCATTTTCGAGAACTGGTTCGGGCACATACCTATAGTACGGTACTTCTGATTCCACAAGAATGTATTTAAGAGCAAGTTGCTGGTGAACAATCCTAGCTACAAGGTTGTGTCTATGCAAATAGTCTCCGTTAGCCAGACGAGAACAACCGGAGATAATGTGACGAATGGATATAATATACAAGGTTAAAGGAAAAGTCGTGCTAGATCCGTTAAGGGCGTGGAGTACCCACCATTTCCGACTTATATCACTATGAAACACCCTACCCTAAACTTAACCCTTTTCGAGATATTCGACTATTAATTTTTTTTTATTGAAAATTACCGATTTTTAGGCTACTAAATTTAATTTTGTTTATTTTGTGTCTTATTATTATTATTATTATGCATTTTTACATGTGTAATAAGATGCTTTAGGACGTCAGTCATTAAAATAATGCGTAAGTTAATTAGGCCGTAGTAGACAAGTGAAAGTTAAGAAATTAAAAAAATATATTAGAAAGTTTATTTTTCTCTAAGGGATATCTAAAAAAAATATTATGGCAGTTGTTCGGCAGATGTGTTTTTAAATATCTACGTTTCATCAGATATCTAACGAGGTATAACAATCTAGGATTTGTATTACATTTCGTGGAAAAAAAGTAGTTGGGACGCTCCAGGTAGTCCAGTTCTAACGGTCCCGCGCCTATTGTCCTTCAAGATAAGACGCACCGTGCGAGCGAGACAAGTGACGATTTATGTAGGTGCGAATGAAAGAAAAGGTTAGGGCTGGGAATACAATACGGGATATTGTTTTGGTTATCGGTCTGCTTTTGTGATTCGTACATAGTAGATGTGATATCGTTTTGCTCTTTTTCTCAACTTGGCCACAGATTACTTAATAGTTACTACGTAACAGATACTTCACTCAGTACAAAATTTCCAATACCTACTGCCTACTATAATAGCCTACTCCGTCGAGTCAGCAACCGCTACATGCTAAAATGTGCCTAAATGTTCAAGCGTACAGTTGTGATTGCTTTCGCACCGCTCGATCCCACAGCGATCGCAGGGCTGCTTCTTCGATAAAATTAAATTAACAAACTTTTTGTTTCTATGCTATTGAGAACTGTGAATATGCTCTGACTGTAGGTGGTAGTTTAAAATTGTATCGTTTATAATATTTTTTATAAATTGGTGCTGACTGTGCAATACATCTAGATAAAACATAATTATAGAGGTCAGTGAGTGGGTAAAATAAAAAGAATATCTTTAAAGTTACATGTGTTTTATTTTTATATAATTTTTTATAAATTTCTTACGCTTTCTAAATTCTCTGTTATTAAATTTTAGTGTAGAAAATATCCTGAATCTAATAAAAAGTTTTATTAGATATTGTTTTGGGAAACAAGGCCAGGGAGAATCAAAATGTCTGTTATTTAAAATTTATTAAAGTAATACTACCCGGCCTTTGTTTCATATTTTTTTTTCAAAATAATTAATAAACATAGTCTTAAGTTCTCTTACATAATAATTATGAAACGCATCTGTTGGCACTTTTAACTTTCCGGAAAAAGACGATGTTTTGTTGAATGCTTTAAAATGGATAAACAATCTATTCGTAGATTCATTTAAATCAAGAATGTTCTGTAATTCAGCAACAAAGCCAGGACAGGTATGCTTCTTGCTACATTTATTTTATTTATTTATCACTTACCTTTCTTCATTGACAGGTAAATCGAAAAATGTTAGGTGTTTATCCCATCTTTTACTTGATTTGCACCCATCTACAGCACATAAGGCACCAGACGGCATCGTAGGTACGTGTACAAACGAATGTAGGTACCTAACGATTAAAATTGAACAACGTGCTTGCGCTTCGCATGCGAAACCGCACTGAATTTGGTCCGCAAACGGCCCTAGACCGCTCGGCCGGGCGGTAGGTAATTATAGCGCACAAGTACATGGAGTGACGGAGCCCTGACTTGGCTGTGATTCTGGACTATTTCTTCTGATTTGTGACTACTGTGCTTGTTAACCGGACTCTGATTTGTACTTGTGATACGGAAGTGTTGAAGATAGCGTCCTACACACCTGAGGAATATGCTGATATGCTTATTTGTTACGGATACTGCGATTGTGTGTCTGCGCAAGCTCGCAACGAATACATAACTCGATTCCCCGGTCGTCGAGTACCGGATGTGGCCGTTTTTGACAGAGTTTATCGAAGACTTCGAGAAACTGGCTCTGTTTTGAGACGAAATACAGACATGGGAAGACCACGAATTGTTGACGACGAAGAAGAGGACAATGAGATAGTGCAACGTTTTCGAGCGGATCCGACTACTTCCACTAATATTGTTGCCCGTGATCTGGGAATTTCGCAATGGAGTGTGGTCTACAGTGCATACTGCTGGACTATACCCGTACCATGACACACGCCGGTACACACTATTGAAGAAGGAGACCCCGCGAGAAGGTTGGATTTTTGCAGATTTATGCTAAATGCTGACGTAGAAGACCCAGATTTTCTAAGAAAAATCTTGTGGACAGATGAATCCAAATTTGATAAAGATGGCATGACTAACTATCATAACGCCCATTACTGGGCCCCAAAAGAACTAAGGAATCCCAATAAGAAAAGAGTGAAGGGGTCCCAACGAAGATTCAGCGTGAATGTGTGGATGGGCATTATCTCCAATCATTTAATTGGACCTTACTTTCTCCCGGACAATCCAAATGGGGAAACGTACGAAAACTTTTTGAGAGGAGACTTGAGTAATTTGCTGGATGATCTGCCACTCAACTTGATCAGGGACATGTGGTTCCAACATGATGGCTGCCCTGCCCATTTCAGGAGAAGTGTCAGAGACTGGCTGGACACAAATTATCCAAACAAATGGATAGGACGAGGTGGGCCGTTGCCATGGCCAGCAAGAAGTCCGGACCTAACCCCCATGGATTTTCATGTGTGGGGGCGCATGAAAAGTCTTGTCTACAGCGAGCCAAATCCAGTTTCATCTGTGGAAGAATTAAGAGAAAGGATTGTGGATGCAGCAAATCAAATGAGGACAATGTTGACCACTGGAGTAGTGAAGACTGGCCTCCGTAGAAGGATGCAACAATGTATTAGAAACAGAGGCGGCCATGTTGAACATGAACTGTAGAGTAAGAAAAAGTTGTGTGAAAACCTGATTTAATAAATGACATTTCATGCTTACTTATTGTTTTATTTTACTTTTTAGGGCTAAGTATTAATTTTCTTCTCCACTGTCGCCTATGAAGCTAAGTTTTTTTCAATGCATTTAAATAAAACCCTAGATTGTTATACCTCGTTAGATAGCTGACGAAACGTAGATATTTAAAAACACATCTGCCGAACAACTGTCATAATATTTTTTTAGATATCCCTTAGAGAAAAATAAACTTTCTAATATATTTTTTTAATTTCTTCTCTTTCACTTGTCTACTACGGCCTATTCAATTAACTTATGCACTATTTTAATGATTGAAGTCCTAAAGCATCACACACATGTAAAAATGCATAATAATAATAATAAGACACACGAAGTAAATAAAATTAAATTTAGTAGCTTAAAAATCGGCAATTTTTAATAAAACATTTAAAGTCGAATATCTAGAAAAGGGTTAAGTTTAGGGTAGTGTTTCATAGTGAAATAAGTCCGAAATGATGGGTACTCCACGCCCTTAACGAATCTAGCACGACTTTTCCTTTAACCCTGTATATACAGTATTTACAGTATTTATTTATTTGCACAGTAAAATGAAAACATATATGTACATACATTGAAATAGGATGGAGTTACATTGTTTTGTTATACACAGTAAATGTATTTGGAGACTCTAGCACCCTTGCTAAGTTGACGAGACAACTTGTATTAAAGGTGCTAGGCCCGACCCTTTTGCGATGCTTTGTTTAAAATCTAACTTAGAAATGGGTGAAGCCGCTTATAATCTTACACAAGTTTGGTAGATACAGTTTATACATAATAAATTATTTAACAAAAATAAGGAAACAAAATAAAAATGCTAAAAACGAAAGATGTAGAGTGTAAGGATGTGTTGGTGTGTGAGTGTGTGTGTTTGTATGTGTATAAGAGTGAGTGTATGGATATGTGTGTGTGTGAGTGTAAGTCGGGGAATGTTTTGTGATGTCAGAGGATGTCTTAAGTGTTATGAGATGATAACAAGAGCTCCGTGTTGTTGTAGTTAAGAGTCTGGAGCCAAGTCAAAAGTATTTTTTTGAGTGATAAATATGGAAGTGAGTAAAACTTCAATATTTTATTAATTTTGTTATATAGATGGGGGCCTTGGAAACAAGGAAACCTTCTTGTAAAAGAGAAGTGACAACGAAAGGGTTGGCTTACTTTGTCTATGCGTCTGGTAGTGATTACCTCGTAGGGTGTTTTTTGGTGCTGTTGTAGGACTGTGTTAAGCACAAATAATTGTCTGACTGTGAGCACTTCACAGTTCTTATATAGTTCTTCTGTTGGGAAGAGGGTGGGGCGGAAGGTACTGACTTTCAATACTGCTCTCTGAGCACGCTCCAGTTTCAACAATATCGTCTTAGGAATACCCCCCCAGGCACAAACACAGTAAGTTAGAAGAGACTGACAAAGTGCGAAGTATGTACTCTTTATAATTTGGGGTTCAGCAACGTAGCGAAGTGTCTTAAAAACAAAGATTAGTTTTCTGACTCTTTTTGTTAAGGTATCTACGTGTGCTGCAAAACTCAGGCCATTGTCAAGTATCACTCCAAGGTATTTAAGAGATTGACATCGCTCTAATTTTGGACAGGTACAAGCAATAGTACCAGGCTGTAAACAGGAATGTGCTACCAAGGCGTAAGTGTCTGGAGGTTGAGAGCAATTTCGTATGGTGAAGGTGAGAATGTTAGTTTTCTCCGTATTGAGAGTGAGGGTATGAGTTCTAAGCCAACCCATAACAGTATTGAGTCCTTTTTGTGCTGAGTTGAAGGTATCTTGCCACGAATCACCAGAGAAGGTAAGGACGGTATCATCAGCGAACGCTATAATACTTCCATGTTCCAGTTTTAGGTTACAGAGCTGGTTTACGTAGATTAAGAAAAGTGTCGGGCCAATCACGCTACCTTGAGGCACACCAAATGTCACAGGCACCTCACTACTGTAGTAATTCTGTATTTTTACGCACTGAGTACGATTTTCTAGATAGTCTCTCATAATGTTAAGTGGTACGCCACGAATCCCGAGCTCTTCCAGCTTAGAAAGTAGGATAGAAATTGAAACTGTATCAAATGCCTTTCTTAAGTCTAGAAATATTGACAATACTTTTTTCTTTTTGTCAATATTCTTGGTGACAAAGTCAACTAGTTCCGTGACAGCATGGCTGGTTGATTTTTTACGTCTAAACCCGAACTGGTTGGGAGAGAGAAGATTTTTATCTTCGAGATACTTCACCAGTCTTCTATTAATTATACGTTCTAGAACTTTGGACATAGAAGGCAGAACTGCTATAGGACGGTAATTATTTACACAGTTTCTGTTCCCAGTTTTATGTATAGGGTGTATGATGGCCTTCTTGAAGTGCAAGGGGAAGGTGCCCGTATTAAGACAAATATTAAAAATGTGTGTGAGTAGAGGAACAAGTATTTGTGAGTAGCGCTTTAGGAAGATAGTTGAAATATTATCCCAGCCGACGGCAGAGTCTGCTTTGAGAGACTTTATTACTTCCTCAACCTCTGTCTCATCGGTATCTAACATGACAAATGATTGTAAAGTCGAAGGTGAGGGGGTAGTATCTATTGGCAATTGATTATTACCACGAGGACATGGAAATTTTTGAGCAAGGTTTCTACCTACATCAGCAAAAAAATCATTCACCATATTTACCGATAGTTGAGGTGAGTTAGAAGAAGACAACAAGTCAGTATTTGGTATTTTGGGTTTGTCGGTATGCGTAACTCTCTTTATGATTTTCCAAATCTTTTTACCATCTTTAGAAGCCTCTCTCAATTCCTGCCTGTCATAGTCTCTCTTTAGTTTTTTTAATATTTTGGTGCAAAAATTTCTGTACCTTTTGTAAGTAACAGCCAATACGTTGTTGTTTGGAGTTTGCTTGAGTTTATTATGCATAGCATCTCTATTGCGGATACATCGGAGCATACCGATGGTCATCCACGGTTTGAGTAACCGTTTGTTACTTGGGAGTTGGGTAATAGATGTATGGAGATCTAAGAGTCTAGTGAGAGTAGTGACCAGGCTGTTTGTTGCTTCGTTAGCATCAGTAAGCTGGTAAATCGCTTGGAAATCAGTAGTACTCATCTCATAGTCCAGAGTTTTGTAGTCTGTTTTTGAGGTGGTTAGTAAACGTGGTGTGACGCGATTTTTCAGTTTGAGACACAAGAGTACAGGGTTATGATCAGTGATAGAAGATTGTAGTACTAAGGTGACAGCTGATAGGTTACTTTTGAGTATGACGTGATCAAGACAGGCGTTTTCTCGAGTGGGAAGAGTGTGAGCAGGTAGCAAGCCATGGGAAGCCATGAGATCTAGATAGTCAGAAGTTTGATTAGAAGAGAGGGTAGAGGCAATGTCAATGTTCAGGTCCCCTGCTATAACTATGCTTTTAAATGAAGTTAGGTTCGCTAGGAGGGAATCAAGGGATTGTAGGAATCTAGTTAAATTTCTGAAAGATGGAGAACGGTATATGCAAATAATAGCCTTGTCGGTGCCAATTTTTAGTATTAGACAGGTAGCATCCAATAAATCGGGTTCTTCAACAGTGTAGTTTTCTATGTTTTTAACATAAAGCACTACACCGTCATTTTGGTTAAAGAGTTTTAACCAAAATGATGGTGTAGTGCTTTATGTTAAAATGTTTTTTCGTGTTTTAAAATGAATAAAAGAAGAATTACGAAGCAAGGTGTTTATTTCGGTCATCCATCACCCTACATATATATATTATTATTAGGTTGTTCATACCAAACGTGTGGTGACTTGTCGCGCTCTATTTTTTTAACAGATGCTTGTTACGTCTTGTAGTAGTGCGATTGCGTAAACAAAGAACAGACATGTTTGTTGTTGAATTTTGATTTTAGTTATTGTGACAAATGGATCAAACACAATTAAAAAACTCCATCGATGATTATCAGCAAAGGGTTTTCATCAAGTTTGGAGTGGGTCTCGGCTGGACTGCAAAGCAAATCCGTAAACAGCTAGTGCAACTGTTAGGTGGACAAGCCTACACTCAACGCACAGTGGAATCGTGGGTGACTCGATTCAGGAAGAACCAGTTTGAAGTGGAAGAAAGGAGAGGAGATGACCATAGAGAACCAACTGATTGGAAGCAGAGAACGCATGTGATGTAGAGGAGTTATTGAACAATAATAAAGGCTATTCAGTGCGCTACATTTCCCAGCACTTGAACTTACCAATATCTTCAATTTGGCATTAAATGAAATTCTTCATTTGACGAAGAAACTTGGCACGTGGATACCACATGTTCAGAGTCAAGACCAAAAAGATCATCGATTGTTAGCTGTTAAGTGTAACTTAATAGAATACAAAAAGAACCCTGACATACTCAGGAGAACTCTAGCAATTGACGAAACTTGGGTGTCCCTGTACTTACCCCCCGACCGCAACCAGCGGAGGTTCTGGTTGGGGAAAAATGAGAAACCGCCCGAGGTTGTGGCGTTCAACATTCACGAGAGGAAGAGGATGCTACTGGTGGCATTAGATTTCGACGGCATCGCATTTTATAGGCTTCTAGACCAAGATTTGTGCTAGTTATGACGGATTCCGATTATTGTTTGTGATTTGGTGAACGATGTTGCGGTGTAAATTGTTACCTGAATGAATGTTAAGACACATTGTGTCTTCATTACAAACTCTTCTTACTTCATGGGTTGTTGCAACAAGTATGTATAATCATATGTATAATAATTTATTTTAACAATTATGTAGCTACACCACCTGACCTATAAATCAATGTCATTATTATTTTTATTTTTAAACGAAAACCGTAAGTTTTACAGGTTTCAGGACAAATGTTTAGTTATCTATACTTATAATAAATCTGTAGAGAGGTCAATTCTGTACATGAAATATATTTACAAAATAACTATCAGGGGGTGATTAGGGATCGATACTGATGCCAAAAATGCAATCAGTAAAAATTTTGTCTGTCTGTCTGTCTGTATAACCGTTATAGAAACAAAAACTACTCGACGGATTTTAACGAAACTTGGTACAATTATTTTTCCTACTCCTGAGCTGGTTATAGTATACTTTTCATCACGCTACAATCAATAGGAGCAGAGCAGTGAAGGGAAATGTGGGGAAAACGGGAGAAGTTACTCCATTTTTTAAGCTTCCGTCGCGAGTGCAACCTTAATGGTTAAAGCTACACAGAAATCATTTATGACGGAAATGTTCTCCTTAAAATTATATAAAAAATATCCCACGACAGCATATATCTATCTTTTATGGTTGACTCACAATAACACGTGTAACTCCCGATAGCTTAACAGTTCGAAGCTTTCTGATTATTATTCTGCTCCGAAATTTAAAACCACCACAACTTTGCAATGGCACTCGGCTAAAAGTAACCCAGTTGCAACAAAATATAATCGAGGCTCAAATTTTAACAGGTTGCGGTGCAGGAGAAACCGTCTTTATTCCCAGAATTCCCATAATACCAAATCATTTTCCATTCCAATTTAAAAGAACGCAATTCCCAGTATCGGTGTGTGATGCAATGACAATTATTAAGGCTCAAGGGCAGACTTTTCGTGTTGCTGGAGTAGATCTCGGTGTCAGTTGTTTCTCGCATGGTCAGTTGTACGTCGCTCTTTCCCGGGTTAGCAGTTCTAGAAATCTTTATGTTCACGTGCCGGACGGGTCAACTTTCAACATAGTTAACCGGAAGCTTTGTGCTGAAGTATTTTCGTTCTATAGGTAATTAAGCCTCATGTGAACGTGATCTAAACAATATTACCGATACATTAACTTAATAACACACAAGGAGTTACACGCTGACGGAGTCGCGGGCACAGCTATTAACAAAATATTGTGCGGTTCGGTATTGCGATATTTTTGAACAGTCTTATAGATTGACATATTATATTTCCCTACTAAATTACGAAAGTTAATCTGTCTGTTACGTCAAAATCACTGAACCGTGAGAAAGGACATAGGCTACTTTTTGTTTTACGAAAAACGACGGAAACGTGGACGAAGTCGCGGGCAACAGCTACCTATACTAATAATATAAGGCTGAAGAGTTTGTTTGTTTGTTTGAACGCGATAATCTCAGGAACTACTGGTTCGAATTGAAAAATTATTTTTTAATTAAATAGTCAATTTATAGAGAAAGGCTTATAGGCTATATATCATTACGCTAAGGCCAATAGGAGCGGAGCGCCAATGAAGAATGCTTCAAAATCGGGGTTAAATTTAACGTTAGCCCAAAGTAACTATTCCACGCGGACGAAGTCGCGGGCAAAAGCTAGAAAATATATATAAATAATAAATATACAATAAATTCTGCATATTGCATGCTTGTTAATGACTTTTATTGAGTGGGGCAAAAGTCTATAGATTAGCTGGCATTCTCTTTTGGTGTACTTTCGAAGATTAGCTAGTTTAAAAAAAGGAACATTTCCATTTTATAATATTAGTATTGATGTCTTATAGATCTAGCACTTCACAACTTCTTCCGCATAGATTTCGAAATAATTTATAAACTATAGCACTCAAAAATAATGCATCTCACTACCAATGACATTTTTTTAGAATTGGATCATTACTTCCAGAGATTACCCCCTACAAACAAACAAACTTTACCTATTTATAATATCAGTATTAAGACTTATCACTACTTACAAATACCTGACAAATGTTTGCACTTCTTGGATGATCTACATAAATCTGTCTGTGTGTTTCTTTCCTCAAAAAAGCAACACATACAAAACCTACATTGTTTTTAATATGATCAGCGGGCCTAGACAAAATCCATTTTCTGTAAGCGTTAACGCCAACGGAAAAATTAAATTGTATGGAGTTGACAATTTTGCTAACCACATGTCACGTGATAGTAAATGTCAACTCTATACAATTTAATTTTTCCGTTGGCGTTAACGCTTACAGAAAATGGATTTTGTTTAGGCCCGCTGATCAGTACAGAATATATGAAATTCAAAAGAGATGTTGATTTCTGAGTTCGTTTAGTTGTTCCTTCTCAGGGTTGTCAGCCAGGAAACACCATCTTTATCTAGTTTAAATTTACAAAAAAGAAAACTGATGTGTAAAATTGTTATTTCTAACAAACTAGCGACCCGCCCCTACTAATAATATACATGTATATACATATAAACCTTCCTCTTGAATCACCCCATCAATTGCTGAAAACTGCATTTTAAAATCCGTTGCGTAGTTTTAATATCTTAGTGTACAAACAGCGGGAGCGACTTCGTTTTATATCAGTAAGGAAGATTGGCAGAATATTAATATCAGTATTTCATATTTCACAAACAATTAATTTAAGAACTAAAGTAGATATTTTCGGTTGCTGCTTAAATATTCTTGAAAATAGTTACCATTGTGTTTGATAGTGTGGGATCGCGCCTTATGGAACCGCGGTCGTATGTCGGACTCGCGGTCAGGCTCCGCGTCGTCTGCGTCGTCGTCTCGGTCGCCTCGTAACAGTATCACGTCCATTTCTGAATAACGCATGCCGCGGACCAAGATTGGGAGCAGGGCCGGCAGTCTGGGGCCTAGGACCTATAAAATGAAAAGCGTTAATAGCCAATGGCGAAGGTGACTTGTGAAGGCGAGGACTTGTGATCGAGACGGCGCAGACCCCAGCCATTACATTACACTATTGCCCTAAAACTCCTCCAACCACGAGCATATTTAGATTAGTTGAAAAATTAACAAGATTGTTAGTAATGTGAATTCTAACCACATTTCCTAGTTCAATTTATAAAAAAAAAGTATTAATATATTAACCGTGATATATGAGGCTAGAAAACGGGCATTTATTTTTATGTTGCTGCAGCTCTTTGTTCGTTTTATCAAAACAAATTTTTTAGAGTGAGTATAATTGACCTCGACAGGGCACAGCAAGTCCATATCTACTTTGTCCACTCCATCTTATCCTGGGTCAGCCTCGGCAGCTAGGTATAAATTGGACTGCGTTATGTAAGAACCGATTAAGCGCCACTTAACGAAAACTGAGAAAATGGGCTTCAAATATTTCAAAGTTAAAATGGTCGCTATGCATACATTTGTTATGTTTAGAGTATAATTTATTTTTATTCTGATGATATAAAATGTATATATATGTTCACATTAGTTAAAAAATAAACTTTGGCTATACAATAGTCTTTTGTAGTTATAGTCATTTTTCCACTTAATTTGTTAGTGTGTTTAAGCCATATTCAGACCATTTTATTTATTAATAATTTGCTATACGAAATTATTGTCGTTTGATATTTTATTGAGATTCGTTTCGGGTGAAATAAATTAGGAAATAAGATTACATCCAGTTATTTTTATAAAATGAATTTAATTAAAAACAAATGTTTTAACACTTCTAAATTCTATATAATTAATTTTTGAAATTGCACTAAAACCCTAGTTATTTAAAAATATCTTACTACTATTTTCTTTTATTCATTACTCTGTACCATATTATTATTTTTATTCTGTCTTCTACTTCAAAATCAATAGATCCAGTTAAATTTTCATAATATTTTCTTACATCAGATGGAACGAGGTGAAGGAGGGATTTTATATCATCCAATTTTGGTTGAGATAGGAGTTTTCCTTGTGGCCAAAGATGTTCATAATACCTTGTCAGCATTTTAGAAACTCCAACAAAGTCTATTCTTTTCATTTTAGTAGCTATCAACTTGTTTCTCTAACGACAACTGGTCATCACATCAATGTAGTCTTGTGGAGTATATGGGTTTTTAAAGCTGATTCAATATCACTAAACTCGCTATCATTTTTCTAAGAAGCTATGCCCAGGAACCATAAACCGTAGGGTAGTTTTCTCCAGGTTGTCTTTTTCTTCTAGTATTGCAAATAGTAGCAGAGTCAACTTAATATTTCGGTTCTGGCCACCACAGGAGTCTGACCACCGGCACTTTTAAAACCGTATATGTCGGTGTCTACAGGTATCATAGTGGTGATCAAGAGACAATCAGACTCTTTGACCATCTTATGGAGGGAGGCAGCTGAACTGGCCCTGCTCAAATACCCGATGGCAGAGCTTGTTTTTCTAGGGGATTTTAATGCCCATCATAAAGAATGGGAAAATACAGAAACAAGTACCAGAAAACAGACCATGCTAGTAGAGAGGCGCGCAGGTTTGCTGTATCGCTAGATCTCGGCCAGCTTGTTGATCAAGCTACCTGCATTCCGGATGTCAGTGGCCACACACCCAATTGCTCTGACAACCGATCCAGACAGGCACTCTGTTTCGATCTGGACCCCACATGGATTGTCTGACCACTGTCTGGTGAAAACTGTATCTTCCTACTCTCCCCCCGGATAAAAGCCCTAGGGGCACTAGGCGAGTATGGAAGTACAAGTCAGCAGATTGGGATGAGATGCGGCACTTTTTTGCATCCTATCCATGGCGGCGAGCTTGTTTTTCATTGTGCAACCCATCGATATGCGCTGATGCAATCGTTGACATGGTACGTCAGGCTATGGCATACTTTATCCCACTTTCTGATGTCCCACTCGGCTATGGGGCTCGGCCTTGGTATAATGCAGCTTGTGCACAAGCCGAATTGCGCAAGGAGCTGGCTTACCAGGTCTGGGCCTCGGTCCACAGTTGAGGCAGCGCTAGTATTGATGTACACGCATTGAAGACAGCGTTTAACTCTGCCCCTAAGGTCTGCAAACAGGTGTTACGGAAGACTCGGTTTGACCATGTTGGACGAATTGGGGCCAAATTGGCAACCTAGGATGTTAGGATTCGCAATGAGACCACTAGCCGCAACCCCACCCCATCCCGTACCCAAAAACCCGCGAAAAAAGGAATTCAATAACTTATAATAAATTTAATGAAAAGCTAGAAGCTGGTACTTCATTCTCGAACGAATAAAAGATCGCGCATGTGGTGATACGCATTAACGAATTAAATACCATTTTAGGTGGTTAATTCGATGCTGCAGTTCAAAAACAGTTGAATCAAAAGGCAAAACTGAATTATCTTCAATGTATATGTGTTTAATTTGTTATTACAATTTGAAAACTGTAACCGTAACTTTAACGCTTAATTCTTTAATACAAAACGAATCTGTGCAAATTCTAACAAATTTTAAAATGTCGCTTGATTCAACCCCTTATTATAAGGCCATAAGCGTGATTTTTGAACAAAAAATAGCTGTATACCTACATAGTTTATCATGCCTATAGTCGATCTGCATTCGTATCATTTTTTTTTTTCGATTTCGTTGCTTTCATTCGTTCGTTCTTACTATTACTATACTATTATACTTACAATACTATTGCAAATTCAAAACAATTCCATTCAATCAAGTTCATGCCAATAACACTCCACTGGAGTACATAATTATATCAAATGTCAGTTAACACGGATATTAACATTTGTTACGTTCCAGATTTCAGATCAGAATTTCATCTTTTTACATGACTTTTTACGACACCTGTTCAGGTTTCGTATATATTTTTTATTCATTATTACCTATTCCTTCTTTAGGTTTTGTTTTCACCCTTAGTCCCTGTGCGTGACCATTTTGCGTGTTATCGGTTCTTAAAAGATATTCTAGTGAAATACAGCAATTTTCATTATAAAATATTTTTTATTTTTATGCAATTTGACTTAGTTGTAATATTTAACCAACACACACTGATTTATAGCCAATATATATGAGCCAATTGTAAATTAAGTGCAATTAAGAATGCTAGGTCAGACATTCCAGTGAGTGATTTCATTGTGATAGTTTTAACCTTTTACCTACAGGTGTCAACTATTGTTGATTTAGCGATGTAATTTCTGAATACGGGAGGCAACTATACATGATTTGCGAAAGGGTCTGTTTTAAACCTTTATATTGACAAAACTAGACTGTATTTCCTTGGGATAAAGATCACTATGTGGAGTCGATAAAATTATGATTCTGTTGAAAAAGTTCCTCTATATTTACATAGATGGCAATAAAAATAAATCATAAACAAAAAAACTAGGTTTTTATACTGGCCACTTATGGTTATCGGAAAAGCTAGTTTATTTTGAATAATTATGGTTAAGTTCAGTGTTTTTGTTAAGTAATGTGTTAAAAATACTATTAATCTCATATTGAATGTAAATTCTGATAAAAAACAAGTGATGTTTCGCCGAATACAGTGATTAATTCTGATGCTTAATTTTTTGGCAATTACGTAAAATTTTGTGAATAAACTATAAAATCTATAACATTTCTCAAAGGTAAGTGAAATAATAAATCAGTGTGTGAAATTTGAAGTGACTACCTAGGTATTGTGCTTCAAAAAATGTAGACAAATGAAAACATATGACTGCGCAGTTACGCGCCAAAAAGTACCCGTATTGGGTGATGAGACCGCTTTTGAAGTCCCGTAGGTAAAAGGTTAATATCTTATTATTCAATTTTAGCTAAATTTATAGAATAACTTCAGCATTAGTTATGTTGTGACTAATTGATATCCATAATATGACAAAAAAAAAACTATTTTGGCATGTTATTTATGAAAAACAATCATTTAAAACAGTTGGGATTTTTTTTTAAATTATAAGTCTGTAGAGTCCCACCACAGGGCGAAGGCCTCCATTCCTTCCTTCCACTGTTCTGTCTTTTTTTGAGAAATAGCAATCTTTTTTTAAACAAAATAATGTAACATACCTCATGGCAGACATTCTGATCTGCAAGTGTGAGCCAGAACTCACAAGCCTCGAGGGCAACACCCTCCTCAGGATCTTGTGTCCGCACCAGCATATACTATCGAAAAAGAGAAGTTCGCATAAAACTGCAAGCTGACAAATATAAATAATTTAAAAGAGAAATTAGGTACAAAACTGCAAGAGGACACATCATTAATTAACTAATGCTGTTTACCTCAATGATATTTGGTAGATGTGGGATAAGCCTGTCCAATTGCACTTCAAGCAGTAGAACTAAAGCATGACAAACATTTTTTCGGACATCTGGGTCTTCATCAGCTGCTAAATGGAACAAGTTCTGTAAACAAAACAATTAAGTTAGTATCTGTCAACAACTTTCTTTAAGCTCAGCTAACATCAAAACCCAATGAATCTTTATAATTAAAAAATATTTTCTTACCTCAATGAATCCATCAATATGCAACATGAGAGCTTGACTGCGGCCCATGATGAAATAGTTGACACAAGCAATAGCATGGCATCTGATTTTAGGTGATGAATGCCGGAAAAACTGTAGGAATTTAGGTATTAACACATTCAAAGGCCTGTTCAGTGCATCACTGTCCAAGATCTCCGCTGTGTCTTCACATATTTTCTGCAGTGCTCCAAAGGCGCCCTAAAAAAATTATATGATGTTTAAAAAGTTCTTTTTTCCATCTACTACATATACTCTTTACATCAATCAATATAATTATGATTACCAGAAAACATATTTTCCATAATGTATTAAGTTATGCTCGCAATTCTGAACATATTAAAAGCCTTGAAATTATGTTTGTATGAGGTCATTTCAAAGTTATAAATTTTCTAAGCATTTATCACAGATCTAAGCTTTACAATTTTTTCTTATCTTTTAATGAGTAATTTTAATTCAAGAATGTATAAAGACATAGCAATAGTACATACCTCACAAACATTGTAGTCTTGTGAATCGAGCATCTGACATAAAGCTGGCAGCAGCTCGGGCCATGATGTTAGTTCACCCTTGCTAGCTATTGTAGTGATAATGATACCCACAGTAGCCCGAATCAAGGGTGAAGGGTCTCCCACGGCTGATAAGCATTCTCGCTTAATAAATTCAGCCACTTCAGGCAAAAAGCTGTTGTAGTGAGCTTTAACATTATTTTTCAAAATTAAACCACTCAAAGATCGTGTAGGTTCTTCTTCAGTGACAAGTTTAGTCAAAACGAAAATCAAATAATTGTTGAAATCTGGATACTTGTTCAATTCTTCCAATTTCTGAGATTACATTGTTAGGAAAATAAAGGCTGTCAATGGCTGTCATGTCGGAAAAATCGATTTATCGCAAGCGTCTAGAAGAAACAAATATTTGCGAAAGGGGCATTAACACCTAATTTTATGTGAAATTGCATTAGAATATGATAACATTGATAACGATCAGCACGTAAATAAAAAATAAAGCGGTTAGAGTTACAAAAAATATCCACGCCGATAGCTGTAATGTGAAAATTATGAAAAGGATACTTGTTGAACTGCCCTTTGAGTTGCTGTGTCTGGTGATTGAGACTCTTTAAGAAGTGTAAGTATTTGTCTTAGTCCTTCTTGTTCTGGTTTCCACTCCATTTTCATAATAATTCTGCGAAACGGTTTTATTTCACTCGGTCCCGTAAAGATCAACCATGCCAAAATTTGTAGAATTGCCAGACTAAATTAATCAAAGAGTATGTAATAAATTAATTATGAAAGCTAAACAAATTTTTAGGTTGGCAAGCATGAGGAGAATTTACGTAAGTATGATAAACGTTAGTCGATTAATGAATGCCATCCACTAACAAACACAAAAGGCAAGCGCAGAAAAGGCCGGGATCCAAAAACCAATACATTGAGTATCAGCTGAAAAAAAAGTTATGTTGTGACAGACAGCGAGAAGCGCGTGTTTATTTATTATTTCCTTATTTAATTGATTACACTTAAATTTTAAAGAGAAGTTATCATAATGCCGAAAATTAAAGCTGAAAAAAAGTCACGAGTGCACAATGAAATAGCCAAGCAAGGTAATTGATGACTAGGTTAAGATCTAGGTCCTTTTCAAATTTTTATTTAAATACTACGGGATTAACTTTAACCAGGACGATCTGAACATCTCATAGTTTCGTTAATTATATTTCTATTTATTTCAGGCATCCAATTTAACAAGGACTTCGGACAACACATTTTGAAAAATCCGCTCATCATAACTTCTATGCTAGATAAAGCAGGCCTAAGGCCCACAGATGTTGCCCTTGAGATTGGTCCTGGTACTGGTAATATGACAGTGAAGTTACTCGATAGAGTCAAGAAAGTTGTGGCTTGTGAAATAGATACCAGGTGTGTAAAATAGCCATCTTTATGCACATGTTTGCCTATTTATTTATCTTTCTACCAACATCCACCTGAAGGTTTTCCCCAAGTTAAAATAGTATTGAGTCTTGTGTGCCCAGATTCATCCAAATCTCATCATGCAGTAAGACATGAAGAAAGAACAATCAGACAGACATACTATACATTAGTTACTAGTACTCACGCGGGGCTTCGCTCCCGTGGATTCTATCACGGTAAAAACATAACTCTCCTTTTTTGCAGTCGCATAAAAAGTAGCCTTTAACCTTCCTCAAGCTACTTCCATACCAAATTGCATCCAAATCCACCCAGTACTTTCGAAGATTTGCCCATTCAAGCAAACAAACAAACAAACTTTTCCGCTTTATAATATTAGTATAGATATAATTTGTATCCATATCTATGTTGTTATGTACAGGTGCATAATACAGTATACATATAATAAATAAATTGATTTGTTATAGATTGGTTGCTGAACTCCAGAAGCGTGTTCAAGGGACCCCTTACCAAGCTAAACTTCAAATACTTGTAGGAGATGTTCTCAAAACAGAACTACCTTTCTTTGATATCTGTGTTGCTAACATCCCATATCAAATCAGTTCCCCTTTAGTCTTCAAACTATTGCTGCACAGGCCATTCTTCAGATGTGCAGTTCTCATGTTTCAAAAGGAATTTGCACAGAGACTAGTAGCAAAACCTGGTGATAAGTTATATTGTAGGCTATCTATAAATACACAATTGTTAGCTCGAGTTGATATGTTGATGAAGGTAAGTAATAACAAGTATGAGCTTAAATTCATAATTTTTTGTGTATGTGTAAATTATTACATATTGTTTTTGACAACAGGTTGGCAAAAACAACTTTAGGCCGCCACCTAAAGTTGAATCAAGTGTAGTGCGAATAGAGCCAAGAAACCCACCTCCACCTATTAACTTTGTTGAATGGGATGGTTTGACAAGAATAGCATTTGTAAGGAAAAATAAAACATTAGCAGCTGTTTTTAAGCATGCTACCACTATGGCTGTATTAGAAAAGAATTACAGGGTGCATTGTTCTCTGCATAATAAGGTAAACATACATACATCCAAGATCATACATACAATGCCTTGTAAAACTTCCTTTGTTTGATCAAATTTTGCCTGCAATTTTTTAGGAGATACCTGAAGACTTTGAAATAAAAGAGAAGGTCCAAGAAATATTAACAAAATCAGAAATGGAGCAGATGAGAGCTAGAATGATGGACATAGATGACTTCATGAAGTTGTTACATGCTTTCAATTCCGAAGGAATACATTTTGCATAGAAAACAAAAGTATATAATAATAAAAAGTCATTTATCATAAATTAATTTTTTTTTTTTAACTATTTTAGTTCACATTGGTAGAGCTAATAAACAAAACAAGTATGCAATAACAGCTGGGAAGTCATGCACTATGTATAAGATATATTGCATTATATAGTGGCTTTCTTGAATCCTCTGTCAGCATAGTCCGAAGGTTTGCGGTCTGATTTAAAGGGGAATCCTGGCTGCCCTGGCAAAACCAGTGGTTTAGAAACATGTACTCTCCAGCCTCCTTTCTTGGTCCAGTCCTGTAATTATAATAACAGATTTAAGTTCATATTATATTTTAGTAAGGAACAGATTTAAATGAAAGAGCATTTAATCTGTTCCTTTATAAAATAGGAATGACCAGGTTGAGGATTAGCTGCTCATTAGCATAATTATTTTAGCCCAAAATCATTGACTGCTGGATTAGAATCACTCTTTGTTTCTACCTTTGTACAGTCGGCCAAGAAAGTGGTGTACCACCCTAAGGTTGAATATCGCTTGCAGATTCATAGGTGATAAAGATTAGTTTCGCTTGCAGATCGATCTGACAACTTCTATTGCTGTCTTTATCTGATTATTGATAACGACTATTACCGTTTGTAACGTGACAGCTGTTCTTAGTTTGAACTTGATGGAACCAATGACGTCGTAAAATCAACGGCGGGGGGCTGTAGATTTTGATGACGAAATTGTATCTACAAATTCAGAATTGTAATCAACAAGTTACATAAAATTGTAAAGGCACAAGGCGAGTCCACAAACCTACAATTTCTGTAAACTTGTAATTACAATATCAATAAAAAACAAGCTAAAAATAGATTTATCCTTTTATTAAATTTCTACAATCAATTTTAAAATACTTATAACAAACAAAAACGTAGCATATATAGTAATATTTAGAAGATATTGAAAATTTTTAAAAATTAGAAACGGGTGTAACCGCCGTTGGCCTCTATAACCTCTAAAAGACGAGACCTCATTGAACCAACAAGCCGTGAGCAAATATCGGTTCCCCGCATTTCCTCCCAGATATAATTACAGTGACTAATAAGAGCTTGTTTGGTTCTTTCATTTTGATGCGACCATCGTTGGACCATAAGGCCCCAAAGATTTTCTATCGGGTTGAGGTCCGGCGATCTTGAGGGCCACTGAATTACCCTTACGTCAGTGTGTGAACGAAACCAGGCTCTTACGATCCTCGCATTATGAATTGAACAATTATCTTGAACAAAATCAAATTGTGGCACTTCGTTCTCCGGGTAAACATTACGGACTGTCGGTAGCATTGCATTCTGAAGCACGTCGATATAATTTACAGCCGTCGCTCGAGGAGGTAGAGAACACAATTCTCCTACACCATCCGTACTCATCCAGCCCCAAATATTTACGGAAATTCGACCTGATTCTCTATTTGGGATTACATGATCATCTTTATACCGTGTTGAATTATATCGCCAAAGGTGAAGACGTCCATGCTGACTGGATTTAAACGTTTTTTCATCACAAAACACTGTATTAGACCAATCAAACTCTAAGTGCTCTCTGGCGAAGTTCAGACGAGCAAGTCTGTGAGCATCCGTCAAATATATTTTCTTGGCGTAATGCCTGTGGTGCAACCCCATGTAATGTAGATGATTCCTTATTGTTTGGGCACTCACATCGAACATCTCCGCAAAATGTTTTGTGGGCTTAAAACCATTGATTTCATATTCCCGTCTCATGAATTCTCTATCGTTATTGGAGAGTGCAGGCCGGCGACCACTTCTTCTGTGATCCAACAAACTTCCCTCCTCTCCTTCACGACGAATCCAAAAGCGGACAGAACGCCTCGATATATTCAAATTCCGGGATATCGCACTGATACTGCTTCCCTCATTAAATTGGGCAATTATTTGTGCTCTTTCGGCAATGGTCAAGTTGGCAGGCATTGAGATGATTTTATATGCAGTTGATTGAAAAATAACACGGAAAATATATCGACTTTTTGCATATATTTGACAAAATGTCAATTGTCAGTTTTCTTTTTCAAATGGAATTCGGTTGTCTAAATAGTTTTTATTACTTTTGTTTGGAAACATTTCAATTGCTTTGTTGAAACTAATGTCCTTTTCATTTATACTAAAGGTTAAAATGTCATGTACTTATATGTGACATATGACGTATGAATACTAAATACATAGGTTTACGTCATGATAATGTTGTCTCTTTCAGTAATATCTTTTTATAACGAACCTTGTTGTAATTTTCGATGACCGGGAAACTAAATCAAAACTGGTACACCACTTTCTTGGCCGACCGTACCAAACCCAGGCACTCCCCACAATATTAAAAGAACTAGCAATGGGTAGCATTAATATTACTAGCAATCTCGTTAACCCCTCCAACTAAGCTTAGGGATGAAAACAAAACATCGATGTTTTAAAACATCGAGGTATCGTTCACAAACATCGATGTTTTAACATCGATGTTAAACAAGAAGAAAACATCGATACATCGTTCACAAAGAACGATGTTTTATGAACGATGTTCTATTGCAGCGCCATCTCCTTGTAAGTATCTGTATGTAGTCTTAGTCACTCGCACGCCTTTGTTTTTTCTATTTTTCATCTCACTCTTACGCTTAAAGTGAGCAAGGAACGAACAAACAGCGCGCGAAGTCGTTCTGTCGTTCGTTCATTGCATGTTAGACGTTAGAGATGCGCGACTGCGAATGATCTGGATAATCGAATTAACTACAACAACTAATTTGTATAATCGACTTAAATATTAGTAGATACTAATGTTTAAGTCGATAATCGAATAACGACTACTAATATTAGAAACTACTAATGAAGGTAATTCGCCGCCAAAAATGGGTTCAAATAACCGATTTGGTTTATTTCGCTTTTCAAAATAACTTTACTTAGTTTTAAAGTATTTTTCTAACAAAAAATGTGCCAAGTAAGAAAAAATAACGAATATAGAATATTACAAAACCACGGACGAATTAAAAGCGAAATCAGAATTTCATATGTTTGTGTCATCACCTGTTACGCCAATAAAAGGGGATCCTATAGAAATCTGGGATGATATGAAAACTGTATTTCCCTATTTATATAAATTGGCTATGAAACATTTGCCATTAGTAGCAACTTCAGTACCCAGTGAGCGGCTATTTTCTGAAGCTGGAGCTATTATTACTCAAGAAAGAAACCGATTGCTTGGAAGTAGATTGTCGAAATTATTGTTTTTGAATTATTTAATGAGAAACGAATAATAGTTAATAAGTTATGTTAAATTCATTGTTGCTAATAAATTTGATTATCTTTGACTACATGATTTTGCTTATTTTGTTGTTCTACTTGTTCTTCCACTCTTCATATCCTAGTACATTATAACTGTATTATTTGTCTTGTCTGTAATCATGATTACCAATACGAATCTAATTCTGTTTTTATAGGAAAACGCTTTTTCTCACTAAATCATCATTCCTGCTAATATTTTAAAAAACATCATAAAAACATTGATGTATCGTTCATAAACATCAATATTTTCGACATCGATGTTTCACTTTTAAAAACATCGATGTTTTGATATCGATGTTTTTAATGAACGATGTTGCATCCCTAACTAAGCTAAATATAGTTGTGTCAGGAGTGAGATCATGGCAATAGTGTAATAGGTGGGGTTTGAATCTGCAATCTCTTGATCACAAGTCCAAGACCTTAGCCATTAGGCTATTGTCACTTAAACATTGTTGCCAATTAATCACTTTTGGTGCCCAAGACCCACAACCTAAATTACGAGTCCAATTCTAAGTAAACTAATAAATAGAAACATCCCATCCATCAGGTGAGATGGAGGTCAAACGTAAGCCTATCAATTATATAAAAGAATCCTCTCTTTTGTTTAAAAAAGATCATTGTGTATATTAAGTAAATTTTCCAAACAAAGTTGAGGTGTACTATGAAAATGAATGAATTTGAATTTGGCAACAAAAACGTTAATTTGTTTATGCCAGCTACTAAATCTTTTTGAAAGCACCTGTTCTGAATGCACTCGTTTGTTCCTACTTCTCTCATTATCCTATACTGAGAATTATATTTTTACTTACATTTCCACCATATTTAAAGTAGTAGTGTGTACAAAGAATTCCAAAACCAAACAACGCAAATTTTCCAGTCAAGTATCTATAATCGGCAGCTCGTGAAGCGCCCTGTAACAAAATCATAAGTTAGTGTTTATTTTCATTCATCATTTTAAACACTAGGTTACTGTTATGTAACATCACCAGGATTGGCGTAAGAGCAGCATATAGCTTATCCAGTGGCGCGCGGTAGATGCGGCGGAATACATTAGTACGTTCTCTCCAGTATTCTTCTACATGTAGAGGTTCATTTGGGGCCAAGATTTGGTCTTTCAACCACTGCTTGCGCCAAGCTCTTTCGGTATCAGTCATTCCTAGACATCTTTCACGTTCAAGTGCCACACGGCCAGCAATAGCCATGGGCTTAACCCCCGCTGTTTGTGCCATGTTTGCCCTTTTTTAGCAAAATGTGCCCGACGATTCGTTTGTTCTAAAACAAAATCTATATTTTTCAAGAACTGAAGCAAACGTGGAAGTTGACAGCTGATAGACAGCTACCTTCTGACATAAATGACATTATGACAATGACATTAACACCTAAAGCCGGCTCTACACGTTCGCCAACACAGTGGCGAATGTAGTGGCCAGCGTATTGGCCAAGAGTTCGTGATAGCGTCCACACGTTGGAAGGTCGTTCAGTTTGCTACGGTTCAGGCCAATGTGCGGACGTATTTATTAAAATGGATATTGAGGCGCTAACTGCTGCTTCTTGGGTTCCACAAACAATTTACGGCTTGGTAGAGCTCTATAAACCGAAAAGTTTCTTCGTTATTAGTCATTACTGACATTTTGTTTACACTAGTTGTCACCGACGCGTGACTAAACTTTTTAACAAAAAATAAAACCAACTTCCATATCAAAACACTACAACGCCAAAAATAACTTTAATTTCGGTAGTCGGTGTTATTCGTTTTGTATTTTCTTTTTTTGACACCGCCTTCCGAAATTATAGTTATTTTTGCCTTTGTAGTATTTTAATATGGAAGTCGGTTTTATTTTTTATTAAAAAGTTTTTTTCACGCTTTTTAGTGGGTCGGTTTGTAATTTATCCAGTTACAAAAGCCAAAATGTCAACTACTTATCACCTTTTACAAAATATTGCTTTTCCCAATGCAGAGCTGTTAATTTTTGAGGAGTTCTCCTGGTACTTCACCATCAGCTCTACATCACCATATGAATTATGACGAACATAAAGTGCTTAACATCCATATTCAAGTAATCGAATCGCAATCCATGAAATACTTATTATTGAGTAGTTTCGGTGGTCATCTGTGGTCTTCATCATCAGTTCCACTTCCCCAAATGGTGCTTTTCGAGAGCAACTGCACAAGATACTATAAGATATAACCAAAACGCTATATATGTGCCTATAATATTTGAAGAGTTCCCTCGATTACTCCAGGATCCCATCATCAGATCCTGATTTCAGAACAATGGGACCAACTAGAAAGTATACCATTTCAAATGAAAAGAGAATTTTCTAAATCGGTCGAGCTGACTTCGAGTTATGAGGTAACATACATAAAAATAAAAGTTCAAGACGAACTGAGAACCTCCTTCTTTTTTTTGAAGTCGGTTAAAATGTTTAATCGGGTGCGTGCGATCGTTCTGGGAGCTCGTAGCATACTAAACGCGCGGCCAACGTGTGGACGCGGTAGCCAATACTCGGCCAACAACCCTTTGATCTTTTGCAAAAAACCGACACCACACGGATCTCGCGCCAACTCGTCGGCCATCATTCCAATACAACCCAAGATGCACAAACACCCCCTCTACACGTTGGCGAATAGGCACTGGCCACTACATTCGCCACTGTGTTGGCCAACGTGTAGAGCCGGCTTAACTTTTATTTGAGGCCATAAGAACATGTAGGTATAGATTGAAGATGGGCGAAACATAACGTCACGACAAAAATAACGTTGTTATCTTGCTCCTCAAATGATCACTGTGACTGATCATGAAGGAACAACGTTCCAAAAGAACAGTGGTGAAATAACACAGACACTACAATCACTACAGTGACACGAGTCACGACAGTGACCGAGTCACGACATGGAACGAGTCACGAACGAGTCACGACATGGAACGAGTCACGACATGGAACGAAATCTAACGAACGATGTACTACGCGCAATCGGGCATTTTCGGGTAACTCAGGAGTGAGATAGCGAATGATTCCGTATTTCTGGCTGGTTCCCTCGCGCCTTGAATACTAATTTGCTCAAAATAATAAAATTAAATTCTTATGTTTATATTATAAAATAAGATTTTTGTAGACTTGAGGGTATCACTACGCAAAAAAAATATATTATAACCCTTTTTATATAATTCTGAAATGTGAACTTGTGATAATTAAATTATTTGTTATTTGAACCAATAGTAAAAACTTGTGTAAAACATGCTTTTACGAAAATATCCGGCTACGTTTCGAAAAAACATTTTGAAAAAAAAAAGTAAATATAAATGTTAAATAAATACATATCATAGTTATTCAAAAGAATTTCCGACATTCCTAAGCCTGTAAAACTGTGACTGTCGTTCCTATTACAAAAATCACAGTGAACGTTGGGAACGAACGATCTACGGAATCATATTTCGTAACGTGAGTGACGGCAGTGACAAAGTCACGTTGATTTGTCACTGTTACTTTTATGGAACAGGAACGATGACAGTGACAAAAAAGTAACGGTTTCGCCCGCCGCTAGTAAAGATTAATATCGAGCCCACACTTCGAACTAGATAGACATGGGTGTTGAATCAATAAACTGTTTTTTAACGACTTTTCATTCGTGAACGATTTAACTGTTATTCATCAATGAAAAAACAGGTTAAAATTATTAGCTATTAATTTTCGTTAACGCGCTTAACGTCTTTACACATTATTCGTTTCCGAAACAGGTTGAAAATATTATCTCGGAAACTACAAGACCCGTATTTTTTTTTTTTACGGATTCGTGTACAGGAGGCTCGGTAAAGTAAAACCATTTATCAAAGTCGCCCCCCCCACCCACCTTCTCACTCCCTTTAGGCGGATCTCGGAAATTAAGAGACATGGAACATTTTTTTTTTCAGATTCATTTAGAGGAGCAATGCTTTAGTCGAAATAATTGTGCAACCCCCCCCCATCAAACCCCCCCTTTTTTTTTTTTTTTTTTTCACAAGCACGCGAGGTGCTTGCACCTCGCGCAACACGCAAATACTAAACCCCCCCATCTCCCCCCATCCCCGCCCCTTTTTTTTTTTTTTTTTCACAATCACGCGAGGTGCTTGCTCCTCGCGCAACACGCAAATACTAAACCCCCCCCATCACCCCCCCCTTTTTTTTTTTCACACGCACGCGAGGTGCTTGCACCTCGCGCAACACGCAAATACTAGTTATACAATATAAAGCTAAATTACCACTGACTCACTGACTCATTGACATAATTGTTCTCCCAGATGGTGGATGGGGAGGTGGGTATATTTTGACAGATTCGTAAACAAGTAACTCTCAAAGTCGCCCCCCCCACCCCCCTTCTCACCCCCTTTAGGCGGATCTCGGAAATTAAGAGACTTTTTTTTTTTTTTAACTTGGTAAAATCATCAAAAAAGTCCTCCCACCCCGGGCAGGGTGGGAGGGACTGTCAGACTTTTACTGACTAAAATCCACGGTGTTCCTTCAATAACCCTTTACGTACCGGGGTTATGGTAATGGGATAAGTCCCACGACCCCGGCAGGCTTCGGCCCTCTGCAGAGGGGGCCTCGTCATGTTGCTGACGCTCCTTGAGGCGCGCGTGGAACACAACGCGCCGTCGACCCGGGCATGGTCCGTGGTCGGACAGCGAGTTGCCCTTTACTCGCTGTCCGCATGCCCGCGCCTACGGTGGCCGGAGATCGTCGGCCGACGTCCGACGCCGTGGGCGTCTACCACTGCGGCTGGGCTGGAGGGAGGACGCCATCCTCTCCCTCACGCGGCCTGCCTCCTCCTTCGATAGCATGATTACTTCGCAGAAGGAGGCGACCGCTTCCCACTCCCTCTCGCCCCGCAGCATGGCCTCGACCAATGCCGGGCGCGAGAGGTCTCCGCATATCGCCGCCGTGAGGACACGTCGGTGCTCTGCCCAGGCGGGGCATTCTTGCACCGTGTGCTCTACGGTGTCCTCAGGGAAATTAAGAGACTTGGAACATTTTTTTTCAAATTCATTTAGAGGGGCAATGCTTTAGTCAAAATACTTCTGCAACCCCCCCCCCCATCACCCCCCCTTTTTTTTTTTTTTTCACAAGCACTCGAGGTGCTTGCACCTCGCGCAACACGCAAAAACTAACTCTCAAACCTACGGGAAAAGTGCCAAACCTCCCCTTTTCACCCCCCTTCTCCTCACTCGCTATCGTATCTCGGAAACTACGAGACCCGTATTTTTTTTTTGTTACGGATTCATATAGAGGAAGCTTGGTAAAGTAAAAACCATTTTTCACAGTCGCCCCCCTTGCCCCCCTTCTCACCCCCTTTAGGCGGATCTCGGAAATTAAGAGACTTGGAACATTTTTATTTTCAGATTCATTTAGAGGGGCAATGCTTAAAGTCGAAAAAATTGTGCAACCCCCCCCCATCACCCCCCCCTATTTTTTTTTCTCACAAGCACGCGAGGTGCTTGCACCTCGCGCAACACGCAAATACTAGTTATTATACTATATAAAGCTAAATTACCACTGACTGACTGACTGACTGACTGACTCACTCATTGACATAATTGTTCTCCCAGATGGTGGATGGGGAGGTGGGTATATTTTGACAGATTCGTAAACAAGTAACTCTCAAACCTACGGGAAAAGTGCCAAACCTCCCCTTTTCCCCCCCCTTCTCCCCCCCCCCTATCGTATCTCGGAAACTACGAGACCCGTATTTTTTTCTTTTTACGGATTCGTATAGAGGAGGCTAGGTAAAGTAAAAACCATTTTGCAAAGTCCCCCCCCGCCCCCCTTCTCCCCCCCTTTAGGCGGATCTCGGAATCTAAGAGACTTGGAACATTTTTTTTTTCAGATTCATTTAGAGGGGCAATGCTTTAGTCGAAATACTTGTGCAACCCCCCCCCCCATCACCCCCCCCCCCATCACCCCCCCCCTCTTTTTTTTTTTTTTTTTTTCACAAGCTCGCGAGGTGCTTGCACCTCGCGCAACACCCAAATACTAAACCCCCCCCATCACCCCCCCATTTTTTTTTTTAATAAAAAGCACGCGAGGTGCTTGCACCTCGCGCAACACGCAAATACTTGATTTAGAGGGGCAATGCTTTAGTTTTTTTCACAAGCACGCGAGGTGCTTGCACCTCGCGCAACACGCAAATACTAGTTATACTATATAAAGCTAAATTACCACTCACTCACTGACATAATTGTTCTCCCAGATGGTGGATGGGGAGGTGGGTATATTTTGACAGATTCGTAAACAAGTAACTCTCAAACCTACGGGAAAAGTGCCAAACGCCCCCTTTCCCCCCTCCCCCTATCGTATCTCGGAAACTACGAGACCCGTATTTTTTTCTTTTTACGGATTCGTATAGAGGAGGCTCGGTAAAGTAAAAACCATTTTTCAAAGTCCCCCCCGCCCCCCTTCTCCCCCCCTTTAGGCGGATCTCGGAATCTAAGAGACTTGGAACATTTTTTTTTTAGATTTATTTAGAGGGGCAATGCTTTAGTCGAAATAATTGTGCAACCCCCCCCCCATTTCCCCCCCCTTTTTTTTTTTCACAAGCACGCGAGGTGCTTGCACCTCGCGCAACACGCAAATACTTTTTTTTTTTCACAAGCACGTGAGGTGCTTGCACCTCGCGCAACACGCAAATACTAGTTATTATTATACTATATAAAGCTAAATTACCACTGACTGACTGACTGACTGACTGACTCACTCATTGACATAATTGTTCTCCCAGATGGTGGATGGGGAGGTGGGTATATTTTGACAGATTCGTAAACAAGTAACTCTCAAACCTACGGGAAAAGTGCCAAACCTCCCCTTTTCCCCCCCTTCTCCCCCCCCCCCCTATCGTATCTCGGAAACTACGAGACCCGTATTTTTTTCTTTTTACGGATTCGTATAGAGGAGGCTAGGTAAAGTAAAAACCATTTTTCAAAGTCCCCCCCCCGCCCCCCTTCTCCCCCCCTTTAGGCGGATCTCGGAATCTAAGAGACTTGGAACATTTTTTTTTTCAGATTCATTTAGAGGGGCAATGCTTTAGTCAAAATACATGTGCAACCCCCCCCCCCATCACCCCCCCCCCCCTCTTTTTTTTTTTTTTTTTTCACAAGCTCGCGAGGTGCTTGCACCTCGCGCAACACCCAAATACTAAACCCCCCCATCACCCCCCCATTTTTTTTTTTAATAAAAAGCACGCGAGGTGCTTGCACCTCGTGCAACACGCAAATACTAGTTATACTATATAAAGCTAAATTACCACTCACTCACTGACATAATTGTTCTCCCAGATGGTGGATGGGGAGGTGGGTATATTTTGACAGATTCGTAAACAAGTAACTCTCAAACCTACGGGAAAAGTGCCAAACCCCCCCTTTTCCCCCCCCTTCTCCCCCCCCCTATCGTATCTCGGAAACTACGAGACCCGTATTTTTTTCTTTTTACGGATTCGTATAGAGGAGGCTCGGTAAAGTAAAAACCATTTTTCAAAGTCCCCTCCCCCGCCCCCCTTCTCCCCCCCTTTAGGCGGATCTCGGAATCTAAGAGACTTGGAACATTTTTTTTTTCAGATTCATTTAGAGGGGCAATGCTTTAGTCGAAATACTTGTGCAACCCCCCCCCCATCACCCCCCCCCTCCTTTTTTTTTTTTTTTTTTTCACAAGCACGCGAGGTGCTTGCACCTCGCGCAACACGCAAATACTTGATTTAGAGGGGCAATGCTTTAGTTTTCTTCACAAGCACGCGAGGTGCTTGCACCTCGCGCAACACGCAAATACTAAACCCCCCATCTCCCCCCCCCATTTTTTTTTTCACAAGCACGCGAGGTGCTTGCACCTCGCGCAACACGCAAATACTAGTTATATTATATAAAGCTAAATTACCACTCGCTGACTCACTCACTCATTGACATAATTGTTCTCCCAGATGGTGGATGGGGAGGTGGGTATATTTTGACAGATTCGTAAACAAGTAACTCTCAAACCTACGGGAAAAGTGCCAAACCTCCCCTTTTCCCCCCCCCCCTATCGTATCTCGGAAACTACGAGACCCGTATTTTTTTCTTTTTACGGATTCGTATAGAGG